>QODF01000233.1:3599805-3817789 GCA_024372805.1 Oostethus manadensis | reverse complement strand
TTTTTTTTTTATGTGGATAAAACTGTTTTTAGAAACACCTCACACACTGCCTTTCCAGTTTTAGCATTTATATCCCAGTGTGGAACTGCATATTCCCAGCGCATCATCCTCCTCCTTTTGTACAGCTGCCATGTTTGACCCGCGTGCATGGCGCCATTTCAGGTTGTGCAACTGAGCGGAGGCCGGTATCGACTGCGGGGTAAAGCGTGGGGTCACGGATTAAACGTGCGGGGGTGGCTGGGGGCGAGGCTGTCCCGCCACAAACGCACCCCTGCAGGGTGGTGTGGACCAAGCCAAGTGTATGGGATAAACGAAGGGCATTGTTCTGAGACGGGTCAGGCACCGGTGACAGAGGGGATGGGGGTCATGTGGTTGAGGGCGGCTGGAGATAAAACACAGGTGTGGGAGGTAGCTAGCCTTTTTCAGCACCACTCTACCGGAAGATTACAGTGAAAACGATGTATTTTTATCTGCATTTGTTACCACATATAATGGCGGCATTTCTAAGCAGCGAACGCCTCGCATTTATGAATTTGTGACTAGCTACAGTTTCAGGGAACATCACAAAAAAAATAAAAAATATGCGCTGGTCTGCCTGCGAACCTTCCTTGACTTGAATTATTGAATCTGTCAGTGTCGCACGCCCGCGCCATTTATAGTGTAAATTGACAAACTTTCTCCAAACTACAACGGGGGAAAAGCCGCGGTTGATACTCCAAGAACAAGAGCTTTGATACATCTCTGAGGAATATGAATACGGAATGTGCTGACTGCCAAGGAGGGGAGGATATTTTTAAAAAAGTAACTGGTTAAATCTATTTAAGCTCCAAATGAGGGACTTATGCTAAAAAAAAAAACACCTGATTAATAAGAAGGATGCTTTATTTTTTTGGTATTTTTCCTTCCTTCTCCTGAATTAAGAACTTGAGCAGCGTTTATTTTCGTGGGACCCTCGTCTATTTTTGTATAAAGACAATAAGACACCGCACACACATTGGCGTAGAGACGCATGAATTTTCTTCGGGAGCAGCGCTGCATCTATCGCCGTACGATTCTCTCTCTCTTCCAGCATGCCTCACCTTTGATGTGCTCCCGAAAATGTCACCAGGCGTCAAGGAACCTTATTTTTATTTTACTCCTCTATCCAAACCCCCCGCCCCGCCCGACGCACAAACACACATTTCCACCCACCTCACATATGAGCGAGCCAATTTGCTGTCGCTCACTCATCCACGCACGCTATCTCCAAATGCACCTCCCTGCCCGCCCCAATCAGAGAAAGAAAAAAAAAAAACAAGGAAGACCTACCCGTTTCTACTGCTATCTGGTAGCCCGCCTCCAGTCGCCGCGATGACCTTTCCAGCCTCTCTGTGTTGTCCAACAGATGTGCTCTCTGCAACAAATAGACAAGAGGAGAAAAAAACAAAATGGAGAACGTCTGAGGAAAAACAAAAACAAACAAAAAAATTGATTGAGTGCACCGGGACGCATTTCAAAGAAACACATCACCTAAACACAAACGCGTACATACGCCGAGACCGAGCGTGTCCACAGAGACAACAAGAACCCGCCAAGGTTGGCAATAACCTTCATGGATGACAATGTGTTATAATGCTGATGGAATATCAAGCGCGTGCATGTCAAGGCTGAGAATGCCAGGGTTGACGGCGCCTCGTCTCGGGCAACGAAAACAAAACAGCTGCAAACAGAAATTAAATAAAAAAGCACGCACTTTTTGATTCCATTTTCAACAAGAAGACTTTGCACCGGAACTGCGGTTCAATTAAAAAACGGAAACGGGCTGCTACCGCATGGCGCATACCAGGTCCCGTGAGGTACTAACATTTTACGTGAACTTTGGAGAAGGCTTTGTTTTTGGCAAGGACATTTAAAAAGACACCCGCTCAAAACAAGTACGGAAGAAAATGACGGTCAGCGTACGACCCGGTTCGACAGTCCACAGTCCAACATAATCTTAAATATTATTATTATACCTATAGATTTAGTCTCAGAGCATTTTCAGTCTAGTATCATAGAAGTCATTACTGACACTCACAGAGCACAACCGGAGTGGCGCAACACTTACCAACAACTGATGGAAGATACCCAATAGATGCATTGTTCTCACTCACACAAGCTTAACTTTCACTTTCTAAAGGGGCACGGCCACTGCAGTAAAGACGCTTGGCTTGGTATGTTCTTTGTGGGCTCATTCCAGAGTCCAGCGCTGTGATTCCTCTGATTGTGTTATCCCATTTGATCAGCGGCTACTTTGCTTTACTTTACCGATAGGTAGTTAAAGAAAAGAAATAGCATGTACAGTTGGATGGATTTGTGGCTACAAAATTTTAGCATGGAAACCGCAACCGGAAGTCACTGCTCTCCAGCTCCATCGTTCCGTCTACGACTATGTAGCAGATTAAGTAGTTCTTTGCTAACTAACACAGTTATGCCCCAAATCTCCGCGTTTCTTTTGGTCATGGCTGCAAAATGGAGGCAAAGATAGGTGCAGAAAGAAAAACACAAGGCTGATAACGAAAGTGAAAGTGGCATTAAATGTTCATTTGTCACTTTCATTCGTCAATTATCTGCATTTATATACATTGTTTGTATTGTTTTCTGCTAATGTTACAACTATCAACGTTGTGTGTCATTACTGCCATCTAGTGACCAGAATACAATATACATCACATGTCTTTCAATAAGTTTGGACTAATAACAGCGCAAAAAACGTCAAAAGAAGCGACATAGCACGGAAGCAATAATTGAATCATAATATGGCGAGGGGCGAGTCGTTGTCGTATTGTGGGTCTAGAGACTTTTCTTCCGGTCACTCACAAACATATACGCGTGATGTAGTAGTAGATCATTTTCAAATAATGGCAATCAATTGTCTTAGATTTGTCTTAAAAATAGTACTTTTCCCCGGAAAAAGGAGATTTGGCATTGAGTGTCAGATGGGCCCGCCACATGAGTGGAGGGGACAAGGCGGGAGGAAGTAAAAATCTGCAGATTTGGTGGAGTTGTCAAAACATGTAGCGACTAATCACTCAAGAGAAAATGAAAAAAACACAGAAGAGGGAGGGAGGAAGTTGACACACTTTTCAAAGTTTGACAATAAGCGGGATGGGGAAGGAAAAGAACTCCCTCTTGAACGCCTTCCTTCCTTTATTTCCCTCCCTTCCATCTTCTTGGCTCCACTGACTGATGTCCTTTAAAGTAGCAGTAGTGCTTTGAAACACTAACGCTTGCTTCAGCTTTTTAGTGCTTATAAGGCCGAAGGCAGGGGCAAAATGGACGGGTAAAGAGCACCGCATGAATGGTAAACACCGCGGGAGAAAACGTAGCGTTTCACCAACTTCTGCATTCACAGCACCGACGCGGCGTGGAATTTTCCGCTCTGGTATCTGAGGCGTAACATGTGTAAGGGTGCTCCACTTCTCACTTTTCTTGACCGGATACTTTGCATAACTTTACCTGTTCAGTGTTCAAGTCACAAAAATCCGAAGAACAGGCAAAAACTTGGTCGTTAATCCTTTTGTGCTCACTGACTAAATATCCTTGTGCAACAGGTGGTCAAGGTTTTTAGGACTTGAGGGGTTATTCTTACAGAAAATGATGGTTTTTAGAGCCTTTTACACTGCGTGGTTAGTCTGCATTGCACAGACGATGGCACTCTCCTTGTTCTCGTCCTGTTGTGTTCGAAGCAAACCCTGCTGGCAGCTTCTGGTCATTCATGGAGGGGAAGCTCATTTTTTCAGGCCTACATCCAACATCATAAATGTCTTCATTCATATGTAATGGACCTTGTCGTTTTTAACAAAGACAAAGTCGCTGGGGATTGGTAAAGTCTCCGGATCAGTTCAGAACAACGGAATAAAAAATTGGGCAAATGCTACAATGGAAGTTCAAGACCGCTGATTTGCCCATTTCACTCTCAATCAAAAGAAGGATTCGGCCACAGACAGATCATCCAGTCATCATGCAGAAGCGTCCATAAACTCCCAGAGATACTGAGTATCTTACAGGCGGGACAAAGCCCAGCATTTATCCAATGACCGTCCAGTTTCAGCGTCCGACTGTGTGTGTCAGACTGTGCTCAGCCGTGGGGATGAATGATGCAGAAAGTGGTGTCAGTTACCTGAGATAAGTAGCTGATTCTCAACAAACGATGAAGGTTTTCTAGCTATATACAGTGAGGGGAAAAACTATTTGAACCCCAGCTAATTTTGTAAGTTTGCCCACTAACAAAGAAATGACCAGTCTATAATTTTAATGGTAGCTTTATTTGAACACTGAGAGACAACAATGACAAAAATATCCAGAAAAATGCGTTTCAAAAAGAGTTATAAATGAATTTTCATTTCCATGAAGGAAATAAGTATTTGATCCCTTTGAAAAACGTGCTTCAGTACTTGGTGCTTGGTGGCAAAACCTTTGTTGGAAATCACAGAGGTCAGCCCTTTCTTGTAGTTGGCCACAAGGTTTGCACACATCTCAGGGGGGATTTTGGCCCCCTCCTCTTTGCAGATCCTCTCCAAGTCATTAATGTTTCGTGGCTGATGTTTGGCAACTCCAACCTTCAGCTCCCTCCACAGAGTTTCTATGGGATTAAGGTCTGGAGACTGGCTAGGCCACTCCATGACCTTAATATGCTTCTTCTTGAGACAATCTTTTGTTGCCTTGGCCGTGTGTTTTGGATCATTGTCATGCTGGAATACCCAACCATTACCCATTTTCAATGCCCTGACTGAGGGAAGGAGGTTCTCATCCAACACTTAACGGTACATGGCCCCATCCATCCTCCTTTTGATGCGGTGCAATTGTCCTGTCCCCTTGGCAGAAAAACACCCCCAAAGCACTCCCTTCTCTCACCCTGTTGGGTTGGAAACAATTGTTGCTGTCCAACAAGTATTTGGACATCTTATTCATCTCCATGCACCAAATGATGTGATTGCAGTATGCCCTTTTTGCTGTCTGCAATGCCGAGACAGGGGCTCTCCTTTCGCTCAGCCTGTTGTGTTGAAAGCAATTGTCGGTGTCCGACAAGTGCGTCAAAATATCTAAACGCGGGATGTCATTTTGCTGTGTGAAAGTGCACCCAAGCGCATAAATGCTGGATCTGATACCGACAGAAAGTGTGAAATGTGTAAAAGGGGCTAGAAGGGAGGTGTTTTTGGTAAAAGTGTGTGGAAGTAGGAGGTAGCGGAGGAGTGCACGGGTGTAGAAGTGGTAGTGGGACCGGCGAGGGTTGGCGCCATCCCTGACTTTGGGGCTATAATGAGCCCCTACGGATGCGGCGAGGCAGAGGGAGGCGTACTGACGTGCAATGTTTAAGCCAACACACCTCAAGCGTGGCTGCAGTGCATGCGAGCGAGGCGGCAGCCGGGGATACTGACAGAGCAGCGTGCTTCCCGCCGCCCCCACCCCCGGGCTTCTTCAAAAGAGCCCAAGTGATTAGTATGTTATCATTACCATTCGAAACGTGATTTTTCTATTCCCTCTTGGCAAAGGTGACACGTCTCGGGGAGAGAGACGGCCGGCAGACTCGCTGCAATGGGAAGTCACTTCAAAGCTTTCTACCCCTCGAATCTCTCTCTCTTTCTCGCACGCGTTTCTTTCCTTCGTTCTGTCTTCTTTATAGGGCCGGGGGGGGGTGAAATGCGGAGCGGTGAGTATAGTGGTGGCGGTGTTCTGCGCACGCCATCATTAGAATAATAGTGCCCCCAGTTAGACGGTGAAGGAACCTGAGGGGAAGGGTGAGAGTTCAGCCGCTAAGAATGCAATAATAACACTGTCCTGCCAGGAACACAGGCTGGAGCCATAAACATCCATGAAAAGGACCACGAGTAATCAAAAAACCATTGCCCTTAAGGCAAGGCATTGTACTATGGAAGAGAAGTCCATGCCACCAACAAAACTACTCTTTACGTTACCCTTAAGCATCCCCAGTCAAGTCAAATGCTGTAATTCTTAATTACAGTCATCCCATCTTGGTTTGAACATCGCTCACTCACTCTATCGCGATTAAAAAAGAAAATTCATTAATAAATGGTTGCTGATTTGTAGATGAATACGACCTATTAGTCGTAAAAATGTAGATTTAAGAAAATTGTACCTAATCTTCTTATCCTAAATTAAGCACTATCAAGCATAAATGAACTAAAATACAAATACAAGGCAGAAGAAGCATTCTAATTATGAATTTTTATACTCTACATTGGCCACTAGGTGTCAGTAATTGTTAGTGAGACAGAAATTGGAAAAAAATAAAATAAAACAGACGGATGTACTGGAGGTACGATTTAAATACGCTGTCCAGAAAAAAAAGTGTGAGTCTGTAATCTTATTTATGTCTAATATGTTATATTTTCTTCTATGTCTTATTTTTGGGGCCGCACGGTGGTGAGTGGGTAGCATGTTGGGCACACACTCAGGAGATCTGGGTTCGAATCTCTATTGGGCATCTCTGTGTGTGGAGTTTGCATGTTCTCCCGGTGTGTGTGTGGGTTTTCTCCGGGTACTCCGGTTTCCTCCCACATTCCAAAAACATGCATGTTAGCTTAACTGGCAACTTTAAATTGTCCATAGGTATGAATGTGAGTGTAAATGTTTGTTTGTTTGTTTGCCCTGCGATTGACTGGCGACCAGTCAGGTGTACCCCGTCTACCCCAGGTGTACCCCAAGTCAGCTGGGATAGGCTCCAGCATACTTGAAGACCCTGCTGAAAATAAGCGGCATAGAAAATGAATGGATGTCTTATTTTCTCTGATTATATCTCCTATATTGGGTAATACAAATGTCAAGGTGCCAAAATGTGTTATGTCTTGATAATATTCATACATTCATTTTCTATACCGCTTATCCTCAATAGGGTCGCGTGTATGCTGGAGGCTATCCCAGCTGGCTTGAGGCGAGAGGCGGGGCACACCCTGGACTGGTCGCCAGTCAATCGCAGGGCAGATATAGACAAACAATCTCGGTTGGGCATCTCTGTGTGGAGTTTGCATGATCTCCCCTTCCACATTCCAAAACCATGCATGTTAGGTTAATTGGCGACTCTAAATTGTCCACAGGTATAAATGTGAGTGTGAATGTTTGTTTGTCTGCCCTGATTGACTGGCGGCCAGTCCAGGGTGTACCCCGCCTCCTCTCGCACAAAGCCAGCTCGGATAGGCTCCAGCATCCCAGCGACCCTAATGAGGATAAGTTGTGTACAAAATGAATGAATCTTGGCATGACTCCAAGAGCATAGAGTGGAAGACTACTTAGCGTACGCCCTAGTTATTTGGTTAATGTAAAAAATTTTGCATCGTAGTGCTGACTGCATTTGCTGCATTTGTAACGTAGAAGGGAAACTTCGTAGAAGGGAAGTTTTTCGGTTAAAGTTCAAAATGTATGTCAAAATGTTTCCTTGGTTAGTGGACATTTTCCAATTAGCATACAGTACGGCAAACGTCTTGAAGTATTATTAATACACTGGCATCCAACTGCATAGAGTGGAACCTTGCTTAGCGTAAGCCCTGGTTAGCATGTTTTTTGGTTAGCACCAAAATGTTGCCTCGTTTTGCGGACATCCTTGTCCTTGCTAACCGCACGTTTATGCACGAGGGAAAACTAAGTACATTTTTATTTCTCATCAATAGGGTCTAGTGAGCCACTCCCCTAGGTCCTGGTTGTCATGGGTGACCCAATCAGGGGCATGAAAACCCCCGACTAGGATCACTGGGACACGCAAACTCCTCCGCCACCAAAAGGTAGTGGCTCATTTATGCTTTGTTCCGATTCTCAGAAAACAAACAAGACCCAGCATTCATGATTTGCACGCTCTTCAGGTTGTGAAATTGAGCAATTAGTTGAAAGGGGGGGTGTGGCATTCAATGAGTGATTAGTGATCAATTTTGTGAAAACAACAGGTGGCCCCTACATAAGGATGAAAACAGCACTTGTTGAACATGCATTTCTCTTTGAAAGCCTGAGGAAAATGATCTCCAATGCCTTAAAATGGAGAGCAAAACGAGAGACAGGTGTCAGCAAACAGAAGACAACTGTCAAAATGGATCGAAGAATAAGGCTCAGCCAATGATCAGTTCCAGGATGATCAAAGACAGTCTGGAGTTACCTGTAAGTAATCTGACAGTTACAAAAAGTTTGTGAAGCTAATCTATTTACAAGAATCCCCTGCAAAGTCCCTCTGTTAAAAAAAGTAAGTGCAGAAGCGGTTACAATTTGCCAAAGAACACATCAACTGGCCTAAAGAGAAATGGAAGAACATTTTGTGGACTGATGAGAGTAAAATTGTTCTTTTTGGGTCCAAGGGCTGCAGACAGTTGTGAGACAATTCCCCAAACTCTGAATTCAAGCCACAGTACACAGTGAAGCGTCATGATATGGGCGTGTTTCTCCTACTATGGTGTTGGGCCTTTTTATCCCATAGCAGGGATCATGGATCAGTCTGCAAAATATGTCAAAATAATTGAAGAAGTCATGTTGCCCTATGAAATGGGTGTTTCAACAAGACAATGACCTTAAACACACTAGTAAACAGAAAATCTTGGTTCCAAACCAAAAAATTAATGTTATTGAGTGGGCAGTCCAATCCCCGGACCTTAACCTAATCGAAAACTTATGGGTTGACATAAAAAACGCTGTTCCTGAAGCAAAACCAAGAAAAAAGTTGGCTGACTCCATGCCACACAGATGTGAAGCAGTTATATTAAAAAAAAAACTGTGCTTATACAACTAAATATTAGTTTAGTGATTCACAGCATTGCCAAATCCTAGTAACAAAAATTTCCGTTCAAAATAGTTTTGAGTTTGTAAAGTCAACGGCAGACACTGATATTTTTTAAACACACCCCTTTCAACTAATTGCGCCTTTGGGTTTGTTTTCTGAGAATCTACTGCACCTACTGGTAACTTGTTTGCTATGTAGCAGTAAAAATATACTAATAAGCGATTCATCTGTTTAGTCTCATTGGACTGCTAATATTTGAAACGCTACTGTACAATACATCCAAAATGCTGCTGCTCAAGGCCTGACTAAAACGAGAAAATATGATCCTACTATTCCAGCTTGTGTACAAGTCTGTACACAGTACATCTCTGACATCTTATGGACCATCTCGGGATCTGAGAAGCTCAGGGAGTGGTCTCCTACAGGCGCCCGGAGTCAGGACTAAACAATGTGATGCTGTGTTTCAGTTTTATGGTGTCAAAATCTGGAAGAGTCTTCCAGGAGATAAGCAAAAATCCTCAACTTTGGCAATGGTCAAATCCAGGCTGAAAACACTTTTATTCAGCTGTGGATGTGACAAGTGACACTATTTCACATGCATTGTTCACATTCAATTCATGATTTGCTTTTTTTGTTTAATGGAATGATTTTATGAATTTTTATGTCCAGATTTAAGAATGATTTTATGTTTTATAAAGTGATTTTACCCCTTTTTTTCCCTGTAAAGCACTTTGGATTACCTTGTATACACATTTTCTATGAATAAACTTGCCTTGCGGGACACGAGTGTCCAAAAGCACATGTTCCATCAGAAAAGTTGCCCCGAACACCCTAATCCCGATTAAGATTCTATATTGTCATACGCTTGGCCGTTTTTGTCATCAATTTGCTATAAACCGTTCAGAGTGTCTGCCAGTTCCTGCTGCATTCCAGGGCCCAATCTCAGGCTGACCCCCTGTGGTTATGAGACAAACAGTGACACATTTAAAAACATTATAAGACAAATATCACGCAACTACAAGTGCGCCTCCTTTTCTCTTTCATGTGACACCTACATTTTTCAACAAAGACTCTTCTGAGGAGCGGCGGAAGCTGGTGTTTTTTTGTTGTGCTCTCTTTTCGCGTTGTGTGTTATTAAGAGGGAGCCCCAGAACAATGCAGCTGCAGCTCAAAAGAGAAAAATCTCTTTTGCACTCTCCTGCCTCCTCTCGCCGATATCAAACACCGGCGCTTACTATCACCATTTTCCAAAGTTCAGATGATATCCTTATTATTTCAATAAGGGGGAAGTAGAAGGGGGGGTCAAAGTGAATAATGATGACAGCTGTGATTCAGACTGACTGTGTGATCTTCTTTGCCGTTTGTTTGGGACTTGTAAGACGAGGAATTACAAGTGTCAAACAGCTGTGAATATGGCTGCTAAATATTTAAACATGTTTTGCAGCTGAAGGGGGGGGGGGTATAGTTTCTTCTTTTTTAAAGCAAAGGGCTTAAGTGTGTATAAGCTGTGCCAGCCTTTGATTCAAATACAGGAGAAAAAAAACTGCAGGCTGGAAGACTGCTGCTGGAAAAGGCGGAAAAGGGGCACCGAATCAAGCCCCATTAGGTGAGCGGAGCCATTCAAACAGAGTCGACGACAGGTGAGGTAACGCAAGATGTCTCCTGACCCCCTCAGGCAAGGAGGAAATGAACAAAAAGTGTGGAAGGAAGTCAAGTAAAACTAAAAAAAAAAAGGCAGACAAAAACATGATAACACTGCATCTGGGCCTGTTGGGTTGGCTGCTTTAAATTATGGATAGCTTTGAATAGGAGCACAACTCCACAGATGCAGCAGGAAAGCAGCTCATCTCACTTGGTGGAACATTCAACTGGGGAAGCTGACCAAAAAAAATGAGGCAAAAATGAAGTATAGGTAGCGCCGAGTAAAACGATGAACATCTAAAATGCTGGAAGGTTTGATTGTACTCCACTTCAAAAGAGCAAAACCAGAGACACGTGGCAGAAAACGAAAGACAACTATCAAAATGGATCGAACAATACCCAGAATGGCAAAGCTTCAGCCAACGATCAGCTCCAGGATGATCAGAGACAGTCTGGAGTTACCTGTAAGTACTGTGACTGTTACAAGACGTCTGTGTGAGCTAATCTATTTACAAGAATCCCCTGCAAAGTCCCTCTGTTAAAAAGGCATGTGCAGAAAAGGTTACAATTTGCCAAAGAACACATCAAATGGCCTGAAGAGAAATGGAGGAACATTTTGTGGGCTGATGAGAGTAAAATTGTTCTTTTTGAATCCAAGGGCCGCAGACCGTTTGTGAGACGCCCCCAAACACACAGTGAAGCATGGTGGTGCAAGCATCATGATATGGGCGTGTTTCTCCTACTATTGTGTTGGGCCTATTTATCCCATATAAGGGATATCATGGATCAGTCTGCAAAATAATATGTCAAAACAATTGAAGAGGTCATGTTGCCTTATGAAATGGGTGTTTCAACAAGACAATGCCGCCAAACACACAAATAAACAAGAAAAATTTTGGTTCCAAAACAAAAAAATAATGTTACAGAGTGGGCAGGTCCAATCCCTTAACCTAATAAAAAATTTGTGGGTTTACAAAAAAAAGCTGTTTGTGAAGCTAAACCAACCAACCAATGTTAATGAATTGTGGAATAATGGTAAAGAATGTTGGAGTGGAATAACAGCTGAAAGGTGCCACAAGTTGGTTGACTCCATGCCACACAGATGTGAAGCACTTATAAAAAACTAAATATTAGTTTAGTCATTCACAGGATTGCCAAATCCTACAAAAAAAAAGTTTGTACGTGTTTGTAAAGTCAAGGGCAGACACTGCTATTTTTTTAACATCCCCCTTTCAAATAATTGCCCAATTGCACAGCCTTAAGAGCGTGCATACCATGAATGCTGGGTCTTGTTTGTTTTCTCACCATGATAATAACCAATTCAATTTGTGCTCAAATTTTGTGGAATATATCCACGGAAAGTACTGGAAAGCCTGCACATTTTTTGCACATTACCTGTGTTCCTTTTACTGCGGTAACTTTATTTCATATTGAAATGGGAATTTATTATTATATAAGTATTAAAATTATTATTCTGTTCAACTTGCATGATAAATACATTTGGCAAAAGAAAAAGCAATTGTTTCCGGACAAAATTTGTATGTTTTCCTTTTTTTGAGGACTGGTTCAGGCACCGTTTACAAAGTGCCAATTTGGCATACGCATCAGAAAATATTTAAACAACATCCAACCCCTTATATCTAACACCTACGAGCGCACACCTCGCAGCACTGGACATGTAATAAGGTAAGAAAAAGTAGCCAAAAGTGCTTTTAAAATAGCTATCCTTGTTTAGTGAAATTTCAAAGTAGATTCTCCCATTAAAAAAACAGAAATAGCAATAATCCACTCCTGGGACCAAAATGTTAACACGCTGAACTGTCCTAAAAGCGTAAAAAGAAGTTAACAGTAAGACATCCCAGTAACAGAAAGATGCAAACACAATAAAAGGATTACTTTGCACGCAGTCCGTGCCTCCTTTTTCTAGTTTATGCCTCCTTCCTGCTCTTTCCGCATTGTCTTTCTGCAGCTGCAAGATAACGCAGATTTACTTGTCTTTTTTGCAATGAGAGCTTCATCTCTGCAGTTCAACATGTTGTATTTCCCTTGCAAATATAGGAGTTCATGAAGCTAGGGGTGATGCCTGCTGTTGCGCGGCGTCACCACATAAGCAAATAATGCCACGGAATAATGGTGGTATAAATGCATGCCCGAGGGAAACGATGCATGGCATGAAACAAACTACTGTCATGCACTAGACATAAACATTACTTGACAGGGTGTGCGTCAGGTCCTGCAGGAGTGGGGTCATTTCGTGGCAAAGCTCGAATTGCGTGCCGAGTGTGTCATTCATGTGTAAAAAGAATGCAAACTGTGCCATAAAAAAGCAAATACATCAAATTGTGGGACATTGCGCAGGCAAAATGCATGCAAGTGTAAACACCGCTTGACAGTTTACGTGTAAAATGTAATTAAATGAACGCACCGCATTAAATAAACAAGACATTTGAGAGGTTTACATTAAAAAAATGCCCATAATTTGCGTTGTGGCTTGTCATTGAAGGGTGATGGCGGGTCGCACTGCTTCAAACGTAAATAGAAACAAAACGCTCAGACTTGTCACACATTTGGTGCCTTTTGAGTGAGCAATGATCAGGGATGACGACATAGGGAAAAATACACAAATGATACTCAGTTGATAAAAGGTCAGTAAATGCTGGAAAGGCTCTGGACTGTGTTGAACCCAATCACTGCCAAACTTACTTTCCCTATTTTAAGAAAAAGGGCAAAATCAGAAATCATTTATATTCAAGAGAAGGGTGGAAACTAGAGACAGTGGCCTTTAGTGGATTCATTATCTTTGACTTGGCCTTTAAGCGCTTCAATCAGACGGAAAAAAAAGGTTCCAAATGAGCTGATGTTAATTTTCTGCAACAAAAAAAAAAAAAAAGACAAGGAGGGCAAATGGGAATTTCGGCGTGGAAAGCAATTTCAAATAGTTAAAGCAGAGAAGCACTTACCTCTTCGCGTAACTTTATCAACTGCATCACGAGAGCAAAAGAAGGGGAGAGAAAAGAGAGCGGAGAAGAGACAGTGAAATAAAGCAATAGAGAAGGAACATTGCCAGGGAGAAAATACGGGATCAACCTTGACGATTTTTCTGTTTGCACATGGAGCAACGCAAATGCAGCTGAACGTTGTTTGCTGGTTTTTTTTTCTTTTTTTTTTGCACAACGATCAAGTCGTGGCGCTGTCACATTAAACAAAGGCCGGGAAAGTGGATCTCTCTACTCGCAGGATCAGCCTGCATTACTGATCAAGTCAGAGGAATCGGTACAACCAGGGAAGGCACTTACGTTATGTCGAAATATGGCCAAATATCGGCATTTTGTTTTACTATTTTGCCCATACCTGTTGCAGACATTTTGCAAATTTTTATAATGTTGCATGACACGTACAGTATGTCGAGTTCTGATCATTAATTAATGAACAGTTATAGAACGTCACCAATTCTAACAAAAGTCATCAGTTTTTTAAAAACATGGATGTACTCGTCCACCAATTTGTAAAAAAAAAAAAAAAAAAAAACAGGCTTCGCTACACTTCCTAAAACAAAGCTCTGCCAACTATCCATCGGTCGCGTTTTCTTCCTTGAGGCTAACCTAGCAAGATGTTCCTGGTAAAATGTGACTAAGGTTAGCACTTTAGCACACATAGTGATGCTAGTGTGCTCGTATTTGTACATAAGCATGGTGTCTATGCTGCATTAAAACGTGGATCAAGTACACAAAAGTCCTTTGGCATTATAAAGCAGGGGTGTCCGAAGTGCAACCCAGGCAGTTTGTTGCCTGCAGCTTGTTGTTTTTTTTATTACAGCCCATCAAAGAAGTCTATTTAAATCTTTGCGCGTTCCAACCCAGCAAAAGTTGAAAATATCGAGCAAACTATCAAGACAAGAAGCTGAACTGCGAGTTCACATTACTGTGACTTAAAATGTCAAGTTATTTTATTGCTCGTGTTTGTTGTCGTGAATTCATTCTGTTCTTGTGTGCGTCGATTTTGCGGCGCCGCATCCCCGTATTTTGGTAGGTTTGGGTCCCGGGGAGGGATTAAATTCCTAATCAGGGTGTGAAAAAGTTTGTGTCGCAGGCTAATGAAGCGCGTGTTGTTGATAGATTGTTGCCACCTACAAGAGAGCACAATGGCTCCCGCTACGTGACAATGACAACATATTGCGAGCGCATGTGTAAACGTGAGCGGTAAACAGGCGTAATTGCGTGCTTTCCTGCAACAGCTGTGGGCAAAAGCGTTTGGGTGCTAACGAGACGCACTTAAAGGAGGAGAGACTCAAATCTCCAAACTCCCCGCTAAATGCGGCCGTATTTAGGGGGGCCAAAGTTTAAAACAACACGAAGGGAGAGAGGTGGGGGGGGGGATGAACCCAGCAGATCCGATGAACGGTCAATGGCTGCTAAACAAAACTTATCCTAGCCTATTTGTGCTGCCTGACTGATTGCAAATCCTCCACAAAAAGCCTGGTTGAGATGCGTCGAGGTCGGGTTTGGCGTCTTTACGTGTGGCCGACGCCGAAGCTCGTATTGTGGAATGGTAATTATTCCTACAGCGTTTTTTCCCCCCCTTGTGTTTTTGTGATGCCAGCCAGCATTCAAAATTGCACTGCTGCAATTTTTCTGTTATGATAATCAGCATTTTTTTTTTCTCCAAACAAAAGATTTTTTTTTTTCTTTCCCCTTTTCCTCCTACCCAATACGGAATTCGATACAAGTGGTAATGTGCTTCCTTTGTAGCCTGGAAAATCTGGTCTATGCCGGCTCCAACCCGCACAATCTCTTGTGGCCAACCTTCTGCCGCCGCCGCCGCTGCCACTGAAATCGAAACTATTCCATTCATGTGCGTGCGTGTGTGTGTGTTTGTGCACCAGAATTTGCGTGCATTAAAAAAAACATGCAATGGTAGCCTAGCACGTTATTTAAGGGGGGGGATGAGCGATAGGGCCAATTCAGTCTCTGCCTGCGCAGAGATAACGAATAAATGGCGAACTCCATTAAATCGTCCTTTAGCCATTATCGCCGGCGCCATTTTCTGAACTCATGACGACGGCCTCTATTTACTCAGCTCTAAATCCTCGCCATGCGGCCGACAGATTTGTGACTGGTAATGATCTGCTCGGCAAGGCCAGTATGGGATGATCCTGACCTCTTACAGATCGTCAGGAATTAAATTGACCGACTTGGCCCCGAGGCCCCCGCCAGAAACCCCCTTTCTCCGATCGCCACTATCCCCTTAGCAAATGAAAAAGGACGAATGAAAATGCTGTTGAATGAAAGTTCTGAGAGCTCCACCCACAGTAAGTTACGATTTTAAGTGCAAACCAAGCATGCGACTAAATAAAAGCAATACGTTTAACTTATGCACCTATCATGAACACTTTAAAGAGTTTAGAGACAAGTATAGAGACAAAATTCTGATTTACATTCAATACAATTATACATTATAGGCCTGTCAGAATAAGTCATTGTCCCAAATATGATTGCCGATGAACAAATATTATTGTCATTATAACAATAATGACAATTATTGTCATCATTGATCATTTTCAGACCATTTTTTTCATGAATGTAATGATTAAATATGGAGTATTTCATGACATGACACAGTCAGTAAAACACAACGTATTGTAAACACTCATTCAGCCTGACTCCCACACACACAGCCGCAGTAGCATGCTCTGCTAAACTAAGCTAACCCAGCTAGCTTTCATTCACGATCAGGTTTCCCTTTTTTTTGCCGACGTTTTGACATGTTTAGTTTGCCGGGAAAAAAATTGTGGTGATCCTCAAGACCTTTGGGAAAATACTCTGGTCTGACCAGACAAAAGTTTTAGATTTGCCGTAAAAGTGATGCCACGTTTCAGCAAAAGAACATCTTACAAACAGTAAAATACGGCCATAAATGGAACGATGAATTCTGCTTTTTACCAAAAAATCCTGAAGAAGAATGACTGGCATCAAGCTGGAATTAACTTGGGTTCTGCAGCAGGAAAGTGATCCAGAACACACCAGCGAGTACAGCTCTGAATGGCTGGAGAAAAACAAAGTGAAGACTTTGAAGTGGCTAGTCCAAGTCTTGACCTGAACCCTATTGAAACGCGACTCAATGACAAAAATTCTGCAATGATAAGTGGGCCAAAATTTCTACACACCGCTGTAAGAAACTCACTGATTGCAGTTGTCGCGCTCTAAGGATGGAATAACACGTTATTAGCTTTAGGGGACAATCACTTTTTCACACAGGGCCATGTAGCTTTGGAATTTTTTTTCTAATAATAATCCCTAACAAATAAAAACTGCATTCTGTGTTCAATTACACCCAGCACATATTTTTTATATATATATATATATATATATATATATATATACACACACACACACACACACATATATGTATATGTATATACATATATATATACATATATACACATATACGTATGTATATGATATGTATATGTGTATATATGTATATATATGTATATACACAAAACACAAAATGCAGTATATATGCTTATATATACATATATACATATCCATACATACATACATACATATATTTTCTCCTTCAAAACATAAATATTGTGAACACATAATTATTATTAAAAATAATATTTGTGACAGTGGGCCTCAGTCACAATGTAGGTATTACCTTTTTAGTATGCAGTATTTTTAACAAATATTTTTCTCCTATGAAATACAACACTGTGAATAAATTATTATTCCAAAATAATACTATTTATTTTTGTATTGAATGTTTACTAATCAATGCTTATGTATTTTTTCCTAAATTGCAGCATCGAAAATGGATGGATGAATGGAAGGACGTTTCCAAAGTCATTTTTTATTTCTTTATGCAGCGTAGTGGAGGGTTAGATGATTGTTTTTTTTGTCTGATATAGTATAAGTCTACATAGATTCATTTAATTTAAATGTATTTGATATTTATATATGTTGCTGAGTCATTAAAGCATTAAAAATGTAACTCATATCATTGTAATGTAATGTACATTATGTCAATGCTGCCATTAACAAAAGGATTTGCATCAATTTATTATTAACATTTATGAAATTACAGTTATGCATTTAAGTAGGAAGATAAGTCGAATTTGTAGTGCAATGTGGGGGGTTTTCCAGGCTTTTTCCTTGACACGTTTTTTGATAGGCGGCGTCAAGCCTCTCCAAGGTGACAGCTAACAACGACAACAGCAACAACAAAAATCATCCGTGGGACAAGAGTGTCATTTTTGTGTCTGGCTAATTTGCCGGGAATATGCATAGCAATTACGCCGCATCCTGGCTGCGGAATGCATATGTTTTAAGATGTGGCGTTCGTGGGTCATCATTGAAATGGTAATGAGGTGACATGGGAACGTTCAAAAACACACACATTTGCTTTACTTTCGCCGGCGTCTAAATCAAATTGTCGTCAATGTAAAAATGTTCATCAGTATTTCTGTTTTGTATTTTTTTTTTTTTTTGAAGTATGAATGTGTTTTTTTTGTAACCTGCAGTTACATGCCTATGGTATAAATGAAATCTTTTCCCACCTACAAATACACAGTTATAAATCATATGCTGTATTTTGATGAATAATAACACATAAATTTGCCTAAATTAAAATATTAATAAACACCACATTAGTTATTTCAATAATCATTAAGGGTAGTACACATTCTTTGCATTTACTAGATTTCACTATGTAATAAGCACGCTCTAATAACAAAAACAGCAACTTTTATGAAGACAATAATTGTAATTTTGCAATATTTTGTTCAATTTATGCACAATTTTAACAGATTGTGTGAAAAGAAGGGACAATGTTGCATTTGTTTGTGCATACCTTGCATGTTGTGGATGGCCTATTAAGTCTGCACCTGGGTGGCAAACAGCTGTAGGGAGTTTTGGTATTGAAAATTGGGGATGGATTGTGCGTGCGTGCGTGCGTGCGTGTGTGTGCTCACAATCTGGCTTTGGCCAGACACCGGTCCCATGCCCCGACTGGGCCCAGCTTTGCATTAAACAGTGTTGCTTCTGCATGACTTGGTGACAATACGGCGGAGCTCTCAAATCTCCACAATGATGTGGGGGGCGGGGGGAAGGGGCATTCGCCATCCACCTACCACACCACCACCCCGCCTCCACGCATCCCCCGAGTCAGCCTGCCACAAGCCTGGTGCAAGTCGGAGCCAGGGGGTTGATAAGCACCTCACCTGGCTCTCCGAGGAGCTGGCGTCATCCCCCAGGAGCTCGTTGCGCACCTCGTCACTGTAGGCGATACGTGACCTCTTCTGCAAGGAAAAAGGAGAAGTGGGGAAAT
Source organism: Oostethus manadensis (assembly GCA_024372805.1). Lineage (NCBI taxonomy): Eukaryota > Metazoa > Chordata > Actinopteri > Syngnathiformes > Syngnathidae > Oostethus > Oostethus manadensis. Next base: position 3,799,083 of record QODF01000233.1, on the reverse strand, counting down.
ATGGTGGTTATTGCACACCAAAAAATGCTTTTTGCAAATTTCTTAAGCACGAGAGCCCCCTAATGGCACTCGGTGACAACAACCACATCTGGGCAAGGCAGTGTACTCTACACAGTACATGGTGCCCACCGTGAGTAAAGTAGAAGACAGCATGAAGAGGCAGTAGGACAGTGGCAGGGTGCATGGGGGGTATTAAAAGGAAGTAGCACTTGTCAGCACTAAATCTTTTCTTGGGAAGTATGGGGGGGCGCTGTCACTGCTGCCATCCCAGTGGCAATGGCAGCCCCTGTGATAATGCTAGGCCTCAGACAGGGAATAATTCATCACCCATTGGCGGCCCGCCCTCTCTCTCTCTCCTCCCCAGTCTCAACAATGCAAGGATGTCCAAAAAAGTAGGGGAGTGAGGAGCAATAAACAAACAAAAAAAGGAGAACAACACACACGCGGCGGAAGAGCGGGTTGACGATGTGGCACTTGTTTACAGACAACCCCCGGGCCGCGTGGAAGAACAGGCTCTCGGTGTGCCCACCAAAGTGTTTGCAGAGCCGTCGTGGCGCTCGCTCCGCTGCCGCATCACTGCTCTGTTTTTCTAAAGGTCGGGCCGGAATCAAAGCCAAACAGCAGCACGGCTGTGAAGATACCACTTCTTACCTTTGACGCAAGCTCGTGTCGTTTCTTAGCGGCTGGCAATAACGAGACCGATAGAAGGGACACCAATTACCTGCTGCATGAGCACGTTTTATACCAACATTTCCTCATATGGCTTGTTTATCATCAAAAGTACATGAAGAAATACAATAAAATGCATTTTAATAATGCTTGTCGGGTATTATTTGTGCAAATTAATCAATGATATTTTTAAAAACTTTTTTTTTTCACAAATAAAGAAATATGGTTACCAACATTTATATTTACAGATATTATGCATTCAAATACAAGTACAATCTGTGATTTAGAATAAATATACATATTTTTCAAATTACATTTTCCCCTCAAATAGTGACCAGGGGCTGCAAAGAGTGGCATCTATTCACGTCTTTGGAGGGGCCTGTATGTGGGCAAATTCATATTAAAAACTGTTGGTATATGTATTATATTCATTAAGGTTTTCCAAAAAGAAAAGATTAAAATATATATTTCCACATCATATGTATTCTAATAAAACAATATATTGTCTATCAAAAAATTTTATTTTTTATATCATCATTTTCAAGTAGTGGTCGGGGGGGGGTGTTTCATGCAAAAAGCAGCTTGCATCAATTAACGCCTTTGCTAGAAAAGGGCTAGAGGGAGGGCTTTATTCTACAAATGAATGAATTCAGCAATATTAACATTTCTATCCCCACAAACAGACAAAATAGTTGAAATATCATGTTTCAACATAATACATGTAGACTGCTACATAATAATACATCAATATATGGTACAAGCTATCATTTACAATAAATAAATGTTGGGTTTTTTTTATTACACAGTACATGGCGTCCATTAACACCTTTATCAGCGGGCTTTTTTGTGCAAATGTATTCATTCATGTTCAATATGCATCCACAAGAAAAATGGTTAGACTAATATATAATTCCACATAAAACATATAGTCTATCACAAATATTGATATATTCATTGTACTTTTGCCTCGTATAGACTACATATAGATGCATTTTTTCCACACCAAAAAATGGTTACATTTCCGAATGATACATTTTCAAATACAAATGGTATAATCAATCAATCAATCAGTATAAACAAATAGTTTTACCTCGTATACTAGCCCGGGGCTGTGTATTTCTTCAACTGCAGAGAGTAGCAGGCATCTATAAACAACTTTCCTAGAAGGAGGTTTTATTTGTGCAAATGAATCAATAAAAGGTAACGTCTCCCACCCCGAAAATCTTTTTCCTCAGACAGGGGCATCTATTATCCACACTAAAATCTGCTCCTTCTCTTTTTGGGACGGTGTGCAACCTTTCTAGTCCTTGTGCTCACTGCGGGCAGCACTTTTCCTTTCAACTCCATTGTAAGCTTCAGCTTTACAGATGCCACGTCGGATTTTCAGGTCTGAAACAACGCATACTTCAAAGACAGTGTGCCATATTATGTCAATGACACAACATGCTGTGATGCCACCCTACGTGGTGGGAAAAATATAATAATAAGACTGTAAATAGTCCGTTCTAACTTTTTTGAGTGATGTTATCGCGTTGCTAGATTGAAACGAATTGGCTTTTTTTTTTTATGTTTCATCCCATCAAGAGCCAGTGAGTGGAACATCACGGCTGTTGTGATGTTTGGATGTCAATACGAGCGAGGGGTTGCAGTTTGCAGGAGTAATCACCCAGGTCCACGTGGGATGAAGAGTGCGGCCAAACAATACTTGAAGCTAACAACGGAACGAGGGAAACGCTAAACCAGGCCGGGGTGTCTTGTTATTGAGGGGCTGATGGAACAAAAACTGCACAAAGTGTGATTGAGACAGCAGTCCTACATCCTAATTAACTGGACATGGTGTCCAATTTCTCATCATCAAGACAAATAAGCATCCAAATCTGACAGCAGCGTGAACTCACAGGGCACAAATTCACAATTTTTACCACAAAAAAAAAAAACATTAACACACACCCACATATTCCATTCAAATGGAGATTCACCATCAAGAGCGGCAGTGCAACTTAGGGGAGCGCCGACTTCAGCGGTAATTGAGACTGGGAAGCTCGGGAGAAGCATTGATTTGAAAGCCGGTGCTTAATGTCGCCTTCAAAACATGCACAGAGAAGCATTTCTTAAATAGCTGTTTGCTACAGTTGAGCGTGTGAAGCGCTTGCGCAATGTGTCAATTACAAAAGAACAAGTGGAACGAAAAATGCCAGTGAAATGAAAGCGTTGCCGCCGTTTCCCCCACCTCACCCCCTCGCACCTACAGCGTGCTCTCCCGGTTTTTTTGGATTTCCCCTCTGGAAAACAACACATGCCCACCCCCGGAATGATTACCACCTTCGCATTTGATGTGATCTGTGCGGTATTTATTGTTTAACGCGCTGACAGATTTGATAATAAGGCAAAAACGGGTCAGAAAAAGCAGATGCTGGGTGCAAATGATGAAATGCAGAAAGGTTGTGAAGATCTTTAAATAAAACCTCATTAATCAAGCTTTGTCATCCAAAAAAAGAACGTCTTTCTTATTGCTGCGATAAGGAAGGAAGTGGGTAGCTTTTTTTAATCCTTTTGAAAGGTCTGTCTTTTGTCACTTTTTTAATCTCGGGTGAGAATTTGCGTCTATTCCCAGAGCGCATGGGAACAGTACAAAAGGTACATCTTAACTTTATGCAAAGTGGCCCGCCTTTTGAAACCCATTCCGTCAAACATCGCCACGGAAGGTGGTGGTGGCCTGTCAAAAATGTTTGAAAAAAGGAAGCGCCTTGCCGACAAAACATGAAAAATAACACCACCCGTCAAAATGTGATTACATATGCATGCATAATAATTGATATGGGATATGTTAATCGCTTTTGCACAATCCTCTTAAGTGGCCAATTATTTCATCACGGTTTTTGCATAGACATAAAAAAAAAAGCATCACATTTCTTTTGTGATTTTACACCATTTTTGCAAAAAAAGTTGAATCATTCAAAATCTAACCAAGTGTAATTTTGCATAGATATTTCACTGCCCTCCAACTGTTCTCGCTTTCACCCAGAGCCACGAGTGACACGCGGACAATTGCAAATAATTGTGGCGCCCGGGAAAAGCTGGGGGAAAAAAACCAAAAAAAAAAAACAAACACTTCATTAGACGGAAAATAAAAGGCGTAAAAAAAAAATACCCAGGGGCAGAGTGTAATGAGGGGCCCTGAAGTTTCCTCTGCAGAGCTCTCTCTTTTTTCACCCCCTGCACACATGGCTGGTGGCATAGCATGAAGTGCAATTAAGCAGCGCCCGTGTGCAAATGCGACGTGCCATTGCTAACCCGGGAGGAGAGCAGACGCGTGTTGGCAAAAAAAAAAAAGAGGTCAAATAAGTCCTCACGTGCAGCACTGTGTGCTTGGCTTCATCCGCAGTTCAACCTTTAGACGTGTTTCTCTGTGCGTAATTGAAGGCAAATGTCCCCAAAGGCGTATACATTTGGAATTTTCCCGGAAAAACACGCCCTAAACGGCACTGCACGACGTCAGGACGCTGTCCTGGCTGCTCAGCACAAAAAAAAACATGTATCAAAATCACATGTTTACTGTTAATCTGAAAAGATTCATCCCAGTTGAGATGGTTAAAAAGCACAATCCCATTTCATAGGTCCACAAAAGTGAGTGCTTTATTTAATTTTGGTTTGATTTAGTCCTACTATTGAGTGCCTACTTTCCTCTGTAATTGTTTGACCATCCTCCTTTAATATCTATGTTTGCAAGGCTCATATCAGTTGTGAGAGGATGAGTGATTTTCATTTATTTTGGTTTTATTGCGCCTTTTTATTACATCCATGTTTATAAAGTCGACATTGCAGCTGCGGTTAAAGGGTGAGTCATTTTCATTTACTTGACTTTATTTTGACCCGTTATTGAATGGATAACTGTCTTTTAAGGTTAAGACGGTGAAAAAGCACATCTCCAGTCTCCCTAATTGTGTCATTGGTGGAGAAACTATCATGTATTTCGGTTTTATTTAATCTTAGTATGAAGATTAACTTTTTTTTATTCCAGACAAAAAAAATTCCATCTCCCTTACTTCCTCTATGACAAAAAAAAACAACAACACCATGTGCCAAAAAGAGAGTTATTTTATTTTATATCAGTTTTATTCAATCTTTTCCTTAACCAATTTTTACACTTGTACACTTGACAGTTATGGTGGTTAAAAAAGCGAGTACCCAATCCTTGCATTTCCCTAGAAGGATGCAGTACGTCCCAAACCATCAAAGGTTGAGTCATCCTTATTTCTTGTACTTTGATTTAGTCTGCAGCGGTTCCTTTTACATTTGCATGACTGTCATCGGCAAGAAGCCTATGTAAGATGTCAACAAAAACCAAGTCATTTGATATATGTCATTTTAGTTTGCGTTCAACTGTTTTCACACTACAAACACCGGAATGTCACGTTGCCTGTGAAGGTAAAAAGAAAAAGGTTTGCTGATGTAACAGTTGTTCAGATGCACATTATTGTTTGGAGACAAGTGGAGATCTCGCAATAAGTCGATAAAGTGTGTTTAATTCTTCGCTTCCTCCAGTTGCCACTGTGATTTTCTCCCATGTGATGTGAGGACCCCGTGCCAGCAGCCATCCCACCACGGGGGCTGAGCTGGCGTTTTTAGATGAGGAAGCTGAGACCTTTAAGCCGGCACAAGTATCACAACAGAGTCTTCAATAATGCATCTCTTGGGGAGGTGGCGGGGGGACAAATTGTCATATGGTGTCTTTTCAGCATTAAAACAAACAGGAAAGTAGGGGTTAAATAACGGAATGCATTTAACATACTGTATTATCACACTTGGGCACCACGATCGTTTGTTTTATTCGGGTCTTTTGCCGCCAATACGGCACGCTCGCACGTGGGGCTACTGTACGCCGAGGCATCTCAGAAGGTAGGTGGGGGCTCCTTCCTTTGGAGAACACGCAAGCCAACCAACCAGCCTGCACGGTGTGTGTTCTCGATCCCCCAGTAGAAGTGAGGGCGGCGGTGGCAAAGAAAGGCGCCGAGCGCCTCAGATAACAGCGTGGGGGCCCTCTCATTAGCTCACAGGTTGGCGCTTTTGGTGGCTTTCCACTCAACGCCACCGACACCGCATTGTGTTCTCTTGCATCTGGGGGCGGGGGGTGACTACAGGAGTGAACATATAAAAAGAAGTTAAAGTGGATGGAAGTAATGAAAGATCTATGGAAATGTAACACCGATCATCCTGTGACCTTAGTGTCACTAAAGACTGAGTACTCTTTATTTGCTCTAGCTTTATCTAGTCCTGCCTGAGAGCAAAAAGCCCCATTTTCAGCTTGTATGTCACTAAAAATGGACAAAGACCTACACATGTTAAGTCTCCGACCCTCCTAACTTCGCTGTCGGCAAGTGCTTCTACGTAACGGGGCATCAAAGACTGGTCATCATTTTTTGTTGCAGTTTTGTTTATTTTATTCTGGAGTGGTTAACTTGATCTTACACATACGGACAAAAAATGGTCAAAAACCTCACAAATTCATTCTCCTGATCCTTCTAACGTCCCTGTCATCAAAGGTTGTGTGACTGTTATTTGTTGCAATCTTTTATTTGTTTTAGTTTTATTTAGGATTTGAGCCTCCAATCCTTACAATGTCTCTGCTCGTTCCGCTTGTACGTCACATGCCATCAAAAGGTTGACTAATTGTATGTAATTTTGGTTTTATGGAGTCTTATCCCGGGACAAAAGCCTTTTAATGCTGGCACCTCTGTGATAACAGTCATCTCTATCACTAAGTACGTACTGTACAGAGAAGATCAGTCAACAGGCCCGAAAAGCTAGTCATGAGTGGCCCAAAGGGAGTTGCCGAACAAAAAGGAGGGTGTTTGATTGATGAAGCTTCATATAGTTTTTGAAGGCCGGGAAGGGGAGGGATGCCTCTCGCTGGTTCTCTCTCACTTGAAGGCCCCGATTAAACCGTATTAAAACACAACCCCCCCGCCCCCAGCCCTCCTCACTACCACCGCCCACAGTTGGGGAATGGGGACAGCAGGGGAAGACAGAGAGGAGGAAGAAGGTGCTGTTGGTGCTAAACCGAGGCAGACAGCGTCGGTTGGAGGTGTAAAAATCAATAAGAGCGCAGCCGTCGGGGGAGGCAAGCAACTACAGCATGGGGGGAGAAGGCTGGGGCTCGGGCCCCTCGATCGCAACACCGGCTTCTGGGGAATAAAGTGGGCCTCCCCGGGTCAGCACCACAGAGAAAGGTGAGATTAGAGGAAAGTGGAGGAGGGATTTTCACAGGTGGGAGATGACGAGAGAGGGGGGAGTGCAGAGAGGGGGGCGGGGTGCTACCTGGCAAGGCGGGGACCAAGCGGCCCATTAGCCCGTGGCTACCTACATATGGTTCACTGAACCCTCTCCGCTCAGCCTCGCCATCTTTTTTCCTAAGAAAGAAACTTCACTTTTAACCCGCTCTTCTGCTTTGGAAGGAAGGCTCACTCCTGACCTCCATTTGTGATTCATTTTGTCTTTCATGTCTATTCTTAGGTTCTTATCTAAAATTGAAAACTGATAGAAAAAAACCTAGACACAAAAGGCAGACTTTGCCGGAGTGTGCACACATGCGGCAGTCAGTCGGCGGACACGTACTCTGGCAGAGACGATCTGTCTTACTCTTGTAACGCGGGGGTCACCAACCCGTCGATCATTGGGACTTTGCCCGTCGATCGTGAGACCATTAAAAAAATGTATTACCGCATCAGCTCCCGGTGACCAACAAGCACGTATTTTGACCACTGAACACACTCGTACTCCTTGCTGCCCTCCAGGCACGCAACCCGCAAGCAAGCTCCAGCAAGGAGGCGTCCCCAAAACCCCCGGCCGTAGATAGCTCCACACATAGTTCCCCACGGTTCCCAACAAAGGCCAGGGCTCTTGGGCTCAAAAAGGTTGGTGACCAGTGTTGTAACGTGACCATTGTTGGTCCCCAATGGATGGGCTTTATTTGCATGAGAATCCAAAGGGACTTAGCTAGATCATTATCTCTATATATTTTGGTGTACTTTGTTATTTTACCGCCATTCAAATGATAATGACAACCCCCCCCCGCTCTCACTTTCTAAAGCTCCTCCAACATGTGCCCTCCTGAACTTCCCAGTGCACGAGTCTGCACGTTTTGCCTTGAAACTTGCAACATCAGAACAAACAAACAAAAAAAGTAGTTGCCAGAAATATAAAATAACAATAATAAAATAACACTAATTAACGTGTTTTTGTATTGTCTTGGTTTTCTTGAATATAATAATAATAATAATAAATATATATAATAAAAATATAATAAAAAATAAATTAAAAAAGAAGAAAAAGATGTGCGGGATAACGATTTAGATATTTTCACACCAGAACTATTATTAACAATGTTAAATATTCTAGTATATTTGATAATTGTAATTAAATGTGGAAAATACAAAACGTTACTTCTTATCATACATTTACTTTTGCAGAAATATATTTAGACCTCAATTATTAACTGTAGTCAGTGTTTTAGTGTGTTTTATTATTAAATACAATTTTAAAAATACAAAATTATAAATATAATATAGAGGCAAGTAAAAAAATATGTAATCCACTTGTTTGTGTATGGTTTTGTTTTCTTTAAGTATTGTACTAACAATATGAAAAAAGAGTGGAAGATAATTTTGCACATTTCATTCATTCATTCAGTCAATATTTTGCAGTCCAATCCGTAAAAGGCGTTGCTTCATCAGAACACCTGGTGTGACACTTATTTCCCTGAAATATTAACTAGTGACTTTATGTGATTATTCTTATTTAACGACTAAATGTTTGAAATAAATTGCGAGAGAAAAAGAGAAAATAGGCCGCACGGTGGCTGAGTGGTTAGCACATTGGCCACACAGTCAGGAGATCTGGAAGACCTGGGTTCAAATCTCCGTTGGGCATCTCTGTGTGGAGTTTGCATGTTCTCCCCGTGCGTGCGTGGGTTTTCTCCGGGTACTCCGGTTTCCTCCCACTTTCCAAAAACATGCATGTTAGCTTCATTGGCCACTCTAAATTGTCCATCGGTATGAATGTGAGTGTGAATGTTTGTTTGTCTATATGTGCCCTGCGATTGACTGGCGACCAGTCCAGGGTGTACCCCGCCTCCCGCCCAAAGTCTGCTGGGATAGGCTCCAGCATCCCCGTGACCCTAATGAGGATAAGCGGTACAGAAAATGAATGAATGAATGAATGAAAAAGAGAAAATAGACAAAAAGGAGAGAAAATAACAAATATGCAAAAGGTTTGATATTTTTTAAGTGCAGCATTGATTGCTCTAATGGTGGCCCAAATTGAGGGGAAAATCATAACAATTACCAAAAAAAAAATCTTCAATGTATTAATGATTAAGGCCGAGGTCTTCAAAAAGAAAAAAAAAAAAGCGGCGGAATCTGTGATAGTCATTAAAAACACTTAGGATGAGAGGCTGGGAATCAGTTTAATTGCGTGCATATGTGTGCACAGATGCAAGAAGAACAATATCATATATAAATGAAGAAACCTCTTGTGAAGAAGCTTTCTCTGCCCTGTCATTTAAAAGCAAATGCCAGTGCCTAAAAAAAGCCAATGATTCATAATATATTTCATTAATACTTCATGAATCCCTTCACCATACTTAAGCCAGTCTGGTAAAAAAAAAAAAAAAAAAGGAGGGAGGGGGGTTGGGGGGGGACATAAAAAATTGTCACCTATTCTAGTACCCGCTTGTCAGCACATCACTGGGGAGCGGGTGTCACATGTCACTTCTGGTTTACACCACCGCGTGGGACGGGGCTGGGTGTGCAGGATGGAAAGGAAGAACAGAAGGAAAAGTGATGATGGGGAGAAGGAGGGAGGGGATGTTATCGTATCATCGCCCCTACGTCTTTATATTTTCCTCCCTTATTATCTGTGGCCCCCACTCACTGCAGTCACTCAATCACACGGAGCCCTGAGGACAGCGAGGGGACCCTGGGAGAGCCTTTTTCCTGCAGCGATGATGAGCGTCTGAAAGCTATACTGATCGCTGTCACCCCGTGTGTGTGTGTGTGTGTGTGTGTGTGTTTCTGCCACTTTGGAGGGGCCAAGCAAGAGATAAGCGAGAAAAGGAAGCAAGGATAACGGACGCATTTGCACACTGACAAACAACCCCACACACAAAAAAAAACTATGCTGCAGGCCACATCCACATAGACAAGTGTTAACACGAAGAGATAGACCAGGATTATCCAATCACTGATTATTCTGTAAAGTATACACTACACACCCTGGTGGTCACTCTTAGCCGCTCTTAGAGGACAGTGCAAAAATGTACTGAATATGCACTCAAAAAGGCAATTTATTAGGTAACAATGCTTTTTTTTCACATGACTACATGTACTTGATGGTGTTGACTGTGCTGTTGTTTTTCTGGCAAATACACTACATGGTGGTGCAGTTATGAACGCATCAGTTGGACCTCATGGGTTTAAAGGACTTGAAATTTCTCACACAGCTCTATAAAACACCCAGGGTACTTTGGGCCGGGGTTATCAAGTATTTTCTGTCATGCGCACCCTCAGATACAAAAATTGTAATTATTTTATTTTTCAACACTTTTATTTAGGTCATTTTTATAATTTCATAATTACTTACACGTTTATTTAAGTCAAGTTTTCTCATTTTTTATTGTGTTTATACCTTTGTCATTTTTATTATTATGTATTTACTATTTTACATTTTTGCTGAAGTCTTTAGACATTTATTCCTTCATTTAAATATTGCTGTATTGTAATGCATCAACTATTAACATATATTTACATGTGGAGTATATTACAATAGCGACATAGCAAACAGAGAAAAAAACAAATATACAAATGCAAATACAAAACAAACACAAAACAAATAAACCATATAAACACAGGCAACCCTGGATATTTTGTGCGATTGACGCACTCTCACTGTACGGGCAACACAGGACCAAATTACCCGACCTACACGGAGCTCGTAAATATATTTGAATGTGCGTCAACTGCACACAATTACGTATGTAGAATCTGGCCCAAACTTGACACCGGCAAAACATACAGAAGAGAGATGTTGGCCGAAGGGACGATGCACAAAGAAGTAAAAGTTTGTTTTGCAAACTGAATCAAATGTAATCACCTGTAGAGTTTGTTTGACATCATGAAGAACTTCTGCGGCCAGTCTACGTCTACGGCCTCCGTGCGTTTCTTGCACACTGTGCGACCGTAGGAGCCCGTACAACCGGTTGGGTCCTAGGCTTGAGCTGCCGCAAAAACCATGACATCCACCTTGAACAGTGCCTGCACTGTGTATACCTTGTCACTTGAAAATGAACATGGTCTATCTGCATTTTCTATCACAATTGGGCTTCCATCGTGGAACGGTCTTGAAGTTAACAATCATCTTAAGCATGCTATTCTGACTATTCCTGTATGATACGTAGGTCAAGGTCCCTTGGACAAGGTTGCAGCAGGTTTCAGGTTAAGTAGGTTGAAGTCAATGTTCTGAAACGCAGAACCAGAGTTGCCCCAAGTGCCCAAAAGCCAAACCCACGAGTAGCTAAACCTTATAGTGGCCTCAGCAAAGTTAAGAAAGTCTCTGCATTATAAGGTTTACATGTCAAATCTTGTAAACTAGAAGACTGGCTAAAGTAATCAAACTCTCAAGTCAATACAGGGCAGAAGTCAGGGATCTGCTGGTTGAATTAGTCAATTAAGATTAGGAATTTCTGCCATTGGATCCGGTGAACGTTGGCCTCCGCCAAGGCTGCCCTTTGTCATCGGTTCTGTTCATGGACAATAATTAGTGGAGCAACCAAGGAATCTAGGTCATCCAGTTTGGGGGCCTTAGGATATTGTTTTTGCTATTCCCAGACGATGTGATGGGATGGCCTCATCGAGCTCTGACTTTCATAGTATAGTATGTTCATAGTATGACACTGTCCTTCAGCCCTGATTTGACCGACTGCTTTCAAACCAGCTAAAAAAATGAGCACCCGACACAACAAATCCGCAAAACAAACCCAGCAACAACAGCAACTACCTCCCGATGAGTAGCGACCAAGATCCATTTGTTTACATCTTAAATCTGCACTCGGTTCAGAGCGAGGAAAAACAAAAAAAAACTCTTTTCACGAGTGATTACTATATTCCACTTTGGTGTGACTGATGGCTTGCTCTGACCATGAAAGGACTCAATCTGCTTTTCACTCCTCAGTGGGAATTAGAACAAGCAAGGCAAGGCAACCTAAGGCGATTTAAAAAGTGTACAACATCCAACTCATGTCGGCCTGTCATGTCCGCCACTGTGTGGCGACGGCGCGGGTCAGCCCTTCAAGATGGATTACAACGAGACAATCTGACATTCAAACTAAACGCCGACAATCTGGCTTATAAATGACATTCATTAGGTCCGTGCCAAAACGCTCCCGCTTCTGCACACTTGGACCAGTCGAGCCGCACCGTCTCCACAACCTTGACTTGTCCCTGACCGCTAATTAAAAATGGCTATGAATATTCCTGCCTTCAATAACCGATGAGCACCCTGATCTTCAGCCGCTCGGCTTTATTAGACGTTGAGAGGAACAACACTCCGTGGCTATCTTTCAGCCAGTCCTAAATAAAAACAGCTAATGGCGCTTTAACTACAGTAGAAACTTTAGTCCGCTGAGTGTCATTTACGTCATTTTTGCAGTGAGAAACGTACAAAAATGCACATTTAGATGCACTTCTACCTAAACGATACACCCACGACAGATCAGAATGACATTGCAAGCATAAACATATTAATCATTCTTATGCTGCAAGGTTTTAGCAGCTTGAGCTATACTATACTAGATGTTTTAAATGCCTCTTGTAGAGCTGCAGCTGATTATTTTCTTAATCTATCTGTCTCAAGTGTGTTGTTTCAATTAATCAGTTAGGCCTTAGACCAGGGGGGTCAAAACTGGCCTGCAATATATTAGTAAAAATTTAATTACAGTAATCCCTTGTTACTTGGTTCCAGACTCCACCGTGGAAGTCCTTCTTTATAAATGAAATAGTTTTGTGGTTATGGCATGGAAAACCTGTTTACGATCTTTTTTTTTTAGACATCGTTTTAGACATTAAATAACACCCCTAGAGTCACCTTTACATTTGTATTACCCAATATAGTAGCTATAACCAGATAAAATAAGCCATTTAAGACAGTTAGGAAAGCAGAATCTAAGACGAACTGATGTCGGAGGTTCAGAGTTGAGTTTTAGCTCATTTGTGGTATGGCCGCAACAGTAAAACCCGTTATTATTTTTATTAATATTGTGTTGTTATTATTCTGCCTGTTGTGAGATAATTTAAACTTGCAATAAAAGCTGGTTGTTCAAGTATGGTGCGTCGGTGGTGGTCTCGCCAAAGAATTACTGACACTTAGTGACCAATATAGACTACGTTGGTCTTAATGGCTTATAAGGATAAACCATCCCTCGTTTATAACAGGTAATTGGTTTCAGACCCAAACATCAAGTGAATTATCACAAAGTTCTCAAATGTAACTTTTTTATCTATATGAGTTTCTATTAAACAAAACCCTTGTAGTCACCTTTGGAATAACAATTAGGGCTGTCAAAGTTGACACGTTCACTTGGACCCAGTGGTTATCAGTTATTTTCTGTCATGCCCCCTTTCCCCAACGGGCCAGAAATTTTGCCATGCCCCCCCCCCATTGAAATACTACTGACTACTAATAATATCTATTTATCTGTACAAACTTGAGGAAGCTCCTGTGACTGTGTAGCCACAAGCGGGAACAAATATCAAGCCGAGATGGAGAAAGAAAGGGGTATTTTGATTGGTAAACTTAGCTTCGAAGCCCTGGCAGACGGCTCTTGCAACAAGGTCAAAGTTAGTCTATCTGTGCATGGGAGAACATTACAAGGTGCGTTCAAGAACTGACAAATCGCCGCTGGAACTAAACATTGTGAAATCTGTGGGACTTCTAAGTGTATGTTATTTTTTTTAATTAAAAAAATTGTTCATCCATCTATTCATTCATTTTCTTCTGCTAATCCAAGGACGGGTCAGCAGCCTGAGTCGGACTTTAGACGCTGCGTCTGCTCCCAAACTGCAGGGGGCAGTGTATTAAACACACATCTACCACGGTATTCAACTAGACTGGACAAAGTTTACCATGGTTTACTCAACTTCCAACATGAGTGTATGTTTTCAGGGTTTCTTTATGCTTAAACTACTGTGCGTCAGGGTAGGCTGCCCCAGCTCCGAGGATCTCCTGCACCTGTGTACTTAGAAAAATGTGGAGGTGCGCACAGCGGTAATTTTCCGCATGAAGAGGGTCACGCGAGTGGACGCGGGCGCGAAAATGATGTCATTTGCCTGCACGGACCTCACGGACGCGGAAGGCATAAAACAGGCTTAAGCAGGGAAGCCCAGACTTCCTCCTCCCCGGCTACTTTGTCCAGCTGTGCGTTTCGGGGTCTGCATCTTCCAAGTGCGCATTTTCAGGGTGCGTGACTTTATCACGGTGCACAAAGGCTGTCCCAATTCGAAGAAGCTCCAAGTGTCCTTAAACTGTGGCCGACAAATGTGTCCTTGTCCGCCACTACCTCCAAGTGTTCATTGCGACCATCCTTACCGGCCTTCCACATTCAAAGATCATTTGCGCGCACAGGCCTGGAAAAAATATTTCTACATGGCAGCACTACATGGGGAAAAACGGAGCGACTTGTAACGTAAGTACGGCTTTATTTACTCATTACAACATATAACGCCGTACATATAAAGCTTAGTGTGACATTTGAAAGGTACATTTGTGTTCAATTACGAGACCTCGACTACCGTAATTATGATCAAGCACCATGCCGCTCGCTCTCCTACCTGGGCAGTGCCGGTATGCAGACAGCCTCATTCATGGAGCTTTTTTCTTTGGAAGTAAAGACGTAATTCTTCCAGTTCACTTGTCAGATTGAGTGAATATGACTCATGTCTAACTAATATATGTGCAAGTGAGATATTTGATCATTTGTAGTAGAAATTATTACATGCGTACAGTAAATGGATAAGATGGAGTTACTTACTATTGCGTGTGGACAACATGTGCATTTTATATACTGTATTTTTCGGACTACAAAGCGCACCCACTATTTATTTATTTTTTTTAGAAATTGTTGTTTATTTTTTTACATACTGTATATCAGCCCCACCAGACTATATCCGGATATATACAGGTACTGCGATTGACTGGCGACTAGTACAGGGTGTACCCCGCCTGCCGCCCAAAGCCAGCTGGGATAGGCTCCAGCATACCCGCGACCCAAATGAGGATAAGCGGTATAGAAAATGAATGAATGATTGAATATACAGGTACACTGTGAAATTAGATAGGGTATTTACACAGAAGGGAAAGAAGACAAAGATACGGCGTCGTACACTTTTTTAAATATTTTAGCCGCATCGTGTCATGAGCCGCAAGGTTCAAAATGTAGGAAGAAAGTAGCGGCTTATTGTGTTGACTTTTATGAATCTTTACATCACTGTTGTTAATGTGATCTCGTGTTTTCTGTTCCAAACATTCCAGGAGTAAACTGACTCACGAGACAAACTGAAGGACAGAGCATGCACAAAGCGTGTATAATCAATAAAAACGTAAATACACTACTGCTTTGGAGGGCCGTTTGTAAGCAGAGTAGTTGGGTTTTTTTTGTCTGTGTATGTAATAAATAATGTGCTGAAACTAAATTCGATGCCATGAAGTTCCTCTGCCACAGTTGTAAAGATTGAGGAATATAAATTCTACTATTCCAATGAATCTATTCCATTTTATACATGTACAGGTTAAACTACTACCGTGTATAACAACTTTTTAAAAACTTAAAAAAAAATGAATGCATTAGCTTAGTAGGGGTGTGTGATGTTGCTGTATGAACCATGATGACTTTCTGGGACATCTCCTGGAGTCAAACCAGCGTGTTTGAAGGTTTATGCCCAGCACGTCATCCATGAAGTTTGCAAAGCTGATTGGCTGTCGATACACTACTTACACTTTTATATAAACATTTGTCTATAAGAAGACAAAGGAATCATTCACAAACTAAGTACAATTAAAGTCTTGTATTAACTAATGCAAAACTATTACAAATTGTTTTGAATGGTCTGACTTGCCCAATCAAAAGAATCGTCATTCTCATTTAAGATATAATTGAATAATAAATGGATGCCCTGTGATTGACTGGCGACCAGTCCAGAGTGTACCCCGCCTCCCGCCCATAGCCAGCTGGGATAGGCTCCAGCATACCCGCGACCTTATTGAGGATAAGCGGCACAGAAAATTGATGGATGGATGGATGAATAAATTGAATTGAAACATAACTGACAGATGTCCAAACAACATCTCCATGCTAAAATCTATATGTAAAGGGAATTTAAAAAACACGTTGACCCAAGTGCTGTACAAACGAGCTAGCTAGAAGTAATACATTTGTTAATTATTTATTATCACAATTAAAAATACAAGGTTTCTCTCGGAGATGGAGATAAATCTGCAAACGGACGGCCGCTCGTCTAAGTTTCAAGCAACACATAAACCCAAAATTAATATAAAAACAATTTTGGCGCCATTATTTCATACCTTGTTAGGTGTCCAACTGTTTTACTCTTCAGCGTATGGTAACCTGATTATTTGTTTTTTTTAATAACAATATACTGTAGTCAACCACAAAACAGCAATCATTTATAAATTAATTCATATTTGTGAAACCGCGCTTGAGTGAGGGAGCAATTTTCGAACAGCAATGTCGGGAGGGATGACTGTAAACCACAAAAAAATGGAAAAAGCGGATGACATGTTGACACTTAACCTAATAATAAAGCAAAGCTTTGTCTTTAAATATACTGTATATCCTTTGATTTTCAGTATGTGTTTGGACACCCCTGCCCTAGAACCAGTGCTTCTGAAACAGTGGGGCGAGCCCCCCGCCAACTGTCAGTGAACCGTGAGAAGCAGGGAGTACTTACATACATGAATTTTGATCTCTTGAATACGCTTGCATGATTCACAGCTCTCCATTTTGTTGCATTTTCCTGGTTGCAGTTTCTAGTTCAGTCTGTACAGGACAGATAAACACTGTACAGAGATATCAGTTTCGCTAAAGTTTCTGTCCCCTGTTGGGGGCGTGATTGAATATGACGGAGAACCACCGGCCCCATTCAATATGGGCCAAGCGCAAACCGTTAGTGATTTGGTCCACAACACATCAGCAAAGCTGTCCATCACTGTTTTCCAAAGTCAAAGCTGAGGTGTGTGAATATCTTGCCTTGTCTAAAACACAAAGATAACAGGTCTGCTTTCATGGATGACTAAGGAAACTCAAAATATTCATATTTGAGGGGCTGAACTCAGAGAATATTTCCATTTTGAAATTCAAACAAAGCAATGGGGGCCGCACGGTGGCTGAGTGGTTAGCACATTGGCCACACAGTCAGGAGATCTGGAAGACCTGGGTTCGAATCTCCGTTGGGCATCTCTGTGTGGAGTTTGCATGTTCTCCCCGTGCGTGTGTGGGTTTTCTCCGGGTACTCTGGTTTCCTCCCACATTCCAAAAACATGCATGTTAGGTTAATTGGCGATTCAAAAAAATTGTCCATTGGTATGAATGTGAGTGTGAATGTTTGTTTGTCTATATGTGCCCTGCGATTGACTGGCGACCAGTCCAGGGTGTACCCCGCCTCTCGCCCAAAGCCAGCTGGGATAGGCTCCAGCATCCCCGTGACCCTAATGAGGATAAGCGGTACAGAAAATGAATGAATGAATGAACAAAGCAATGGAACACCAAAATAGTTGTTTGGTAAATCGTTCCAGCTCTAGTCTAGTCTAGCCATATCCAGGTATGTAAATAGACAAATAAATAACAGCCGATGTCCTTGTCATGGTAAATAAATGATACAGCAATCATAATAAATAGAATAGTACAGAACGTAGATGCAATGTGGGGGAGTACAGACAGTGATCTTACAAAGGAATGAAGAGTTGGTGACAAGGGTGATAGTGCTTAGATGCAGCATTGACAATAAAACAGATGGATCATGGGTGAGTACAGACAATTTACTCCCAAAGGAATGAAGATGTAATAAGAAATGTAGTATTGTAGTTCAGGAGTCTTCTTCCTTGGATTTTGTACACATCAACTGCTTGTAATGTTTCTTGAAATCACTCTTTGTAGAGCATTGTTTTAGTTCCTTACTTAATCTGTTCCATAATTTGATTCCATATACTACATGCTATGTACTGAAGGTTCTTAGTGTTGTTCTTGCATATAAGTAAAGTTTAATTTGTCCTTCTGGTCATGATTTTCTTCTCTTGTTGAGAAAAACTGTATGACATTCTTGAGGAACAGGTTTTTGTTTGCCTTATGGATCATGTTAGCGGTTTGAAAATTTACTAGAGCAGCAAATTTGAATAATTGTGAGTTTTGAAATAGGAAGCTCTGAGGAGTTTTGTTTGAATAATGCAACTTTCTGCATTCAATAGCATTGGTGACTTCCCGGGTCTGTGTCTTTTCCCAGTTCCATAGGTTTGTGGTCTGTAAAGCAAAATGTGCCCAGTCTCCTGCCCATCTCCTTGTCCTGTGATCTGCAGTGTTGTGTCATGAGTATCATTAAATGTAGTTAAATGGGTTCTTAATTCTAGTGCATCTAGTTGATCAGGTCCTTGTGTCTTGCTGAAGGCGTTTCCAAATAATGTTGAATGTAATCCTTCCCTCTGTGCAAATCTTATTTTTTGAGTTGTTTTCCTTTTCCATGCGGTTGTTTTTAATGGGGTCTTTAGTAATTTTCCAGGCCCTTGATGTATTTGCCTACAAGCACTCTTGCTTCTGGTCCTTTATTTAACTTGATGAAGATTTTTGCAGTTGGCGCTCCAAGTGCCTTGGATCTTTCCCTGCTTCCTCAAGTCTTGGCAATCTCAGAGTTACGTTTTGTCAGGTGCTCCTTCATGTAGACGTTTGTTCCTTTCAGCTTCCTTCCCTGTTAGTGGAATTTAACTAATTTAACTAATTTCCTGTTAGCGACTTTAACGATGATGAGTGTGTTGTTGTTTCGTATCGATGTTGTTGATGTCTACATCAACCTCCTTTGAATGTAGAAAAGTAGCAACTTGTTGTTCAGTTGAAGCGACATCCTCTCCATCTGGTTCATCTGTCTTCCCGACTGCTCTGGCATACGACCCGGGTTCAATCCGAAGGCCCGCTACGTTCACGTCGTTCATTTGTGTGTTCTGATCCATGTCAATAAGTGTGGTCTTCAGTTGCTTCAATAATTTTGTCTTTTAGTTTTGTGTTTTTTTTTTAGAGCAGTGCTTAAGGCAGTGGTTCCCAAACGTTTTTGCCACGCCCCCTTTTTGGAGATAAAATTATCTTCAGCACCCCCCCCCCCCCCCCCCGGATTCCCCGTTCACTAACCCCAATTTTAATGTTTTTTCTGTTTGTCCCGGGTCGGTGCCCAGTGAGGAAGGCGGGAGAGGTCAGGGGCTGCGCCGGCTAAGGGTGCGTTGAACAACATACTCCCGGGTTTTGTACTCGTTCTCCCAGACGTTGAGCCTCCTGTTTCATGGCACCTATGAATTCTTTTTTTCTTCTCAAATTCCCTTCCACTTTAAGCGGCTTTTATGGTGCTGACGTTCTCTGGGGTAGCATTTCCTGGGTACTTCGAGCTCGTGTCTAGTCTCCTTTTTTCTCTGCATTGTTTTTTTGCTGTTGCTAGGCAACAGTTGTCGGCACTACTTCTTTCTTTCATGTGAATTTGTGCCTCTTACCCGAAAAACTTTTGCCAAATCAAGACATGCAAAAATGACTCACTGTGACGACCCCTGGGATAAGCAGGTATATGCCGAAAGGGAAAAAAAGACCCATTCCAGTAAAAGGCATGCGTCTTGGCACTTTCTTCTGGATTTACAATCACAACTGCGGTCAAGAAGAATGCAGAAAAGTTCAAAACTCCGGCAGCAAAAGCGGAGCTCTTGCCTAGAACGTCCGTTCCGTTCAACGGGAAGATATGCATATGCCCCAAGTCATTCATTAGCTCCTTGAAACAGCAATTATGATCTTAATAACAAGCGATGCCCTTTACCTAGACCCCTATATGAAGAATGTTTACATGCAACCCATTTCTCACTCACTGATCTCCTCTTTGCTCCTTCACATTAGCCATCCGATGTGGAAATTAATTAAACACAGTTTGTTTGGACCATTTGAAAGATTAAATTATTTGTAGAAGGTCAAGGATGAAATTGATACACTCAGAATAATAAAATAAATTTAAAAAAAAGGGAATGTAGGCTAACAGTTTCTATTCACCTTATCTACCTCTTTGGCAAAATAAAGTGTTTAGCCTTTCAAGGTTGGCTTTGGAAAGGCATTAATTACCTTCCCGGGTGGACACTGGGAGGTATTCTCTCTCTGGTTTTTATTTAAAACGGGAAAAAAAAGGCACAGTCACAGATCCCACTTGACCGTGACTGAAACACGAAACAATCTAGAAGTGACAGTGGGGATAGGCGAACATCATTAGGAGGCAGAGGCATCACTGGCGTGAGGTAGGCGCAACGCATCGAGGCATCTGTACATAGTTTGAAGAAGAAAAAAAACAGAAAGACGTCTTTTGTGGATCTGGATGAAATGCTATCATGCGGGCGGCATCAAGCGAACAAAAGGCCTTCAATTCCGTCTCGAGCTGGGCATGATACACTCTGGCTGTTTTGAACGCACAGTAAACATAGCGCAGGGTCCTCTCGGGCCTTGACCGTTGCCGCCACCCATTCCCTCAACAACACAACTCCTCAGAGCTTCCTATTCCAAAACTGCCAATTAACCTTTCTCAAAAGTCAAGGATCCTGGAGTGTAAAGTCACAAGCATTCACACAGCAAGAGTGTTCACCATTAAGAAGTTCAAGCTTGCGGGGCGGCAAGGTGGAGGAGTGGTTAGCGTGTTAACCACACAGTCAAAAGATCGAGGATTCGAATCCGCTTGGGCATCTCTGTGGAGAGTTTGCATGTTCTCCCTTTGGGTACTCTGGACGTTCGGTTAATTGGAGAACTCTAAATTGTCCATTGATGTTAAAGTTAAAATGGTGTTGAAATGGCTGTGGCCCTGTGACTGGCTGGCAACTAGTCAGGTTGTACCCCGCCTTTTGCCAGAAGTCAACTGGGATAGGCTCCAGCTTATCCGTGACTCTCGTGGTATTAGAAAATGACAGAATAAATGGAGTTTATGCTTGCATATTTGCAGGCAGCAAACAAACAGAACACGCTCTTTCTAATCCATACTGAAAAAATTGTTAAAAAAAAATAAAAATAATCAAACCTAAAAAATGTTTTTAAAAAAACAGGAACAAAATAGTAATAGTGACATGTAGTCGAGAAAATAGTTTTATTGGTACACTTTAAGACACTACCAAGAGGATCAATTAAGTAAAACGGTGTCATTTCCAAAAGGTCATTTTGTATATAATTGCATTCACTGGGGCAGTTAAAAGTGCAGGGGTGGCCAAAGGCCGACCCAGGGCCCCATTGGCACCACACAGCTATTGTTCTAGTGGCCGTAGCAGATTTTCTATATACTCAAATTAAACAAAGCCTGCTTTACAATTATTATTATTATTCTTGGTGACAAATCAAGCAAAAAGGTTGCAAAACAAAGTTGCTTGCTGTGTAAATAAAAAACAGTAAAAAAAAAAAGCATTGGCCTTGATTCAGATATTCAAGAATAATGTAAATTAAATTGCAAATCAAACACATACTACCTGGAGTTACAATTACAGGAATCGGTAATAATTCATTAATTAATTTGAACTGTGGATGATTTTTTTGAATGTCTAGACATAATTGAACTTCATTAGGAATTGTTTTTTTTTTTTTATTAGTAATCTTAACTAATTCCCTTTAAGTAAGCACCTGTTCAGCATTAACTTTAAGTAAGTAAGTAACTTTAAGTATTATATTATTATTATTATTATATTTGACTAAAATGTCAAACAATAAGTCAGATTTAAAAAAAAGAAAAATGTATTGGCCCAAATAGGTTACCAAATAAGTAAAAAATAAATGAACAGTAAATCAATAATATAAACAGAAAAAAAATAATTACATAAATAACCTATTTCACTGTAAAAGTCCACATTTTTCCGCTTGTACCTGTATTTAACTGCTCGGCATCTCGTGACCAACACCACACTGGTTCAGGCTTATTTAACTAACAAACAAAAATATCAAAGTGGTGCTGGCCTTTGGGTAAAAGTTTGGACACCCCAGAATTGAGTAAGACAAACTGGCGCGCTGAAATCAAAAGGGCGGGGCAAGGGTTTACTGCAAGGACATTTACGTAATACAGTTTTCCAAGAGATGAGCCCAAGTGAAGCAATAAGAGGATGGATTTTTGATGATCAAACAGCAAAAAAGGGTAAATGGACTCGATACTGTCCTTTTGGTGAACCTTTTGACATCATTCTTGGAGCAAGGGCGCCATCTGGTGGACAGACTGATGAACGACCACGCCGGCTTGTGCAAGCAGGAAGGCGTCCACTGTCAATTCTAAGACATGAATAAAGCATACCCAGCCCAGGGTGTGCCCTGCCTCTTGCCCAAAGTCACCTGGGATAGGCTCCAACCTTGTGAGACCAAGCGGTATCAAAAATGGATGGATAAATGGGTGAAGAAAGTATATTCACATGTCAAAAATGGGTATTTCCTTCAAAGTGCCATTGTTTATGTTCTGATTATTATCATCATCGCTGTTAATGGCTGACATCTCATCATGTGTACACCCCAAGACTTGTTTTTTTTTTTTCCCCCCACACCTGTCCTCATAAGTGGATTGTGCTTTCTGAGACACAGCAGACACCCGCCGCCGGGACAAAACCAAAAGGACCCTTTGATGACAGGTGGCTTTGTTTACCCCACACTTTTGATTAGATTAATCAGACGCTCGGCCTTCCTCTTTACGTGATCAAAGGCCCAGTTGAGAGCGTCTGCAGTTTGTCTTTGCTTCATCCGGGGAGCTTTTCATGATGTCTGACCCACCAACATTTTGGCACAGGACGGTGTCGGGTTACGTAACACGTTTGTCATCTCCAGCGCACATACGTTATGGTTGGTAGCCGAGTCGGTTCGAACAAGAGTTGGGTTTTCTTGGTTTTTCTCAAGCTGCTGCAACTAGAACCGCATGGTGTGGAGTTGCCCCGGCAATTCACGTCGTAGGAGAAAACGGACATGTTTTGGGTGTGTTCGGTTCTGAGAGAACATAAAACCAGGTGACAATTTTTGTAAACATAGCATTTCTATGCTGTCAGCGGCCATGCGGCTAGAAGTGTGCCCACTAGTACATGGCTTACATTTCATAGGATTCCTAATTTCAAGTAAATGCTCCAGTTATGCATCTAAGAGGCTCCTGCTGAGCAAATAACCACCGGTGACTATAATCTGTAATCCAAGCCATTCTAAAAGATGCCAGATCGCCATACTGGAATAAAAGATATGGGATGCTTACTTACCTTTCTATCAGTTTTCATGTGGAACTTTATCAAAATGTCACCTCACAAAACACAACATTTTGACTCGGAACGGACTCAACATCCCGGTCTGTTTTTTTTTCTGATTATTCATTCATTGATTTTCTATACCGCTTAACCTCATTAGGCTCCCAGGTATGCTGGAGCCTATCCCAGCTGACTTTGGGTGAGAGGCGGGGTACATCCTGGACTAGTCGCCTGTCAATCAAAGGGCACGTGTAGACAAACAAGCATTCATACCGATGGACAATTTAGAGTCGCCAATTAAGCTAACATGCAAGTTTTTGGAATGTGGGAGGAAACCGGAGTACCCACGCACACACCGGGAGAACATGCAAACTCCACACAGAGATGCCCAACGGAGATTCGAACCCTGAACCTCCTGACTGTGAGGCCAATGTGCTACCCACTCATCCACCGTGCGGCCCGTTTTTCTGATACTGGCCCAATATCTTATAGCATTTGGTAATGTGTATAATATATTACGTTTATTAGTCGCTTATTCTAAGACACTCGTACTGTGCAGCCACACATTTCATATTCTTTTCTGTCTTGTAGAGGTGCCACTTGCGATGGAGGGAGAAAGTGTTTTTTATCCCCAGAAGCTAGACATGTCCCGCAGAGAGGTCACTTTGTAACTCAACCTCGACGATAACCTGCATTCCCAGACGTGCGATGGCACATAGCACTGCGAAGAGTACCACTGCTGTTTCTCAATGCTGGAAATGACAAAACCACGGTGTCATAACGAGAGTTCCCGTTTCCTTTCCGCTTTCTCATGCACTCTAAATCCTTGTTACAGTTCAAAAATGAAGCGGTTTGCAGTACTACTACTCTAAAGTATATTTGACTTCATTTTGACAGTATTGTCACATGAAGAAGAAACAAAATGCTCGCTGAAAGGTGAGGGTTGTAACTGACTTTTTAATACTGCAAGTCATAGCATCTAAGGGGCTGTCCACAAGGCAATGTTTTCAGGTCGAAACAATGTACAATCATCCCTCATTTGCAGCCCATAACGCATCAAATTAATTTCTGCTATATGGCATTCAATGTTACTAAATTTAATATTTTCATAGTTAGAGCATAAGAAATCTGTTTATGACTCTCTAAATATGTTTTTTAGCATTATTAGAGCCCTGTAGACATGAGATAACACATATATAGTCACCTTTACACTCTGCACTATTATGATTCATTTTTATTCACTGTTTACACCACATTGCATAACTCTTTGCAACTCGTAACCTCAACTGTGTTTCGTCTGAACTTAAGAAGCCAGAAAGTTACAACACGGGACGGCAGGAGAATGTCGGACGTGCCATGGCAGACTTCATGGCTCCCTGCCGTGTTAGGATAATGTAATTTAAAGGTAATGTTTGGTGCCATTACTGCCGGTTTGTATTCAGACTAAAATAAAGGAACGATTCATCATTTCAGCCTTTCATCCCCACGGAAACGCCATTCTGGGTGCCACGAAACGGCCTACAGAGTAGAAAAGCAAAGCACTACAGTACTTTCTGAAAACAATGACGACACCACCCCTTTGTCGTCATGTGACCAGAAGTATAAAACATACATTTTGACTGGCATGACTCACCCCAGTCTACATTTCCCTGACAAATTGCTCTTTTACACAGCATTGTGTTGTTTGTGCATAAGTAACTCCACGGGCGGACATACTGCGCATGTGTTCTCTCTTCCTCTATAGTTTTGGTGTCACGTGGTTCTGTCTGCGTGTCAATTTACAAAGCCATAGGTAGGTGTACCTTTATGTATTACGGTCATCCCTTGCTATATGGCAGTTCAAATATACATCCCTCACTATATTGTGGTTTTTAAAAAGATAATAATAATAATCAGTGAGCACTTTTTCGTGGTGGATTATGGCCTATTGTTATCAGAATCAACTTTATTCGCCATGTGTTGCCCCACTAGGAATTTGACTCCGGTCACTATCACTCCCTATTACAATAATAATAATACTAATCATAATAACTGTACATATTTACATGGACTGCATTTAACTGTGATTATACACATGATATACTAATTAATGGTGGTATTTACAACGTTGCAGCTTAGAAAGTAGAAATACAAGGTATGCATACTATTCTGGTCCCTAGGCATCAGCAATGTTAGGAGACATGACATTAGATTAAGCCAGTAGTTCCCAAATGGTGGGGCAGGCTCCTCCGGGAGAAGGCGCGGTGAACTCTTGAATACACTTCACAGCTCTCCATTTTGTCGCGTTTTCCTGGTGTCAGTTTCAAATTCAGTTTGTACAGTTTGTAAATACATATGATCAGTTGTCACGGCATTTTAAATGGGGGGGGGGGCAACATTTCTGGGCCCTGGGGGGGGGGCTGACAGAAAATAACCACTGGATTAACCCGTGGAACCAATTAACTGCAATAAACGAGGGTCGTTTGCCCCCACCGATCCGTTCCAGTCCGGATGCGACTTTTTACTCATCTGCACAGTGTGGACACGAGTTTTTTTCCCAGCCATTGCATCGTGCGTGTGTTTTGCGACTCTTGTACTTACAAAGTCTTTCTCCAGCTTCTCCACCTCCTGCTTGTAGCTCTTCAGTCGGCTGTTGTACATGGCCCGGCTCTGGACGGGGATTTCGCGCACCTCCAAGTCCATCTGCTCCAACTGGAAGACATGTGGCGGAAGAGTAGACTTCGTGAAAGGGCTCAAAGCGGCGTGACGTTAGGAGCAGGAGCGTACACCCAAATCAAATACGGAGCGACATGAGCGGGCCCACTGATGTCGCCCAGAATGAGGTACGAGTAGGCTAAGACGGGCGCATTTGCCAAAAACAAACTAATCACGGCGATATAACGAGACAAGCGCGGCGACTATTTGTCTTGTGTCAGGTGACTTTGCTCGTTTCTAAACAGCGACGCGAAGACTCCAGATGATGGCGTGAAATGTGTCACGGGGGGTGTCACTTAAAAAGCGGGCGAGTAATCATGCAAAGTGGGAGCCTCGTCAAGCGTCTGCACGCCGCAGCAGCGTCATGGAGGATGTAGCGTGCCCCACCAATTCATTATTTAGGAGGAGGAAGAAAATTAGTGATCAAAGACGTACCAACTCTCTGACTTCTTCAAGCTGTTTGTCGACATTTAGAACCAGCTGTGTCTTCTCCTCTGAAAGGTAAAAAAAAAAAAAGAAAACAGCAAAACAGTCACATATTGATCAGGCGACAAGACGAACAGCGCTTCATGACAACAGCCCCCGCTGAAGGGGGGCGGTGGGGAGAAAGAGTGGAGGAGGCGGGAGAAAAACACAACAAGAGGACACATTTGAAGATATATTTACACATTCTCTCCACGCGGCGAGCCGACATTTGTGACGCCTCGTAGTTTGCTGGCGTCTGGGAGGCCTTTGTTGGCTCCCGTCGAGGAGCAAGTGAGACAGCTCAAAGGGAAGCGAGGTGTCGGCTTTGCTTACTTTGCCACAAGTAGAAAGCGCCACACCTCCTCACCCATCCTTGTCTTAAGCGTCGCCCATTGAAACGCGTTCTGACTTTATGTCCAACACATGAAAAACAACGCTGCCCTGTAACTCATGAGCACGTTTACCTTAAAGACCTCAAAAGTCAACCCTGCATCGTTACTACCAAATAAAGGCTCACTCTTTTGTCATATTCTATTGTATTATTAGTTACTTCTATTGATCTGTTTGTTAAAGTGGAATTTATTTGGATTCAAACATAATAATAACTTACAATACAGGGTTTCCCCCAGGGTTTTTTTTTTTGAAGCTGTGGTGGTGGGCTGCCGCCACCATGTTGTGCCGCAAAAATGGTCATTTTTTCTTTATTAACTTTAAATTTGTTTAGCTTTAGCAACATTCAGCAGAACATGAACGCAAGCGGTGGGGAGAGCAGGTCGTCCCGAAACCAAAAGGTTGGCGGTAGACCTAATTCTTCTTGTTTCCTAATTCTTCCATACCCAACTACGATATACATACTACAGTACAGACATGGAGATTTAACTATGTTCATGTTATGGATGGTCTTTAGAGGTTACTATTATGTGGCATTTGGTTTGAAGTTTCTGGTATTTTGCGTTCAATTTGAAAGTATACTAAAACGGTGAGTCAGCGCCATTTTGTCTTTTACACTTTCTTTCTTCATCGGAGAAGATCACGTCCCTCGTACAGAGGGCTGTGTCAGGAAGGGCATCTGATGTAGAACGTGCGCCAAATCAAAACATGCAAATCAACCAGAGGAACCCCTGAAGGGTTAAGCAGGGATAAACCGATAGGAGAAGAAGCAGATGAGAATAAGCTAATAATTATAATAATAAGTATGTGGGGAAAAAATACAAGAAGAAAGTAGAAATTGTAAAAAATAAAAATAAAAAATTTTTAAATTGCAAACAAACAAAAAAAAGGACAAAACCAAAACTGCTATCGCTTTGCAAGAATAAAGTCAGAATATTAAGAGAAAAAAGTTGCATTCTAGCGAGAAAAAAAGTGGCAATTTTATGAGAATAAACTTCTAATATTAGGAGAAAAAATTGTGTAATTTTAGTAGCAAATGGTTTTTTAAAAAATGGTATTTTTCGAAGTTGTAATACTATGAGAAACAGACAAAACAATGTATTTTCTGGAAATTAGGTTGGGGAAAAAAGTTGGAATATTATGGGAGTAAAGTAATAATATTTCAAAATGCAAATTTACAAAGATTATTGTAAATGCTGTTAATGTAGGAATGTTGAAAAAAGTCCACCCAACTAAACAGCAAAAACGAGAAAAAGGAAGCAAATACCAGTTCCTGCAATATTTTTACAAAATATGAATTTTACCAAATATCAAAGTGGCCCTTGCACCCTTTCATTTTGTGGCCCTTGGTGGAGTTTGGACGTCTCTGCACTAGTGGTTTGAAGACACGCCGTAAGTATTCTAATTATTACGAAAGCTTGTTAAGTGACATTTCACTCAACTAAGTTGTGATGAAGATTGATGTATCCGGTGAGCATAAATAGCCACTCGTAGTTCGTTAGTGCGACAAAAACAAGCCAGCTAGAAAGCCAGAATGAGGTTGAAACGTGGCATAGACAAGCTGAGCATGTGACATGCTGTGGTCTATTGACTACACATTTTAGGGCTACTGTTCATTCTCCCCGTAACACTGTAAGAACCAAAGTGAACGCGAACATGTCGCGGAGCCGGTCATATACTGTATGTGCAGGTGCCAGCAGGCCAGCGAGGACATTCCGGTGCTTGCTTATAATAAAGCGCAGTAAATCATTTTTATTTGTTTGCAAACTAATTGTGGTTAATATGTGAGTAACTAATAAGCTGTATATGTATCTGTATAGCATATACTGTGTGTGTGTGTGTGTATATATATATAAAATTGTAATTGTTTTTAAGTAAAACCGCCGCCATGATGTAAACCCTGCAATATTGATGAGACGATGATGCATCAAATCAAATTATTTCCAATACATACAAATATGTATGTTTGTTTTATTTTTAAGATATTGTATTTGTCTGTATATCTGTGTACAGTAGTGTTCAAAATAACAGCTGCTTAACCAGAAAACCAGATGAATCGCTGTTATTAGCATATTTTTATTGCTACATGGCAAGCAAGTTACCAGTTGGTGCAGTAGATTCTCAGAAATCAAACAAGACCCAGCATTGATGATATGCACGATCTTAAGGCTGTGCAATTGGGCAGTTAGTTGAAAGGGGGGTGTTCAAAAAATAGCAATATCCGCCAGTGGATTTACAAACTCATCTGTGTGGCATGGACCTTGTGGCACCTTCAGCTGTTATTCCACTCCAACATACTTGAACATCATTCCACAATTTTCTTGGTTTTGCTTCAGAAATTGCTTTTTTGATGTCACCCCACAAGTTCTCCATTGGATTAAGGTCCGGGGATTGGGCTGGGCCACTTCATAACATAACAACATAACAAGATTTTGCTGGTTTACAGTGTGTTTGGGGTCATTGTCTTGTTGAAACAGCCATTTCAAGGGCATGACCTCTTCAAGTATTTTGACATATGCAAACTGATCCATGGTCCCTGCTATGGGATAAATACCAACACCATAGTAGGAGAAACATGCCCATATCATGATGCTTGCACCACCATGCTTCACTGTCTTCACTGTGTCCTGTGGCTTGCATTTTGGGGATCATCTCACACACTGTCTGCAGCCATTGGACCCCAAAAGAACAATTTTACTCTCATCAGTCCACAAAACGTTCCTCCATTTCTCTTTAGGCCAGTTGATGTGTTCTTTGGCAAATTGTAACCTCTTTTTTAACAGAGGGACTTTGC
Organism: Oostethus manadensis; assembly: GCA_024372805.1. NCBI lineage: Eukaryota > Metazoa > Chordata > Actinopteri > Syngnathiformes > Syngnathidae > Oostethus > Oostethus manadensis. The sequence goes on along the minus strand of QODF01000233.1, from coordinate 3,769,544 downwards.
GCTGGATTCTTGCAAATAGATTAGCTTCACAAAGACATCTAAGTGTCACAGTACTTACAGGTAACTCAAGACTGTCTTTGATCATCCTGGAGCTGATCATTGGCTGAGCTTATGCCAATCTGGTTATTCTTCAATCCATTTTGACAGCTGTCTTCCATTTTCTGCCAAGTGGCTCTGGTATTGCTTTCCGATTTAAGGTATTGGAGATCATTTTAGCTGAACAGCCAAACATTTTTTTGCATCTCTTCATAAGTGCTCCCCTCTCCATTAAACCTTTTAATAAAATTAGGCTGTTCTTCTGAACAATCTTTGAATGGCCCATTTTTCTCGGGCTTTCAAAGAGAAATGCATGTTCAACAAGTGCTGGTTTCATCCTTAAATAGGGGTCACCTGATTCACCTGCTTTTTCACAAAATTGATCACTCATTGAATGACACACTGGTATTGCTTTAACACCCCTTTCAAATAATTGCCCAATTGCACAGCCTTAAGGGCGTGCATATCATGAATGCTGGGTCTTGTTTGTTCTGAGAATCTACTGCACCTACTGGTAACTTGTTTGCCATGTAGCAATAAAAGTATGCTACTAACAGTGATTCATCTGGTTAGTCACACTGCACTGCTATTATTTTTCTCTGCTACACATACGGTATATCCTCATGTCTTTAATCAATCCATTTGTTTATTTTATTTGATAGTGAAAAGTCCCTGTTTGTCAGTTCGGGTTAGGCAAAAACATGAATTACATTTTGCTGCAGATCCAGGTAAAGATCCAGATTGATGCATATGTTATGCTTAGGACCAGGATGGAACGATGTCGCCCTGCACATTACTGTATTTTTTTCCTCAGCTCTATCGAGTGATCATATTAGATAATAAACGAGGAAAAACTAACTTTTTGAGAGTAGTTTGAGAGAATTACTTCATACTCAGTATAAAAAAGTCTTCAGCCATGCTCTTGATACCAAACTCTTGAACAGCCAGAGGCGATTTACTGCCAAGTGTCACGATACTTTCTTGCTGCAAGTCAGGCAATGAGGTGGAGGAGGGTGAAACAAAGCATGAATGCATACCAAGAGTGCACGCTGGGAATAGGACCAGTAATTAAAAGACGTTGTAGGGCTTGTTGTGCTTAGATTCAAGTGGCAATTAAAAGTTTGATGGACGAACAGCAAAGGATTCTTCAAGCGTCATAGGTTGGGGGAGGGCTGCAACAATAATAAACCCATAAACTTACAATATATCGGTGTTGCTTTGAATGAAAACATCCAAGGACAGTTATTGCAAGCCCAACTGTGCACTTGTGCAACAGAAAACTAAACAAAAGCTTGTGTCAGCGGCTATACTCACGTATTAATTTCAACTACAGCCAATATTAAGCCGCTTCAGGGACACAAAGATGCATAGAGGGTAGAATCTCAACAATGGAGTAGCAAATGACTGGAAAACAAGTCTACTGGTGGCGGAAAGCGCGACGACCTATGCTGATAATAGCTTTGAATAGGTCTTTGTACGTACTGATATAGTCAACACATGGCGAAGATAAAGCCGCGTGGAACTCCTTTGTGGAATGTGACGCGCTAAAATGTAAAGAAGTTGGTCAGCCAAGGGCGAAACGGTTTCTTGCAATTGCACATTTTCCATGATAGCATTCCCAATGAAACTGAATTGATCACATTATGCACCCATACAATTTTTACATATACTAAACATGATTAATATTCCTCTCACCATTAATAAACACATTTTAAGATCACTTCTTCACATTAAGAAACAATCACAGGCGTACAGTATAGCACTTTTAAAACATCATGCTTTTTCAAAGCATCTTCTGATGGAAAATGTTGAATACTGGAGACACAGCAACCTGTGCTGGATTTATACCTGCAGCACACTTCTCTCCCCCAAACCCCACCTAAATAAAGTAAACTATCCAATTTAGTGGTCTTACTTACTGCAATTTTTGTATTTAATTTTAATCGATGCCTTATTTGCAGAGCCGGGTTGCCCATTAAGCAATATAGGTGAATGCAAAGGGCGCCTTGGCCTCCGGAGGGCGAAAAATAAAAAATAAAAATTGGAAAAAAATTAAACTATCGTTATAATGATGTGCATTTTTTTCTAAAAAATGTTGCTTGGTTTGTCTTCAATAAAAGCGGGTCGCAAATATCTACTGTAGCCCAACGTCACAATATTTTTTCTTCTGATCTATATTAATTCTGGAAATTAAGGCTGTCTCGACGCTCCAAAAATCCACGATTTTCTCAAAATGCCACATTTCCCACCCCCAAAAATTCCCACGTAAAAAAAGTTCCACATTTCTCAGAAAATTCAAACCATTCCAGCATCAAACCATCAGCAGAGTCGGCTTAACAAACAATTTTCCACATCCTAAAAATTCTCACCTTTAGAGTAATTGCACATTCTCTGTGACAAAAATGGCCCTTTATCTTGGCTTTTTTTCAGTACTTCTTCACTTCTCAACCAAATCAAACTATTCCAATGTCAAAAACATGTCTTATTGAAGTTATTCAGGATATGTATTTTCCCCTTTCCAAAAACATTCCCAGTTTTCATGCATTTTCCATCCCAAAATTCTAACTGCAATTAATGGAGATTATTTCCAAATTCCACATTCCTCCCACCATTCCAGCATCAAAACATTTGACATTGGGGCTAGGAATTTTGAACATCCTAAAAATTCCCAATTTTTGCATAATTGCACGTTTTCCTTTTACACCAATCATGTGCTACTTCCACTTTTATCAATTCAAACCAATCCATCTTTAAAAAAAACAACTCAGCTCATTCGGGTAACAATTTTCCAAGTTGCAAAATATATTCCCACTTTTCCCGTAGTTCCACTTTTTCATATTATTTTCTTATTGGCTTTTTGGCACCTTGGTTGTTGGAAAAATAAAACTTTGTTATATAGTCTGTTATGGTATTGGGCTGGCAGATTACTATCACTGTCCTCCTCAACTGACACAACAACACAACAGAGTGGGAGAGAGATAAAAAAACACACACACACACATTAATTATGTTTGATATTATTATGTATTAATATGGATTATTATTTATAGATTAATTTTTATGTATTGTTGTACAACAAATTGGAAGTGAACAGTTACGTGGTTTTATTTATCCTTCTATTCTACTCTATTTCCCGTATTTGTGTTATTCGGTGATCAAGGGATTCAGTGGACAACATGACGTCCTTCTCTTGGAGATTGATAAAGTATCTATCTAATGTTAGGCCTCAGCATCTAGTCGGCGTCGCCCTCTGCTGGCAGTTAGGCAGAATGCATCAAGCGCGCAGTGTGAGGAAACATTGACGCGGGAGAGGATAGCCAAAACGAGGAAAAGGAAGAACAGAAAAATGACAACAAACCAAATACGCTACTTCAGCATACAGTAAATTAAATTGGACGATGTTGAGAGGTTCGCCAACCCCAATCGGCAATGCAACAGGTAACTGACTCGATAGGTGCATATTTCTGATACATGACATAACATTTTAGACGACATTTTTGTTCACTTCGGCGACAACACTGCATGGTTTTCACTCCAGCAACCCACGCGGTACATGTGTGGCGGTTACGTGAGTAGCTACGAATATACACGAAGTATACTTTGGTGTGGCAATGATGCTGATGTGATGGGAAAGTGTCTACACCTGCTGCACCAGCTAGCATCCAAGCTAACCCCCAGCTAATCAACAAACTCTTATTTACCTCCACTCAGTTTGGGAATTCTGCCGATTTTGTTCGTCACTTCGGCTGTAATAGTGCCAAAGTCCTGTTCGTAGGCTTCGAAGTCGGAAGACATCGTGTGAGGTGCGATTTAAATGGACGCTAGAGGGGTTTCTGCGTGACAGTTAGCGTAGAATAATAAAACAAACACGACTCGGGTGTCACTTCCTTGTGTCACAGTGAAGTGTATCCGGCTTGTCAACAGGAAGTTGACATGCCAGTAGTCGTGGAGCTAAAATAACCCACATAACTTACTTGTCGGATTTGAATGGTCTAGTAACTCCCCCAGTTACGTTGGATTATAATACATTATACATTTCTTAGTAATAAATTACGTTTTTTTAATGTCTTAAAAGGTAACACCAATAGTATCCGGCACTGAACATCAAATATCCTGACAATAGTTCCTACTTCACAGCCTCACCAGGAGGGAAAAACAAGGAAGTGGTCAGGTTGGTAATTTAAAGTGACAGCTTTTTCATCGTTCATCACAAAATATATGTTCAAGTAATATATTTTTTATGTCCGCAAGTTACCTAATTATCATTCATTCGTGTTGAACGTACCAGCAATTCAGTTTGACGCGCATTTTGACTAGGCGGCTAACCAGCTAGCAGACTGGCTAAGATCTAACGTTGATGTACGTCTCAATACACAGTTTTAATTTTACCACAAAACGCCGCGTTTACTACAATATGCCGGCTTTCTTGGGCAGGTAACGCGGTGAAGGACCTTGTCCTGTACTATACGCTTGGCTAATTTGGCGAATTCCATGCAGAGTTATGACATGACTGCGTACTGAGTCAGACACGTTAATTTCATAGATAAAAGTCATATTTAGTTTAGCATACATTTGCTTGAAAGCCGACACGCAACCTGAACTGATTTTATTGAGCATTTTGTATTTGCACACAGAGAAGCATCAGGTTTCATTAGAACATAGTGGCTGCAGGTTAATAGTTTTACCTTTTTTAGTATCTATATTTATATATAGTATAGTTTTTGTACTCTGTCTATGTTTTGTAGTAATGAAAAGTCATTGTTTGTGTTTCTTTTCTATCTAGATGGGGTGTTATGAGTGTGTCCCAAGGATAGCATCCTCAGAAAACGACCAATAGAGGATGCTCTCTTCCAGGACAAACAAAAATGGGACGCTGGGAATCAGACTGACTCAACACAAGGCTTATTGTTGGGTTATTGCAGGAAAAATATGTGCACCATCTGCACAGATGAGTTTGCAAGATAACAAAAAGTAACCCTTACATTTCAGGAGCTCGAGAGCCAAAATATTAATAGTTTCTTTTATTGGATGTTGGATAATGAACATCCTGTTGAGCCTTGTGTCATTTGAGAATCTCCATGAGCTGCGGAGATTGTGCCACTGGGGCCCGGTCATTGCCCTGTCCGTTATTGCCATATGCTCTAGCATGGCCATGCTGGATTCCATTATCTGGTACTGGCCTCTGGACACCACTGGAGGCAGCATTAACTTCATCATGCTCATCAACTGGACTGTCCTCATCCTCTACAACTACTTCAATGCCATGTTTGTTGGGCCGGGATACATCCCTCTCAATTGGAAACCAGTAAGCGCAAGCGCAGGATACAAGCGTATGAGATTTTCTCGCATTTATTTGTTTTTCTGAAAACAGGAGAGTGAAGATGATGTCCAGTACTTGCAGTATTGCAGAGTGTGCCAGGGGTACAAGGCCCCGAGATCCCACCACTGCCGCAAGTGCAACAGGTATGATCCAGAGCGGTTAGAATTAGGGCTGGAACTAACAATTATTTTAATAATCAATCTAATTTTTAATTCATCGATAAATCCGATTTTTTTAAATTAGGGCTGCAATCAATGATTATTTTAATAATTGATTAATTTGTACAAAACTGTGGTGAGACCAGCGATGTTGTTGGGTTTAGAGACCGTGCCACTGAGGAAAAAACAGGACGCAGAGCTGGAGGTAGCAGAGATGAAGATGCTGAAGTTCTCTTTGGGTGTGACCAGGATGGACAGGATCAGCAATGAGCACCTCAGAGGGACAAGGGCATGTTAGAGGTTTCAGAGATAAAGTCAGAGAGACCAGACTGAGATGGTTTGGACATGTGCAGAGGAGAGATAGTGAATATATTGGTAGAAGGATGCTGAGTTTTGAACTGCCAGGCAGGAGGCCTAGAGGAAGACCAAAGAGGAGGTTTATGGATGTATTGAAAGGACATGAAGGTAGTTGGCACAAGAGAAGAGGATACAGAAGACAGAGTTAGATGGAGGCAATTGATTTGCTGTGGCGACCCCTGAAGGGATAAACCGAAAGGAAAATAATCTAATTTTCATTCATTGATGAATCAGATTTTTTTCATGCATTTTTCATTTTCGCCTGGCTGTTTATACTAGGGACTATCAATAAATCACAAGTTTATAAAAAAAAATTAGCAATAACCATGTCAAATAATTAGTTTGCGCACCCATTTTTTCCAACTTTTATCTTTAATTGTGTGAACCTTTAAAGCATCTTTTATTTAATTAGGGACCTGACTCACAGAGGTTTGTTACAAAAGTCAAATAATATTGTTGATCAATTTGTGTCAAAGGATTGGTATCGGATTGGATCGGCAAAACTATTAAAAAATTGGATCCGATTAGAAGCTAAAAAAATGTGGATCGGGACATCTCTAGTCTTCATTTTAAGGACGAATAACACAGGTGTAATGCGGAGATACCCTAACACGAGTCACTATAGTGTTTTTAATTGGCATACAAGTGTAAAAAGAAGTTAACCACTTTAAGAACAAAAATTCCAAAACAAAACACTCGATCCAAGCCGCACAACCTCAGCCATCAGACATTCCACTTCTATGCCATTTTGTGTATTTATCGCAATAAAGATGCCCCATGTGTTTCCCCCTCAGGTGCGTGATGAAGATGGACCACCACTGCCCGTGGATCAACAACTGTTGCGGCCACCAGAACCACGCCTACTTCACCAGCTTCCTGCTGCTGGCACCGCTGGGCTGCTCACACGCTGCCACCATCTTCATCATGACCATGTACACGCAGCTCTATGAGAGGGTGAGGGGGGCGTCCTCATGCCTTTTGGTAGCTGCATTCACCTCGACGGCATCATGCTGTTTGTAATATGTTGCCTCAGATCTCCTTTGGATGGAGTACTGTTAAAATCAACATGAGTGCCGTGCGTCAGAGCCAGCCCCTCATGCCCTTCAGCGTGGCCGCCTTTGCCGCAACACTCTTTGCCTTGGGCTTGGCGCTCGGCACCACTATCGCTGTCGGTATGCTCTTTGTCATACAGGTACGTTTATTGCTTGTAGGTTTTGGCAAAAAAAAAAAAGGCATATGCATGTGTGCATTAGCAAAACTACAACAAATCTGCATTGCTGAAATGAAAAGATGAGAGCGAAGAGGACAAGGTCTCAACTTAATTTTGCACGTTTTAATAATGATCTGGAGTGCATAAGAAAGCGAAAACGGAAAAATGTATTTTTTTGACCACATGGTCATTTATGTCGTACCCTGCACAACAGCACTACTCTTTATTCTATGGAGGTGTTAAATACCGCACCTACCATATATAATTACAGTAATCTCTCGTTTATCACAGTTTAATTGGTTCCAGACTCGACCGTGAAATTCATTTAATTATAAATACAATATTTTCATAGTTGGAGCATCGAAAACCTGTTTATGATATGGTTTTTAATATTATTAGAGCCTCATAGACATGAAATAACACCCCGTGGTCACCTTTACACCCATATTACTCAATATAATCATATATTCAACCATAAAGTGTTTTAATGCGTCTTCTGAATGCCTTATGTTTGTTCGTATTTTAGTTCATGTAGTCATTTTAACCATCAGGTGGTCAACTTTAGGCTTTAACCCAGTTTGTTTGTTTCTAGCTGAAAGTCATCATCCAAAACAAAACCTCAATTGAGTCCTGGATCGAGGAAAAGGTAAGAACGGAGTATTAAGTGACTATAAATGCATACTACTGATTGTAACATTTGTTTGTTTAAAGGGGACTTATGTTTTTCCTTTTTTATGACCTATAAATGTTATGTTTTATTCTTGTGTTAAACGCGTCAGATAATGTGGCTTGTGCATTTGGAAGTGAGCCCTGAAAGCAGTTTTGGATGTATTTTGAGGGATGTATTCTGACGTCACAGTACCCGGACGTCCTTATATGGGCATGCCCAGCTACACGATATAGGCCTGCCCCTCCCCTGCTGTTTGATTCTGTTGTCGAGAATTTCACCATTTCACATTGAGCAATTGTTTCTAGGAAATGTTTGTTCGAGTGTGAGGGAAAGCTATTTTTGTTTAGCTTTCCTAAAGAGGCAAGCATCAGGCAGAATTGGTGGGAGTTGCTGATTCCCGACCAACAAGTGAAAAACATCTGTCAGCGGTACTTGACACGGGACTGTTTTTATTAACGTTGGCCAATGCGAAGCTGGACTGTCCGCCAAACTGTTGCTGAAGTCAGACACCTTACCTACATTGAAGAGTCAGAAGTGCAAGCTGAAAGTAACAGTTCATCGGTGCCCTAACTGTTTATTTTGTGTACATAACCGGACAAAAGCGGCTGTCTGTGTAGCATTATAAAGTGTTTACAGGGAGTGGAGGGTGTGTTACCTGCATGCATGCAAGCAAATCACAAGCTCACCGATGTCTGGAGCTGCTAAAATTGTTTTTCAACATTTTAAAAATAAAACAAGTCGCCATTTTACTTATAACTCCTGTACCGCCAGAATGAGGAAATGGGATTTGGCAGCTGTCCAGAAGTTCGCGGGAGAGCTTGGGAGTGTGACAAATCACAGTGGAGTGGGCTCGGCGGGAGGGTTACCTGGAGGAGGGCTGAGTGTGGAGTAAATTACACAGACCATTTTGGCGGGAGGCAGAAACTCAAGGAAACACTGCTGGAATTGGAGCCTGGAAAATCTAGAAAGCTTTCTGTGTGTTTAACTGCTTTGTAGGAGTCAGGAACTCAATACAAAGGCCCAAAAATGAGTATAAACGGGTCCCCTTTAATGTGTGTATACAGGACAACTGTAGATTCCTGCCTATGTGCAGTTTGGCATTTGCTACCCCTGCATAGTTGCAGCTTTCTTTTCTCAGATTTTATTTTTTATTTTTTGTAACCATTAGCGGTACATAGTGGCCCTTTTCTATGCTGCTGTGAGTGTGATCTCATCAAGACTTATCTCCACTAGGCCAAAGACAGAATACAGCACTACCAAACCGGGGAGGACTTCATCTTCCCGTATGACCTCGGCGGCCGCTGGCTCAACTTTAAGCAAGTGTTCACGTGGTCGGGGGCGCCAAGAGGCGACGGCATGGAATGGCCTGTCCATCCCAAATGTCACCAGCATACCTTAACTGTGGGTGTATTAGTTCTGATATTAGTTTACCAACTACCTGTGTCGGCCATTATGTACTGCATAAACATGCCTGTGCTATTCCAACAGGTTGAGCAACTGAAGCAGAAGGCCGACAAACGAGTGAGAAGTGTAAGTTCTTGACAATCTATATTAAAAAGTATAATAATTGTAAGTAATATTTTAAATTTTTTATCAATTTTCCAGGCAGTAATAATGATTAAAAATTAAAATATGTAATTTAGTCCTAACTTCAATGACCATTGACTGCGCTGTAATGTTAATGTGGCTCACACGTCACGTAACTTATTTTGGATACAAGTGTAAAAAACAACCACTAAAAATTTTAAAGTGAAAAAACAACACTTTTTTGTTTTGTGCAACTTGAAATGCTCATTTTTTTATAATCTCACCCACCTTTGACTAGATGTAAAAATAACTGTGTGTGTATAAAATAAATATTTGAACTATGTATTGCCCATGTTTGTTTATACTCCAAAATATGCATCACATTAAATTCACGTTTGTGTCACATAGTACAAATATTTTCACACTAACAAAGGGGGGGGGAATAATGTCTGCCCAGTTTTATTTTTTATCAATTACCTATTTGCCAGGACCCCTTGCTAGTAGCACTAGGCATACATAAATTGAAAAATGTACAGTTAATCCAGTGGTTTTCAAACTGGGGGACCACCACCTGGTGGGCCCGGTGTTATGACAGGCGGGGGGGTGCGGGGCTACCACAGAGACGTTTCATTATTACCGTATTTTTCAGGGAGGGGGCGGGCACAGAAAATATCTCCAAAAGGGTGGCGATGCAAACCAAATCGGGAACCACTGAGGTAATTTGTGTGATCTGTATCAGATGATCTCACTCATTGATGAGAAGATCTCAGTTGGCAGCATAAACCATGATCGGCGCACCCTTAGTCATAAGAAGGTGGTTTTGGTTGATTAATTGAGGTGTGGCGTTCCATGGAACGAAGGTCACAATTTAAGGAAATAGGGTAGCTGGACTAGGACTGTAGGTCAGTGGAGAGACATGAACAGCATAGAATAACCATGTTTGTTGTACGGCTCGACCAGCAGGTCCAGTACCAGGCCGTGGAGGACTACAACGGAGCCTGCTGCCCCCTCACCAAGGGGATCCAGACCTTTTTCCGAACCCCTTGCACAGAGGAGCCCAGGATCCCCCTCAAAAGGGGCGATACCATCCTGGCCACACGTGGCACCAAGTAAGTAAGTGGTTTTTTTAATGGGAGTGACGTCTATTTTCATGATTTATTCTTTTCAGGTGGTGGATGTACGGAGATAAAGTTTTGAGCGAGGAGCAAATGACAGGTGAGAATGTAAACCACATGACTTCAGCAACATTTTTTTTGGCACCTTAACTGTCTTTTATTATATTGACTTACAGCGGGTGAGCGCATTCGGGGATGGTTTCCGAGGCGATGCGTGGAGAAGTGCCATTACGACACAGCGGGCATTGATGTCACCAGCGAGAAAAAAGTCAATTAACTTGTGCTTGTTTCCCCGTGCGTGCGTGCGTGGGTTTCCTCTGGGTGCTGCGGTTTCCTCCCACATTTCAAAAACATGCGTGTTAGCTTAATTGGCGGCTCTAAATTGTCCATTAGAGTGTGAATGTGAGTGTGAATGCTTGTTTGTCTGCCGACCAGTCCAGGGTGTACCCCGCCTCTCGCCCCAAATCAGCTGGGATAGGCTCCAACATACGACCCTAATGAGGCTAAGCGGCATAGAAAACGGATGGATGGAACTTGTGCTTGATACCCAAAGGTTGCCAATTCTCATCACTATATATATTCAATGCCAATGTCTACCAGATGCTGCAAGATTGTTGCATACATTATGTTGGTCAACTTTTTTCTCACGCATTTTGATAGATTTTGAGCACCAAAAGGACCCATAGAGCTCTACCGTAGTCAATCGCGTGGCTTTCCGTCTCACTGTTCTGGCTAAACCCAGCAAGTCTTATCTCAACCAGTTGCCGCCAGGCTTTAAAGTGATTACATAATGTCTTTACTTGAAGATGTTGTTTTTAACATGTGCTGATGTCTGTTTTTTGGCTAATTATGCAATGCCTTTCTGCCCAGCCAACCCCAGGGCGGCGTCATGCACCTCTTTCTACTGTACCAAGATGCCGCTTGATTTCTTTTTTTTTTTTTTTTGTATGAAAAAGTTTGATTGGCCGAAATGATAAAACCTGAGATTTCAAAAACACATGAGAGTCTTTGTCGTTCCTGAATGTTGCGTTTGTTGCCACTTGAAAACAAAAAACACATCTTATATAGGATTTTATCGGTGTTTTTAGCCGCAGTTCCCTATAAATAGCTGTGGCTCTATGTGATGTAGATCTTTTGATGAGGGTTTTTTCAGTTGGTCCTCAAAAACAGTACATTGCCCTTGTCATGAAGAGGATTTTTTGCAGTAGGTCTTCAAAAACAGCAGAGCCCCCTTGTCATATACAGGATATTTGACTAGATTAGGGTATTGGCTTGTTTTATTTCAGTAGGTCCTTAAGAACAGCGCAGAGTTCCTGTCTAATTTAGAGGATCTTTGACTAGCATAGTGCATAGGTCACCGAACTTTTAAGTGAGAGCTGCTACTTGGGTACTGATTAATACGGAGAGCTACCAATTTGACACACCTTTGGGAAATAGCCAATTTGCTCAATTTACCTTTATATGTCTATAGTAGTCATCAATGCTGGGATAGGCTCCAGCATACCCCCGCGCCCTTAATGATGAATGGTTGGACATTCTGGGAAGACACTGATCATGTTAATGATTTGTCACAACAAGAGAACCAGAGAAAAATCACTGAGCAACAGTTTATTGCTATATTTTGTCTAACTGCACGTGTTTTTCAAGTTGAGTGTTTTCAAATATTTATATCTACAACAGGAAATCACAATGTCCCATTTGCACTAGCTGCTAACATTTTCTTCACATATGATGAATTACTTGGCAGCATGTTTGTACAAATGATAAATCATGTAAAACATCACCGACACCTATCTTACCATTGGAGGTGGTCCAGTAGAACTATAGACATATTCTGTGTGTAGACTCCACGTTGAGTTGGTTTGCACACTGCTGGGAAAGAGTTAGGCACCAAAACAATGCATTTTACCTTCTTGGGTGGAAGATAGGAACTTTATTGATTCCAGACAGGGGTAATTCACATTACATCTACAGCTTTTTGAAAGTTTTTAGCCCGTCTAGTGAAAAAAGATTGGTGTCTGCACAAAACTGCCTTTAATTTGTCACATTTTGAGACGCATGCAGGCTCCTTTCACATTGTTAAAAAAAAAAACTACCTCCCATCCATTGTGAAAATGACATGTTTATATGTGCCATCTTTATGGGGGTCAGTCATCCCCTCATTTTTGCTGCTGATCTTGACAAACGCTACGTTACAATGCAATACTAACCATTGAACTATACTAGATCAGAGGGCATTTACATGAAACATTTGTATATATTGTCATTTCTAGTGTACAATTAGATGCAGTAAGTGGCACTATTTGAGAAATGTGAACAGGCCGGCAGGTGACTCATGTGGTCCTTTGGGGCAACCTGGTGTTGGTGACCACTGCTGGAAGTTCATTTAGGACTACAGCACCTTTGCTTTCTCAGGAGGTGGCCCCCGGAACACTTTAGTTGGATTGCTCAGCTGTAAGCATGGATTTTAAAGATCCTCAATTCATTTAAAAAAGACTCTTACACCGTTTACAAACAAAATGAATTGCCGCAGTAACGTATGTGACGCGTTGTAAATAGAACTCCAAATCCCAAGCTTCACTGCGGGTTTTCTTCACCCAATGAGGTTGCGTTGGACTGTCACGTGATTACCCAACCGTCTCCTCTTTGTCAAATCTTGTGTTAAACCACTCTGAGCGGTCTAGTTCAACATTTCCCTCCTGGAGCGTGTTTGCTGAACGACACCGAGCAGGTATGTGTGCATTTGTGCTACACTGTGCGGCTAGACATTCGCGGCGGCCTGCCTGTCAGGCTGCCGCGGTTGACAGGCTGCTGCGTGACGGCCATGCTAACGTGTAACAACACACGGTACGATCGGGATCCGCGACGATTCAAAATCCGAACACAACCTGCTGCTGTTAGCAAGCTAGCCGAGCCCCGCGACAAAGTTCACCGTTACACCCGTTTTCGATGTTCCCGTCCCGCAAACTAGGTTTTCTTGGACGCCATGTTTAACCCGTACCGACAATAACAATGAGCGCGTGCCAAGCAATGGGGGGGAGGAGGGTGGGGGTTACTTACTCAACCACAGAAAGTAACAGGCACCAGTTGTTATTAATATATTATCGAACGTGTAGCAATGTAATACTACACTATCTGTTATAATCTAGGGCAAAATAATCTCTTTGGGTCAATATTGTTCTGCAGTTTTATTTCTGTGTTTAATATGTGACATTCATACTACTATTATTTTTAGGGGGGCCCTTCCAAACATAACCCTCCTATTTATTTGTGCTTGGACCCAGTGTTTACCGTCACACCACCAGGGCAAATATCCTGTCTAAAATAATCTTACCTAATTGAAATGACATATAGTTTACTAGCTTTATTAGTGAAGTAGAAGTTTTGTAATATTAGATCATTTTAAGTCTTTTTTTCCAGAATATAATAATTTAAGGCCGCACGGTGGCTGAGTGTTTAGCACATTGGCCACACAGTCAGGAGATCTGGAAGACCTGGGTTCAAATCTCCGTTGGGCATCTCTGTGTGGAGTTTGCATGTTCTCCCCATGTATGGGTTTTCTCCGGGTACTCCGGTTTCCTCCCACATTCCAAAAACATGCATGTTAGCTTCATTGGTGACTCTAAATTGTCCATTAGAGTGTAAATGTGAGTGTGAATGGTTGTGTGTCTATATGTGCCCTGCGATTGACTGGCGACCAGTCCAGGGTGTACCCCGCCTCTCGCCCAAAGTCTGCTGGGATAGGCTCCAGCATCCCCGCGACCCTAATGAGGATAAGCGGTATAGAAAATGAATGAATGAATGAATGAATAATAATTTAAGTAAATTGAAATTCGCTGACGTACATTATATAATATTCTATATTATTTTTTTGTTGGTTTATATGTGCAAATAGATTTTGTAATAATTGTGTAAATTAGGTAATAGTGCTACAGTTTGTTAAATATGTCATACAGCAGACAGTGATGAGAAGTGAAATGAAGTTTTTAGGATTTACAGAAAGTATGCAATAAACAGTTTAAACAAAATTAGGCAGGTGCATACATTTGGGCACCGTTGTTGTTATTGATTTGAATACCTTTAGCACTAATTGTTGGAGCACAAAATTTGTTTGGGAAACTCATTGACGCTTAACCTACATACACAGGTCATGCCAGTCATGAGAAAGGGTTGCCAGTTGTTCTGCTTCTTCATCTTCTCCTAAGTGTGGCAGCATGAGAGCCTCAAAACAACTGTCAGATGACCTGAACACAAATATTGTTCAAACGCATGGTTTGGGGGAAGGATACAAAAAGCTAGCTCAGAAAGCTGAGCTGTCCAGCTGTCAGTTTCCACTGTGAGAAACATAGTGAGGTTATGAATGACCACAATCACAGTTCTGGTTAAGGCCCAGAGTGGCAGGCCAAGTACAACAACAAACAACAAAATGGCATCTCATTCCCCAGACCTGAAGATGATTGAAAATCTTTGATGTGATTTGAAGCGGGCTGTCTGTGCTCGTAAACCATCAAACCTGACTTACTTCTTTGTTTATATAATGCACACAACTTCATGCTGCCACCTTTCTTTGTACTGAACTGCCTGCGATGTGGCTGTTTGAACGCATTTCGTAGGTTCGCTGGACGCTAATATAGTAACTCCCTTTTTAATTCTTATTCACATACTCCCTACGGCAAACTGCGTACGCCTACCCCACTTTGGGAACCGAGGCTTACAAAATAGTATGCATAAGCGATTCGATAATGCTGAGAAGCTTTTGCGCCGGAATGCGTCGTGCTGCATGTTGACTGTGACTTGTTGACGTCAGCTTTACAGAAGCCATGTCAAATCTTCATCTAGCTCTGTCCTTCTTCATAAAGCTGTTTTCTTCTCTGCAGGGGTTCTTTTGTTACCGTGACGACCGCCGCCGGGACCATGTCGATGTTCAGCACGGGCATCCTCGTGCTGACGTCCCCCCTCCACATGCTCCCCTTGCGCATCGCCCCCGTGCTCAGCTCCGCAGCCCAGCTAGTGGAGCGCACGCTCTACGTCCACCTTCACCCGGGGCTCAACCTGGGGGGCGGCGGCCAACCTCGGCCCGTCTTCATCCCGCCCGCCGTCGATATCTCCACCCTCATCACCCGCCTCTACAGCAATGCCAGCGACGTGTGTGCCCACCTAGACGTCCGTGTTCTGCTCACCAACATCCATTCCCCCTCTGCTGCTTGCGGCGGGAGCGGCCCCTTCCCCACGCCGCAGTACCTCACCCACTCCCCGGAGGTGCTGCTCACTGACTTTCCTCTGCAGGACCCGGCTCAGTCCAGCCAGGTGACCCAGTGTCTGCAGAGGTACGCGGGGCGCTGCTACATGTGTAGCCCTGAACTTCCATCAGTGCTCCTGCACCCGCACATAGAGAAGCTACAAGAGAAGGAGGAGGAGGAGGAGAGGTTTAGAGAGCTTAAAGAAAAAATAGGTGGGAAACCCCTGGAGACGTACACTGATGTGGTGGTCGGTGGCACCTTTGACCGCCTACACGGGGCCCATAAGACCCTTCTCAACATCTCATGCCTGCTTGCCACCAGACGCTTCGTCATTGGCGTGTGTGACCAAGGAATGCTGAAAAGTGAGTATTTTGAAGCGACTTCCTTCCCGTGCAAACTCAACTGTTGTCCCTTCCCGACAGAAAAGGTGCTGAAAGAGCTCATCCAGCCATACGCCCTGAGAGTCCAAAGACTACAGGAGTTCCTGCTTGACGTCAAACCCTCGCTGCAGATAGAGATCGTGCCGCTCGGAGACCCGCTAGGGGTGTCCGTGGTGGACCACCTGCTGCAATGCATAGTTGTTAGCGAGGAGACGCGGAAGGGTGGCGAAGCTGTCAACAGGAAACGCATCGAGAATGTAAGTTTTAAAAGATACTGCACTTTTTGAGTGCTTTTAGTCCGCCCTTTTGGGAACACATTGTTTTGTGCGTGTGTAGCTTTAATGCTAAAAAGCTGTGTTTGTGTGTGTCTTTAAGGAGTGCTATTTAATCTCTTTGTATATATACACCTTTGCCTTTTGCTTGTTTAGGGACCTTTAGCATTGAGTTTTGAGGTGAGGCAGAAATAAGAATTGGCACATTAAGTGAGAGGCAAAATGGGGTGCAGTAATTATGGTATCCATTAGAGGCGCTGTTGTTTAGGTTTGCTGTCTTATAATTCAGGGCCTTCCACCCCTGGTTCTTCATGAGATTCAGTTGCTAAAGGATGCACATCACTCCGAGACCGAAGAGGAAAAGATCAGCTCCTCCAGCCTGCGCTCTCGTCTGCTGGGGACCTTCCTCAGCCCGCCTAAAGTAGGTCCCGGAACCCGGAAAAAGAATCAGAATCAGAATCAGAAAAACTTTATTGCCATTGTAAGTGAACAATTCACAAACTAGGAACTTTCTTTGGCGACTCAGTGCAACGTAGTGCAATAAAAATGTGTTTATTTTCCCACACAATGACACTTATCCTCCTGGTTTGTCTTGGCTTAGGCCAAGCCCCATCTCCCTCTCCATCCTTACATAATTGGGCTGACGGGCAGAAGCGGCAGCGGGAAAAGCGCTATTGCCAAACGGCTGGAGGGTTTGGGCGCTGTACGGATCGACTGCGACCAGCTGGGCCACCAAGTGTACGAGGTGGGCACCGCAGCCTACAGCAAAGTTCTTGAAGAGTTTGGACCAGGTAGGAGAACACATCTAGTCCAGACTCTCAAACTTTCTCGGAAAATCAATTAAAAGTGTTTTTGTTTTTTTTTAGATGTTTTAAATGAAGATAAGAGCATCAACAGGCATGCATTAGGGAGGAAAGTGTTTGGAAAGCAGGTGCACAGAATTATACCGCAAAATATGTTGGTGGAGTTCAGGTTTTGACACTGGTTTCATGCAGGAGAGGTTGAAAGCGCTAACGGACATTGTGTGGCCTGAGATTGCACTTCTAGTCAAGAACGCAATCAGCCGAGCCAGCGAGGAAGGTAGTGCAGTTACCACCATCGTGATTTGTATTTTCAGCAACACACTGAAAATGTATTGTTTGCTTTCTTTGGGTGCTGGGGGTTTGCCAGGTAAAAAGGTTTGTGTGATTGATGCAGCAGTTCTTCTGGAGGCGGGCTGGACGGACATGGTTCATGAGATCTGGGTGACCATCATCCCTGAGGAGGAGGTAAAGTCCACTAGCTGGACCTCTGCAACGTCATTGCCTATTGTTTGACGCAACATTAGGTACACCTAGATCCAATACGGGAGCTTTATTGGGGTGCACTGTTATGTGCTGAATGTGTAATTACCACCTCGTTGCAATTAGGTATTCTAACAGAATATAGCAGGGGTCGGGAACCCTTTGGGCTAAAAGAGCCATAAAGGACACATATTTGGCAGGAACAGCACCACTCCCGTCATCATCGTTAAATTCTCTAACAGGTATTTCTAAGTCGCACTGCTGAAGCAGGGAAAGAAGCTGAAAGGAACAAATGTCTACATGAATCTGACAAAACGCAACGCTGGAATTGCCAAGAAAGCGCGATCCAAGGCATTTGGAGTGCCAACTGCAACGTTTTCATTAAGCTAAATGGAGGACCAGAAGGGAGAGTGCTTGCTGTCTAAAATTTTAAGGACTTGGAAAAATACTAAAGAACATGGAAAACAACATGGAAATGGAAAACGACTCAGAATCTAGACCAACACAGAGGGAAGTATTGGATTCAATATTATTTGGAAATGCCATAAGCAAGACACAAGGAACTGATCAACCAGATGCACTTGAACTAGGAACACATCAAAATACCACTAAAGACACTCAAAACACAACACTGCAGCTCACTGGACAAGAAGATCTTCAACTGGACACCTTTAGTCTTACAGACCACAAACATCTGGATCTGGAAAAAGACATAGACCCGGACACAAACTTTTTTTTTTGACATCAAAAAAGACTGCCACTTCTACACAGAGGAAGAATACAACAATAATCTAAACACAGGTAATAACTTGTCTATTATCCACATAAACAGCAGAAGCATGTATGCAAATCATAACAACATCAGGCAATACTTGGATCAATTCAAAGAGCCCTTCAAAGTAATTGCAATCCCAGAAACTTGGATAAATGCTGACAAGGATATGGACCTTGAACTGGAAGGGTATGAAATGAACCGTATCAACAGGAACAACAAAAGTGGAGGAGGAGTGGCTGTGTACGTAGACAAACATCTGAAGCACAAAATGGTAAAGAGCATGTCATTTGCTGTCGACAACGTTTTAGAATGCATAACAATTGAAATCTGATCCGAAAAAGGCAAAAACATTCTAATAAGCCGTCTGTATAGAACACCTAAGTCAAGCATATTTGAGGACTGGATCAAGGCAACCTTCTCAAACATCAACCAAAAAAATCATCTTTGTTTGTGGAGACTTCAACCTTGATCTTCTGAATCCAAACCAGCAAAGTAGAATAGATGACTTTATTGATGCAATGTACAGCCTCAGCTTATACCCAAAAATCACAAGACCAAGCAGAATAACAGACCACCGTGCCACATTTATTAATAACATTTTCACTAATGACTTAGATAACGACACAACTAGTGGCCTTCTAATCAATGACATCCGTGACCATCTTTCAGCGATTTACTACAAAAAACGAAAGCTGGAGGACAAAAGAAGCTGCAAAAGACTACACACAGAGGACAGCATCAATGCCTTCAAAAAAGATTTAGACAAACAAAGATGGGAGAGTGTGTACGGTGGAAGCAACGTGGATGAAGCATTTGAACACTTTCTAATGACTTCTATGAAGCTCTACCATAAGCTCTGTCCATTGAGAGAAATGTCTAACAAGAAAAAGAAGAATCAGCAGCCATGGATGACCAATGGTCTGCAAAATGCCTGTAAGAAGAAAAATACATTATATAAGAAATTCATAATTCTACAAACCAAAGTTGCTGAAATAACATATAAAACATGTAAAAACAAGTGAACAAATATTTTGAGAACGTGCAAGAAAGAATATTATAAACAAATACTAGATAGGAATAAAAACAACATTAAAGCTGTACAGTATTATTAGGAAAGCAGACTATCCTCAATACTTCACAGTTGGAAATGTTAATAATAATGACATGAGGGACGTAGCTGAGAAGTTTAATAACTACTTTGTAAATATTGGACCAAATCTGGAACAGGAGATCCCAAAGTCCTGGTCAGTGGAGGAAGAGAAGGAGACTACAGACAGGAACCCAAACTCCATGTTCCTCACGGATGTGAGCAAAGAGGAAATCATTGACCTTGTACATAAATGTAAACAAAAACATCAACTGGTTGGAATGGAATTGGAATGGAAACGATAAAAAAGGTTATCAATGAGATCGCAGAACCGCTAACGTACATCAGCAATCTATCATTCCAGACGGGCAAATTCCCAGACAAAATGAAGACAGCTCAAGTAGTTCCAATCTTCAAAAATGGAGATAAACATCATTTCACAAACTACCGACCAATTTCGTTATTACCTCAATTTTCCAAAATCATGGAAAAGTTATTCAAGCATAGGTTGGAGAAATTCCTCAATAAGAATGACATCCTGGCGGACAGCCAATACGGATACAGAGCTAATTTTTCCTCTTCTATGGCACTGATTGAAATCACAGAGGAAATTAGGAATGCTGTAGATCATAGAAATGTGCAGCCTCAGTATTCATGGATTTAACGAAAGCTTTTGATACAATCAATCCCAACATCCTAACTACAAAATTGGAAAGGTATGGAATCAGAGGGTTAGTTCTGAACTGGGTTAAAAGCTACCTGGCAAACAGGAAACAAAATGTAATGGTAGGAGAATATGCTTCTACAAATTTAGAGCTATTATGTGGCGTACCACAAGGGTCAATACTGGGACCAAAATGATTTAACCTATACATTAAGGACATCTGCAAAGTGACAAAACACCTAAAGCTAGTACTATTTGCAGATGATACCACCGCTTTTTGCTCTGGAGAAAACACACAAGAGCTAATAAGAGAAGTTTCAGATGAAATTATTACTCTAAAAAGATGGTTTGACAAAAACAGATTATCCTTGAATGTAAGTAAAAGGAAAATGATGCTATTTGGTAGCAGCAGAAGAAATACTTGTCAGGAAATACAAATTGACGGGGAGGAAATTGAAAGGATGAATGAACATACATTCTTGGGCGTCATAATTGATGACAGAATGAGTTGGAAACCTCACATCATAAACATAAAGTAGCAAGAAATACTTCAATACTGAATAAAATCAAATTTGTCCTGCATCAAAAATCCCTCCAAACTCTCTATTGTTCTCTGGTGTTACCATATCTAACTTATTGTGTGGAGATATGGAAATACTACAAAAGTACACTTCACTCGCTTGATGTACTGCAAAACAGATCAATTAGGATAATCCATAATGCGGCGTTATGGAGAACACACAAATCCACTGTTTTAAAAACCACAATTATTCAAATTTGCTGATCTGGTAAACCTTCAAAGTGCTAAAATGATGCATAAAGCAAACAACAAGCAAAGAATGTCATACAATATTTCTCAACAAGAGAGGAGAAATATGATCTTAGGAACAAACTAAACTTAAAACACAAATATGCAAGAAGAAGACTAAAACCTTTCAGTACTTGGGTATGTGGAATCAAACTGTGGAATGGATGAAGTAAAGAAGTAAAACGATGTTCTACAATGAGCGACTTCCAGAAACATTACAAACAGTGGATGTTTACAAAATACACGGACGAAGACTCGTGAAATATTGTGTACATCCAAGGACATATTACTACATTCCTCGGAGAGTACATTTTGTGTCTGTTGACTGTCAATACTATGTTTGTTACTAACATCTTATACTTGTACTAGGAACTTTCCATCCTAGTGTGAACATTGTCTGTACTACAACAATGTTTTGTTACAATTGTTATACACCACTCCATCACTGTTATCACTTTTACTATGAATATCATTCGTCAGGACGGCAGTATAATTTACTTACCATGACAAGGACTACTATCTAACACGCTGTCACATGACCTTACTTATGCATACTATTTTTAAAAAAGTAAATACAGCCAAAAGTGTGCCAACAATTGTAGAAGGTAATAAGTCTCTGAATCGGATGGATGAAAGTGCTGAGAAGGTTTTATATTTGGAATGTTATTTTTAACACTGTCATTCCTGTCATGTGTTACTTTAAAATGACAGCAAAAATATATATTTTTTTAATTGTAATATTAGGACTTTATTCTTGCAGTATTTTATTTATAAATACATTTTTCCCTAACCAAGCTTGATATTGTTTTGTTTCTTAATATTGCAAAATGTAAAATATTACTTTCTCCTTTCTACTTGTAAAATTACAGCAGTTTTTTCAATTTCTGCTGGCTTTTTTTTTTTCAAATTTTCTCATTATTATGACTTCATTCCTGTAATATTTTGACTTCATTCTCCTAATTATAAAATAAATTATAAACCTTTTCCACAACCTATTTTCCAAAGATGACAACTTTTTTCTCCTAATATTGTGACTTTATTTTTTGTAAAAATGGCTGCTCATATTTTAATTTTTGCTGTTTCCTTTTTGTTAAATTGTATTTTTAGATTGTTCAGCGGGCACTTTGAACACCCCTGTTGTAACGCAAGATATGGTAGATATATTAAGAAAAAATAAATCAATGTTATGGTGTTTAGAAACCTCTGAGAGCCATATGTGGTCATCAAACGGCCACATCTGGCTCCTGAGCCATAGCTTCCCTACCCCAGGAATATACCATATTGGCCTGTACGTAAGACAATCTATTAGTCTTATAAAGTAAAAGTTTTAAGTCAACAGGTTTTTTTCCAAGTGGGCAAATTGGACCAGATGGTTGTGTTTGAGGTGCGCTGGTCGTTTTCCTCTTTTTTGTCGCCGTTACTCTCCGACAAATGCGACATCCGTTTAAAACCAAAACATTGCGGCATTCACCATAGACACCATCGCTTCCGTGCCTGCAATCCAATTTGCGCTTGTTCACTTGCAGGCTGCAGCACTCTGTGTGTGCACTTTCTAGCAGCCCCGCCCACTGGGACAAAGACGGAATGACTGACAGGAGGGTGCACTCCCACCATTCATTCCGCTATACACAGAGTGAACCCTTTTATCATCCAGCCTGTTTGGTAGCGAGAGATAGGAAAGAAACATGCATGCACTCGGGAATATTATGGAGTTTGTTTTTATTTATTGATGACAACACTTTTGTGTATATGCTTCCAGTCGGTGTTAAGGATAACCAAGCGAGACGGTGTGACCGCGGAAGACGCCCAGCACCGTCTAAAGAGCCAGAAGTCAAACACCGAACTGATAGAACATGCAGACGTGGTGCTCAGCACGCTGTGGGAACCCGAAGTCACTGGAAAACAGGTGACTACACCTCGCCCCGTCACTTACACTTATCACCCTAGCAATAACACTTTTCTCCCACGTACAAAAGGTATTAAAAGCCTGGAATCTTCTACAGAAGAGAATCCAAGTGAGACGTGAGTAGGTGGGCGGTCAAACGGTATGACACTTCAGTGCCTCGTTTCTTCATTGACTTGATACTATGGTTGTATTACGCATTAGAAAACCAGTCATACTGGGATTCCGCGCTGCCATTTCATACAAGCACTATGTGGACATATGTATCGGGACGCCTACATTACAGAACAAACTATGCAGTGTGCCCCTTCTGCTTCATCCCACACATGCCTGCTTTTGGGGGGGTGGGGCAGTTTCACAGGATACAAGTGTCTCCAAAATCAGGGAATGTGTTGCTGAAATGACATCTGGCTTGATTAACAAGCGGCAAGGCTGAAGTCACCACTGAATACGGGGCACAGGAGCACAGAAAAGGAACCATTGCCTCCAAGTTGGAAGCAGAGTGTCTGAAAGTCACCAAATGTGTTGCTAAAATGACAAATGAATTATCAAGTTGTCACATTTACATATGTGCACTTTTCATGTGATAATGTGAATGTCTTTATAAAAACAGTAAAATCATGTTTTATGAGGGTTGGGGCATTTTCTGCGGGGGCTCCTGTTATTGTATTAGCTGCCAAAAAAAACAACACACCTCTGAGATGACTTTTCTTTTGCAGATTTTAGCCTTTAATTATGAATGCAATTAAAAAGATGTATATTGAACAACTTGGACTGTGCAAATGTACAATATTTTGAATGCATGCTCTGACTGGAACTCATAAATGCATGTGTGATATGGCCGCTACACACCATCAACTCCTCTCCTTCACACGTCCACTATGAGTCTGGCAGAACACGATGCCGTCCCGAGTTTGTTGCTGGCCTGGCACATGTAAATCCCAGAGTCGTTGGGTTCTAAATGGACCAGAACCAGGCAGCAGAACCCATCGTTTTGGTACTCCATGGACACTCTGGACGACTCAGATACGGGCTTGTCGCCTTGAAGCCACTTCACGTCTGGATGCGGATAACCTAGCAAAGATAGATGACTTATTCATTGAAATGTTTTAAATAATAAATATATATATGTATATATATACATTCATTTTCTATGCCGCTTATCTTCATTAGGGTAGTTTTAAAAACCATTACCATATGTAACTTTTTACTTTAAAAGTATTGCACACATAAAGTCCATAGAATAATGTTTTTAAAAAACTGGTGTTTTACATATGTACATTGTTACATACGCCTAACTTGACTTCCTGCAATTCTGCTGCTTGTTTGCAACCGGGATTCAAAACGTAAGGATTGAATTGGAATTTAGAGGTCATTCGCAGTTCAGTTTTGAATTTTCTTTTCCACTGAAATGACCATTTTTTCCCCCTCATTGTCTTACATGTATAGTTTGCATCATTAACGTTATCGCTCTGTACTACTAAAAGTGAAGAAATGTATTTCATCTGGGGGGGGAAAATGCATGCAAGCTTAAACTCTGAACATTTTGTTGCTTTTTACTTAATAGTGCCATCATAGTAATTAAATGTAAAAGTGCACACTAAAAATATTTTGCATAATGTGTTTTCTTTTTTTTTTACCTATAGGTTATAAATACCGTATAATATAATTGTAATAAAATAACTTTGTATATTTTTATTAGCTGTAGTTAATAATTTCTCCCTTATTTACATTTTGTACTTTTTGCTGTAAGTAAAATAGGGGTAAAAAAAATAGTATAGTATAGCAATTTAATACAAAACTGGCCGCTATGGATCAATATCTTGTATAATGTATATCCCAGTACTGTATATGTATAATAAATACAGTAAAATCTGTAATATGCCATTTTTATGGCAGCATTTTCACTTAACAGCGCATCATAATTAATGCAGAGGTGCTCACTAAAACATCTTATATGAACATACGTATAGCATATTTATGCTTCTCTATTAAAAGCACTCAAAATAAACAGTTTACAATATTTTTGTTGCATGCAAAATGTGACTTTAACCAATTTATGACTTTGTTTTGAATCTGCACTCTCATTTTCACTTCACAGTGCCGTCATAATTAAAGCGATTTAATTAAATTTAATTCAGGCCAACTCATTTTTTTTAAAGCACTGCACTCCAATAAAAACATTTCATATAAAATTGTGATGGGGGCAGGGGGTGCCTCCCAGTAGGCTTTCAAGGCAATATTTAATTAAGTGCATCACGGCTCTGTCATATTCCTAACCATCCACACGGCACGCCAGATGAGCGGTGGATCCTTCGGGAAGGGTGGTGTCCCTCAGGGGCTCCCGGAAGCGAGGTTCGCTCTGGAGCTGCTTATCCAGCGAACGGATGGCTTCCTCTGCCTCTTGGCTCCAGCTTGTCTCTGGATGAGAAGGACGGATAGGATGAGGCAAGGAAGAAGGGGGAAGGGCTTCACAGATCACAAAAGGGTAAACTTGAAGTGACAATGTGGAACTTGTGAGTCATCTGCCATACGTATGTAGCTCTAGGACCTGCACATATAAATATATATTTAATGTGGGTGTTCTTTATCAGTCTTACCCTCTGAGAAGCTGCCAGGAGAGTTTGGCCTGTTGGAGAGGTTAGACATTCGCTTTAGGGCCAGAACAGCCTTGCCGGTTTTCTGCAAGTTAAAAAAAAAAAAAAAGGCTATTGAGTGAACTCACCAATGGACATGCTCAGGATAACAGCAAAAAATGAAAGAATGATAAACATTTAGTGTCTCTGCTGCCCCACACGACGAAAAGGACAGGGAGAGGCGGCAGAAATAGGTTTTCACCTAAAAACTCATTTAAAACACTAACAAAAAACCAAAAACATTTTATACTGAATAATGAATGTGTAGGTGAAAATCTATTTCTGCCGCCTCACCCTGTCCTTTGTCATGTGGTTCAGCTGAGCCCTAGTAATTGTTTTAAGACTTTAAAAAAACCAACAATATCTGCCTAGCAACAAGCAATTTGGAATGTGAAGGAAAATATGCTAAAAATAAAGATAAAATCCAAAGTCCCAAACTACTGAGTCCTGAATTGTTGCCCAGTAATAATGGACTTCTTGTTGCTTCAGACTCTCGCTGTCCATACAGAAGAGCCACTCGGTGTTATCCTAACGAAAATCTGCCTAGCAACAACCGGGAAAAACAATTAATTTACTTTGTTGTGGCTGCTAGCTAGTTATTAAAATTAAAGTTGTATTTTTTTGTTGTTCCTTTTGAAACCAACACTAAGATAAAAAAAATTTCAGGGTCTTTTTTTCATAATTTTTTTTTTAAAAACTTAAGCTAATAATATTTTAGTGTGATAATACTATAATATTTAGATTTATATTTTAATAATTTTTTGTTTTTCTTACTGAAATCTCTTCCGGGTGAACTCAGCATCTCAAGTGGAATCACAAAAATCACGACTTCGTTAGATTTGATATTAATAAACGTAAAATAAGACAAATAAAACATACAGAAGAGCCACTCGGCGTTATCCAACCAAAATCTGCCTAGCAACAACCAGGAAAAACAATTAACTTACTTTGTTGTGGCTGCAAGCTAGTTATTAAAATTGTATTTTTTTGTTGTTCCTTTTGAAACCAACACTAAAAAAAAGGTCCGGGTCTTTTCTTCATAGTTTATTTTTTAAAAACTCAAGCAAATAATGTTATATAATAATGCTAATACTATAATATTTAGATTTATATTTAAAAAATATTTTGTTTTTCTTACTGAAATCTCTTCCGGGTGAACTCAGCATCTCAAGTGAAATCGCGAAAAAAGAACTTTTTCGACGTAATTGTATTTGATATAACTGATAGGCGTAAAATAAGAAAAATAAATAAAACATTTTAAACATGAATTTCGAAGAATTTGTTTCAAATTGAATGTAAAATGTGATTAGAGTCCAAAAATGCATCCAAACAATCCAAAAACAAATCAAATGCATTTGTTATCTTTTGTGTACACACAGTATGCTTTGATGAGCCGGACTAGATAAAGCCGCTACCTTCCATTTGCGCTTGGCCAGGAAGTGCCTCATCTTCTCCTTCCTGAGGGTCTTGGTAGGCCTGCGGGTGAGCTGTGTGAAGGAGGCCATCCATGGGTGAACGAGGGCCTCCGTGCAAGACAACCTGCATCTAAGACAAGGTGAAAAGCAGTCAGAATCCCCCCAAAAACCTAGCATAACTGCACTCTTCCGTTGTGCAGGACCTACCTGCGGTCCTTCTTCAGCAGGGCACCGATGAAGTCCTTGGCTTGATCCGAAATGTCCTCGAAACTCTCCGGGTTAAACTCGTAGTGAGCAGCGGCGACGAGAGCAAAGGTCTCTGCGTCACTGTTTCCCTGGAAGGGGGACTCTCCGCTCAGCCTGGAAGTCACCAAGAAGAACTGCTAACCGGCAATGGAGGAGAACGAGGGTCCTTGTGGAGCCAAATACCGTGGCGTCCGACACATCAGGAGACGTAAGCTTAAATTAGCATGTTCAAACTGGGGGACGCACCCGGCATTATGACAGGGAACCATTTTGGTGCTCATCTGGATACATTTGTTTTGGTTTTTACCAAAATTGCAAGGAATATTTGTAATTCTTCCAATGAAATAAGGTCTGCATCTTACTGGCAAATTTCAGAAGGTGCTGATCCAAATTGTTATTGCTCAGCCTCAGCGGAGGTGGGCCCTTTCCCTTTGTCCTTAAATTCGTCCTTGGTGTAATCCGTGGTAACTTTGTATTCTGACATTTAAAGCAAGATGCCGTTGCCTCGGTAGGCAGATTATTTATAGCCCTCAAGAAGGCATACGAGACCATTTATCATGAGGAGAATGGAATTCCCTCTTGAATTTCAAAGCGACTATTCCCGGCTC
Source organism: Oostethus manadensis (assembly GCA_024372805.1). Lineage (NCBI taxonomy): Eukaryota > Metazoa > Chordata > Actinopteri > Syngnathiformes > Syngnathidae > Oostethus > Oostethus manadensis. The sequence continues at coordinate 3,741,834 of QODF01000233.1, read as the reverse complement.
CCGCTTTCTAGAATGAAAGTCGTCGTGATTTACAAGATGAAGCAGATGACTCCGAGGCTCCACATGTCCGTCTCCACTCCCACAGGTTCATAGTTGATCACCTCGGGCGCCGCAAACTCCGGGGTTCCATGCATCACCATGAGGGGTTTACCGTCCTCTACGAAAAAGAGCATACATGAACCTCTCCTGGAGGGAGTCTTGTCCCAATCCACCCCCATTTTGCAGACTTACCCAGTCTACTGGCCAGGCCAAAGTCAATGATCTTGATCTGGGTCCCAGTGGTGTCCACGCAAACAATGTTTTCAGGCTTGAGGTCCAGGTGGATGATGTTCTGCTTGTGAACATACTGCATGCCCTCCAGGATCTGCTGCATGTAACGGGCGCTCGTGGGTTCCGTGTGCTCGAAGTTGTCGTCCACGATGCGTTGAAAGAGTTCCCCGCCTGCGATACTGAGGCAAACCGGCATTCAGATCCCGGGTGTGCTTCTGGTTGATCCACACGGATCTCAATACTTACTACTCCATGACCATGACCATCTCGTAGCGGGATTGGTAGGCCGCCAGACACTGGACCAGTTTTGGGTGATGGAGGCAGTTCATCAGGTCAATCTCCCGGTGGGCCGCCGACCTCTCCTTAGAGGTCTTGGCCCGGTAGAACTTCCCTGCGCACACCTGGCCTGTCTCTTTGTGAGACAGTCGAAACACTTGGCCAAACTTCCCACTGGACAAAAGAAAGCAAAGCACTTACAGCGTTAGCGCAGACCTGCCAACATGTACACATTTTTCCTACTCAACATGCAATGTGACTCTTGAACATGCTTATATGCTTCACTATCCATTTTGTTGCATTTTCCTGCTTTCATTTTTGAGTTTGGTCTCTATAGGACAGACAAATAAATTGATATTGTCAGTCTCTCAATAGTATTTCAAAATGGGGGGGGGGGACAGTTCTGTCCCCTGGTGGGGGAAGGGGTCTCTGGGTGAGACCAAATATTGATATCACAATTTTTAGCATTAGATATTGTTTTTGCAAATCCACTATTAGGACCTTCAACTCATGTTGACATTGGAGTAAATAAATTCCATGCTTACACTCCCAGCTTCTCGTGTACGTCATAGTGATCCTTCACATTATGTTTGGTGTCGATCACCAGTGCCTCATGAGGTTCCGGCCCATCCTTCTGTTCTTCTTCTTCTTCTTCTACCACAAAAACAATTGACATCCAAGGCTAAAATCTCACAAGTTAACACAAAGAAAGAAGTAAAAAGCAACCAACTCTTAGCCATCATGGTGACACATTCCGACTCCTGACTTGGCTCGCTGACCCCCGCGGAATTGTAGGCTCGGATTCGGAAGCGGTACTCCCCGCGGGGCTCCAAGCCTGAACTGACTTGGTAAGAGGTGTTCTTGCACCACCTGGTGACTTCAGTCCAGCTCTCCAAACTATCTGGACCCTCTTTCCGGACCTCCACGCTGTAACCCAACACGGCCGTGCCTCCGTCATAACTGGGACCGGTCCAGGACAGGACCAGGGACTCAGCAGAGAGCTGGGAGACCACCGGGTGGGATGCAGGTGGGTCGGGTCGGTCTGCGGAGGTTCAGAGATCAATTCTTGTATGTTTCTTGTTATCGCACTAAAGTCAAGAGCTTCCTGAAACAGAGGGCCTTCTCCATACTGTTCCCACAAAGATGGACACGCGGGACCGTCCGAAATGAAGAACTAACGGGTCTAACCCAAACCCTAATAGATTCATTCATGGACGTCAAAGCTGAATCCTTACCTATGACACTGAGGGAGACCGTCTGTTCAGCAGAATCCATTCTGTTCCGAGCTATGACCGTGTAGGAGCCTGTGTCTTCAGGGCAGGCCTGCGAGATCACCAAGCTGCTGTGTGTGTTGTTGCTAATGATGGACATCCTGGGCCCGAGCAGTACTGCCTGGAGAAGAAATGAAAGTCCGGAGTGAGGAACTGGGTTCAAAACTGTTGCGCTAATCGATCGTGCAACCTTATCCCTGTTGAAAATCCAGCAGCAGGCCACCGGGACGCAGGTGCTCCTGAACTCACAAAGCAATTGGGCCTGCTCCCCTACTTGAACCTCCACTTGACCGGGCGGATCCAGAAACTCCACAGACGGACCTTCAACAACATTAAATGCTCACATTTTAGCTCATCGCGTCAAGATGCTGTAAAAATGAACTCCGAATCTTACTTGTGGAGACTTTTGTTTCAGGGTCAACTATGCACACTGCTGGAAAAGGAGGCGGGGTTACAGGATTTCTCCATGATTGGCTCATTTAAAGAGTACTTGACCAATCGGTGACAAGTGAGCAGCCATGATTAGTTGTATTTTCAAACAGGTAAAGCGACTGATTCTTAATCTAGTGCCATAGTTTTCAGTTATTTTCTGTCGCGCCCCCCCCCGAAATACTATGACAACTGATAATATATATAATATGTATTGAACTGTACAAACTGAACTTGTGTATTACTTGTGTTGTGTATTCAACAGTCACATGGCATGTTGGACATTTTGGCAGGTTTACACTAATATTGAAAGTACTTGCTGCTTCTCCTTGACAGTCCACCCCGCCCCCTGCCCCAGGGGGGCCAGCCCCACTATTTGAAAACCACTGATCTGGTGTATTATTAGTCTTAGCATTATTCATTTATCCATCCATCCATTTTTTATGCCGCTTATCCTCATTAGGGTCGCGGGGATGCTGGAGCCTATCCCAGCTGACTTTGGGCGAGAGGCGGGGTACACCTTGTATTGGTTGCCAGCCAATGGCAGGGCAGACAAACAAACATTCACACTCACATTCATAGATATTGACAATTTAGAGTGGCCAATGAAGCTAACATGCATGTTTTTGGAATGTGGGAGGAAACCGGAATACCCGGAGAAAACCCACACACACACGGGGAGAACATGCAAACTCCACACAGAGATGCCCAACGGAAATTCGAACCCTGAACCTCCTGACTGTGAGGCCAACTTGCTACCCACTCATCCACCGTGCGGCCCAGTATTAGCATTAGTAATATTTATTATTTTTCTATTACTGCTAGTAGTGGTATTGTGTTAGTACTATTGTACTGTATGTATTTTATTAGTAGTATTAGCATAGCATTAGTATTAGTTTATCTGTCCCATTATCTGAATACCTGTAAAATAAGTTATATGGCCATGTTACGTACTGCGGTACGGTAGGTGGCGGTATGCACCTTTGAAGACATGAAAACCGCAATTAAAACAAAAGAAGAGTGAATCCGGTGCAAATGTACCTTCCATCCCCTGGCCGCTCTCTTTTTCAGGATTTGCGTCCGTATTTTCCGCCATGACCTCACAATCGTCTGGACTGCAAGTTGTTTTTGTTTCTGCGTACAACAAAACACTTTTGTTGGATGATTAACCAGGATTGGCTCTCAAATCCTTTTTCATACCTTTAATGTGTAATTCTTCACCGCTGGGCCGACTTCCAGATGGATTCTTGACCGTGCATGTCAACGTCCCGGCGTCCCCTGGTGAACGCTTGCTTAGAGTCGTACCGGCAACTCCATTCTTGGACTCGTGAGGATTTAACCTATCGCCTAATAAATGGGAAATACAGATTTTGACTGTTTTTCAGACATTCCAAGATAGGGGAGTTCCGCTTGGTGCTCACCATTTTGTAGCCAGGAAACACTCACAGGTGAACTTCCTGCAATAGCCCCTTGAAAGGTGGCGCTGCTTCCTTCGCTGAGGGTGCCGTGCGGGCCGGGGGACTCAACGGGGGTTTGCCTGTGATCTTAACAAGGAGGGTGTCATTTGCATATTCTTATAAAGTGGCTGTCCGTGTTTATTCCCTCGACTGCAGACAGCACCAGGTGTTTATGGGTCTAAGGCAGAAAGAACGAAGACTGTTGTGGGCCGCTTTGATACATTTTGTGCACCGAAGACGCCGAACCATTCATTCATTCATTTTCTTTACCGCTTATCCTCATTAGGGTCGCGGGTATGCTGGAGCCTATCACATCTGACTTTGGGCGAGAGGCGGGGTACACCCTGAACTGATCGCCAGTCAATTGCAGGGCACGCGACGCCAAACCAGTGCTTCTCAAACAGTTGGGCAGGCCTCCCTGGTGGTGGGACGGTCATAAGAGGCGAGGCAGATGAGACTATACTGATTACATTTCTTTAAGGAGGGTTGAATGATGCCGGTGCCAGCAACTCCTACAGGGGTTTGTACAGACAAATACAATAAGTTACTACTACAGGGTCCTTGGTCAGGTGTCTGGGGACGGGGGCATGAGAGGCAGGGGAGACTATACTCAAAAATTGTCCTTAAGGTGGGTGGAATGATGCTGGTGCCGGCAACTTATACAGTGATTTGTACAGATTAATATAATATACAGGTTCTCAATAGTATTTTAAACCAGGAGGATGAAGCTTTGCACTATTGCTGACATTGCACTTTGGTTAATATGTAATTATATATCTGACTAATTATAATTTTATTTTATTTTTGGGATATGCTGAGGGCCAATAAAAAATGGCCAAGTGGTTAGCATGTTGGCCAAACAGTCAGGAGATTTGGAAGATCTGTGTTCCATCCTACGTTGGGCATCTCTGTGTGGCGTTTGCATGTTCTCCCCGTGCGTGCGTGGACTTCTCCGGGGACTCCTGTCTCCTCCCACGTTTCAAAAACGTGCAGGTTAGCTTAATTGACGACTCCAAATTGTCCATGAGCGTGAACGCTTGTTTGTCTGCCCTGCGATTGGCTGGCGACCGGTCCAGGGTGTACCCCACCTCTCGCCCGAGGTCAGCTGGGATAGGCTCCAGGACACAGGACACATACTTGACACAGTCCTGCTGCAGAGATAGTAATCATAATAACCGACAGCTGCAACTTGCATTACCGTTAGAAGGAAACAAGCAATGTTTTGATCGTGGTAGCCTGCAGAAAGCTAAGGCAAGGGAGAAAGTCGTAATTATGAGCTGTTTCCCCTGATGGCGCGTTGCAATGCCCTCATGCAAATAGAGCTACGAGTTAAAAAAAGGCCAAGCATGAAGCACCTGCTGGGGTTTGCGGGCGTTAAATGTTTTTGAACGGAAGCCAGGTGATTAACAAAAGATGCGCTCGTGTTACAGACCGAGCGCGGCGTTAGATGTTTGTCCGAGAAGCGAGTGTTACCTGTTGCCGGTGAGAATCCCACTGTGTTGTCTCTTATCTGGGCGCCGTCCCGTCCATCGTGTCTGAGCCTCTTGAGCACCAGGCGTGCAGTGGACACATATGTCTTTGGCTCGCCACCATCCTTGTCCATCCTTGCTTTTAAAATAGCAGCTGACTTTCACTTTGAGGGATTCATCCCAGTGGCCTCCTCCTCCTCCTCCTCTTGCAGAGCGTTTGGATGCAAGCCTCCTGTATTCGTGTTCGCGTCTCTGTTCACAACACACACGGGAGGTGCTTCTTCATACTATGTGACCCCACGGGACACAGGAAACTCCTTGTTTTCCCGCCCCGGCGCTTGTTTCTCGAAAACAGAGCACAAGTCACAATGTGAGGAAAAAGAAAAAAACGCGTTGAAAGAGTAAGACATGTGTGGGAGAGGCCAAACAAGCTGTTGTGTTGTTCCTGTACAAGCTACTGCAGGCAGACCCAGCAATCAGGCCCAACAAGTAAGACGACAATGCAAGCCATGGCTTGTAAATGATTCCTTTTCAGCTCCCGTTTGTTTGCCAGAGCTGCTCTATTATGGGTGTGTCTCACTCTGTCCTTTTGTTTCAGCCTCATTTAAGTAGCTCATGTACTACTAACAACACACGCTGGGCCTTGATATCCTAAAAGTCTGTTTTTCTGTGAATATTTTAGCTTACATTTTGCAGCATGCAGCACATGGAATTATGGAAGTTTAGTTTAGCATAGTGAAGGGTGTCCAAAGTGCGGACCAAGTGTGTTTTATATCGGCCCGCAGCACATTCTAAAAATAATATTTAGCAATAAAACTAATAAAAACAAACAAAAAACAGTAAAAAAAATAAAAATAATAATAATCAGGTTTACAAGAATAAGGTCATTAAGACAAAAAAGTTGTAAGATAACAAATTTTAGTAGCATTTAGTTAAAACATATCTAATGCCATAATACAGTATATATATTTTTTTGAAGGACAAAAGTGCTGTAATTTTGCCAGAATAAAGTCAAAATATTAAGAGGAAAAAAATATATTATAACAAGGAAAAAATTTAGCAATTTTACAAGAGTAAACTTCTAATATTCCGAGCAAGAATAATGTCATTTTAGTTGCATGGGGTTGAAAAATGAACAGAAAAATGTAATATTATGAGAAACAGACACACAAAATAGTTAGAATATTGTGGGAATAAAGTCATGATAATACGCTTTTTCACCTACATCACAAAGCTGAGATGCATTTTTGTCATTTTTTTACAAAATATCAATTTTATGAAATATCAAGGTGGCCCTTGCATCCGTTCATTTTTCAGTATGTGGCCATGGTGGGAAAAGTTTGGACACCCCGGATAGAGACACATGATGGCTCTTAGTAGTAAGGCATTCATTTCTGTGAGCGGACAATGCAGGTTTATTGATTTTAAGGTAAACCACTATGTATCTTATCTTAAAAAATTTGACTATTTTTTGTAACATGGTACTTTTATCTGAGAAAACTCAACTTTTTCAGGAAAATATTTTCCCCTCAGCCAGCCCTAAATAAATAATGAGTATTATGGGATGCATAAATATAATGACACACTTTAGTAGAAATTCTACCGTGTGGCGTCTGTGTGCCTGCTCTAAATAAATGACGACGGGCGCAAATATAAAGACAGTCTCTAATATTTCAAAAACGGCGCCAATAAGAAGGCGCCAGGACTCCTCGAGTGGAGCACCAACACAAAAATATCCCAGTATGGACACATTGCAGTGGTGGTATGCAGCCTGGTATGTGTAAGGTAAAACCATATGGGTGTTATTGTATGTTGTATGTATGCAGACCATCCACACTTTACACTTTACAGTCAAATGTGGACTTTGTGTTGTATAACAGTTAACACAGAGCAGTCAACGTCAATTCCAGCGTGAGTGTTTTGCATTTTGCTTGTCCGGGCATGACCAGGGCCCACACGGTGGTCGAGTGGTTAGCATGTTGGCCGTGCAATGGAATACTGGGTTTGAATCTCCGCTTGGCATCATTTCCTCCGGCTACTCCGGTTTACCCCTCCAAACCCGAAGTCTGGGATAGGCACCAGCATACCCCTGCGACCTCAAAGAGGATAAGTAGCGTAGAAAATGAATGGCTGGATTGGCCTGACCAGGCAAGCTCAAAGAAGATCCACTGCGTGTCTCCCCCATAAAATAAACTTTCATCTTCATATGCCTTAAAGCAGCCTCCCGTCTCTTTTCCACTATGTCATTCTTATCGTTTTTACTCGGAATTCCAAACAGGAAAGGCCAAAGAAAGGCACGAACGAGGTCCCAACTGGCAGTTTTGGACCAACTTCCTGTTCCATGGAAACCATGAAAGACGTGCTGGTATTCTTTTGATGCTTTTGCGTCTTGCTCCCGCTAACCCTCCCCCAGCCTTTTTGGTTTTGTCTGAAACTCTTGTGTGTTAAAGTGGCTGAAATGAGGCCCACCTGTGGTCCCCCGCAGCAATCCTTTCCTCATAACTTCATATTAGGATTATTAGTCATGGATAGAAATGGAGGTAAAAGTCATAATGTGAATATAGTCGTTGAAATCGTACAAGAAAAATATACAAGAAAACAAGGAACAAAAACAAAAGAAATATGTTTGTTTTATCGAACTGCAAACCATCATTTTATGAGGAAAAGAATCATACATTTATATGCAAGAATTACAAGAGTTATGGAATTTTGTAAATGACCAATATTCAATTCAATTAAATTAATGAATACATTTTTGTTACTTATTTGTTAATTATTGTTACTATATTCTTGCAAGTAATTAGTATTATTGATTAATTATACTAATAATCCAATACATTAATTATAACATAATTAATTAATTGCATAAATAACATAATTAATGGATATCTACTAGTATATTAATCATATTATGAAGTATCAATTAATTCAATAAATAATTGATTATTATTTATAATTCATAATATAATTATTATAATCTTATAATTATCAAATTTTCATTTTTATATAAACTATTGTGACAACAATAGTTAGATATAGAGGTTAAAACATTTTTGTCAAAAATATTATTCACATTTTTTCACCAAAAAATACATTATCCTTGCAACATCATATTTATTTCTACAAAAATACTATCTACTAGTATTATAGTATTATCTACCTAACATTATAACTTTTCTTGAAAAAATACTACATTATTTTCCTAAAATTGTGGGGTCACAGTTGAAAAAATTATTTTAACATTATAATTTTTTTTATTGCCTTATCTTTTTCCTCAACAAATACCATTGTCACGGATACAAAAATATCCCTCTAACATTACTACATTTTTTCTCAAAAATTTACATTATTTTTTTCAACATTAAAGCTTTTAAAAAAAACAATTTACTTAACAGTATGACATTTTTTCTGGAAAAAAACGACATTATTCTCATAACATTGCAACATCCATCCGTTTTCTATGCCGCTTATCCTCATTAGGGTATGCTGGAGCCTATACTAGCTGACTTAGGGAGAGAGAACCCTGGACTGGTTGCCAGTCAATGGGAAGTTAACATTGACATTATCATTGTTCAAAAAATATTCTCGTAACATTGCTACTTTTTTTTGCAAAAAGATTATTTGCCTAACATTAACGCGATGACATACGTTTAAATTTTCTGCTAAGAAATATTACTTTTTGTTATTAAAATAAATAATAATAATGATTAAATTATCATAACATTACTCCCTAAAACACCATGCCTTTTTTCAAAAGTATTTCTTAATCAGAATATTCTGACATTGTGCAGAGGGATGAACTACATTTTTGACATTTCACTGAGACGTTTGAGCGGCAACAGGTGGCTCATTTGATAATAAAGCTTATCACAGCTAGCCTGCCTGCAGGTGATGAATGCTAGAATTAAGTCTATTTTTAAGGGATAATGGATGCTGCCAGTTACATATAACCTTTTGCTTTTCCAAATGGGGGGGGGTGTTTTTTACACTGTTTTCTAGTGTCTGAATATCACCTGAAAAAAATGTAATGCACAGATTGTAAAGCTACTTTTGTGAGATACGTTATTTTAAAAGCTATAAATGTTTATTTTAATAAAATGTGTTGCACTGAATGGTGAGCTCAATGAAATTGTGTTTCTTCATTCAAAACAATACGTTTTTCTACTGTCCCGTTGGCTAATGTTGGCCCAAAAAAAGGACTACACTTCCCGACAAAACGCAGTACCGGAAGTGGTCACATGCCGTAAATGACTCCAAAGTGACGTAAATTCGCGCGTGTGCAGCAAAAGCAACAAAAGTTCTTCGTAATCAAGAAAAATGCACGCCTATCTACTTTGTTTGAGGCCAAAATAAAAAGGTAAATAAGAATTGTGTTGTTTTATTAACCGAATGTGAATATTACTTAAAGGCGGGTTGTAGTACGCAAACCATGTGAAAGCTGCCCGAAAGAGCAACTACTGTCGGCTAGTGAGGAATTGACTTACGACTTGAACAAAATGTCTGAGACTTTAATCCGGAGAATAAAGGATTTAGAGGAAGAACTGGAGCAGCTCAAGTCCCAGCTGCAGCACACAAATGGAGAGCACATGGAGACCTGTCCATCACCAAATGACACCAGTAGTTCTTCTAGAAAGGGGAAGAAAGCAGTCAAAGGGCGACCCTTTGACTTCTCCTCACATCCTCGCCGCCATGTGGCGCTGCGTCTGGCCTACCTGGGATGGGTCTACCAAGGCTTTGCCGCCCAGGAGAACACGGACAACACGGTGGAGGCCAGACTTTTTGAAGCTCTCCTGAAGACGCGCCTTATCCAGGACCGCCAGAGCTCCAACTATCATCGCTGTGGACGCACCGACAAAGGCGTCAGCGCTTTTTCCCAGGTGAATCCATTGTCATCTGTTTGCGTCATCCTTTGGTCTTATGTCCTCTGCCCTTACACAGGTGATAACCATCGACCTGCGCTCCTCACAGTTTGGCGGAGGATTGGGTGTCACGGTCCCCGATGATGTCGGCGCCAAGAAGAAAGATGCCGGTTCTGCACCATCGGAGCTTCCTTATGTGAAGATGCTCAATAGAGTCCTGCCTCAGGACATCCGGATTTTGGACTGGGCTCCCGCAGTGGAGGGCTTCAGCGCACGCTTCAATTGCCAGTCACGCACGTACCGGTACTACTTCCCACGGGGATCCTTAGACATCACGTTGATGGCGGATGCTGCCAAAAGGTGAGATTCTCCTGATGGTCTGTGGCAGGGTCCCCAACCACCAGGTAAAACTCTTTCTTTTCCTTTCGGCTTATCCCTTCAGGGGTCGCCACAGCGAATCAATTGCCTCCATCTAACCCTGTCTTCTGTATCCTCTTCTCTCACGCTACCTACCTTCATGTCCTCTTTCACTACATCCATAAACCTCCTCTTTGGTCTTCGCCTAGGCCTCCTGCCTGGCAGTTAAATACTCAGCGTCCTTCTACCAATATATCTACTATCTCTCCTCTGGACATGTGCGAACCATCTCAATCTGGCCTCTCTGACTTTATCTCCGAAACCTCTAACATGTGCTGTCCCTCTGATGTGCTCATTCCTGATCCTGTCCATCCTGGTCACACCCAAAGAGAACCTCAGCATCTTCATCTCTGCTACCTCCAGCTCTGCCTCCTGTCTTTTCCTCAGCGGCACTGTCTCTAAACCAAACAACATCGCTGGTCTCACCACAGTTTTGTACCCCTTTCCTTTCATTTTAGTTGAAACTCTTCTATCACACCCGACACTTTTTTCCACCCATTCCAGCCTACCTGCACACGCTTCTTCTCCTCTTTTCCACACTCTTCATTGCTCTGGACTGTTGACCCTAAGTACTTAAAGTCCTCCATCTTCTTTATCTCCTGGTAACCTCACTCTTCCACTTGGGTCCCTCTCATTCACACACATGTACGGGGTGCTGCTGAAAAAACATCCCGGGCCAACGAGGATGATGGCAAGACAAGAAATAAACCAGAATTATTCTAACATAAAAATATAGTTTTGTCGCTTTCCAGCTAAAGCATAAAATAATTTGCGTGTTGTTTTCTGGGGAGACGTTTGTTCTTTTGTCATTTTGGATTAAAGGAACTTTCCGGAACTTTCCACATTTTAATTGAAGATGTTTGTTGTTGCTTTTCATGTGAAATTACTTCTGCAAGAATGCACTTTGGGCGATTTACTGTGTAGTGTTTTTTTAATACATCGCTACATGACAATAGCATTACACCTTTCCAGGTACGAGGGCACTCATGACTTCCGTAACCTGTGCAAGATGGATGTCGGGAACGGCGTCTTGCAGTTTGAGAGAACCATCCTGTCAGCGACAATCAAGCCCGTGCACTCGGAACACAACGCAGACCCGTACAACTTGTTCATATTTGAGCTGAAAGGGCTCGCCTTCCTCTACCACCAGGTATTTGAGTTGCTGTGTGATTCCAACAGTTGCCAGTGAATCGGAAATGACGTGTCTGTCGCAGGTTCGCTGCATGATGGCCGTGCTTCTTCTGATAGGCCAGAAACTGGAAGCTCCAGAAATAATCAATAAGCTCCTTGATGTTGAAAATCACCCCCGAAAGCCTCAATACAGGTGAGATCATTACATTTAGTAGTCATCCGTTCCAAGAGTCAACTGCAGAGAGTGCTTAATAATGAGGTATATTTTTAAATAATGGTCATGTGTATTATAGTTCTTTAACTATGAACTTCAGCTTTACGGATGCCATGTCGCCTGCCTCCTTTAAAACACTACTAGCATGTTAAAAACACTCAAGGTGGAAAAATGTACAACAGCATTTGAAAGGTATTCTAACTGCACTCTGACTACATTTGAAGTATTTTTACGGTATTCTAAATACTCTTTCGGTATTCCCAACAGCATTGTAAACATTATGATCGCATTAAAAAAACAACCGTAGCCAGCAGCCGCTGAAATGACACAGCCAAAAGTGGCCAAGTTGCTGAAAAAGTATGGACTCCCAGAAGTGCCAAATTTAAAAAGTAGTACATGTGGAAATATAAATAGAACCAATAATTAAAAAAATATACAAATGTAGTCATATTATTTTTCCATTTTATCGTTGCTTTTCCGGATCGCCTTTGTCCTTTCCATTTGCTTTTTGTCATTGCATTTACTTGATGGCTGAAGCTGCAGAGCAAAGGCAAAGACAAACCGATGACCCGCCCACAGCCTTTGCTGCCCAACAAAACAATGATGGGCAGGTCATTCTGCCGGGTTGACTGGTTCAGTTCATCCAGCCTGTTAGTAGCTTCTCTCAGCAGGTGTGATATGGACTCTGGTGTAGGACGTGATTGTGACGGTACTTCCGGTCACCCGCGCTAAGAGCTACATTTAAACATAGCTGCTATGTAGCCACTGCAAGCAGGAATCGTGTGATCAGGTGTGGATTAGTCACCCTGACAGTATGACCTGCCCATCATTGTCTTGTCATTGCCTTTACTTGGCAGTTTCGGCCATAAGCTAAATGCGATGATAAAAAGCAAATGGAAAAGACAAAGCAGGAGATGCAACAACAAAATGGAAAAAACAAAGACAATACAGTAAAAGCAATGACAAAATGGAAAAATAATATGTAATTGTATATTTTTGTATTATTGATTATACATTTCCGCACGTATTCCTATTTAATTTTGACATTCTTGTGCTTCCATACAAAAGTGCCTTTTTGTAGTTCATTGCCTTTTTTCTGCGCTTTGGACATTCGCTTTCTTCAAATGTGAGAAATCACAGACTTTGTTTTTTACATGAGCTTTTTTGTCACGCGAAACACAGCGGGACCGCTACACGTAAACTGACTTGACTTGACTTGCAACTTACAACTTGACAAGGTGGGGAAGCGTGCAGAAAGTGTGTCATTTTCGGTCACCGGTTTCATGCCTACTGCGTAATTTATGCCTAGATTAAAGCATGCAAACATGAATAAATAATTGACACGCATTCCCATGTCGAATTGCGGGACGATGCGGAGGCTAAATGCGTGCATTTGAAAAACGCTGCACCACCGGCCTCGGGCGTGCATTGAAATCCAGGAAACCCCTGAAGTGCGATCTTCTAGTCCTAATAAGTATTGGAACGGAATTCGGATCCTCTCCTGTATGTGCAACTTTGGAAACTTTTTTTATTCTGACTCATTCTGCTTGATTTGTGCTCCAAAGAATGAGTAATGTTATTTTTTAAAGTAATAATGGCAGTGTATTACACATTTAAACATTTAAACCCAGTAGCTCTGCTGTCAATTTCAGTTGCTTTACAGATGCCATGTCTCTGGGCCACAAGTATAAGTGAATGGATTCATGTAATAAAAGTTAAATATGTCTTGCATATTTTCAAAGCAATAATAAATGCAATGTGAATTATACATTTTTTAGCTTTCAACTCTACTATAAACTTCTGCTTTACAGATGGCATAGCTCTGGCTACTATTCTGACTTAGAAACTACATTCTTAGAAAAGCCTAAACAATATGGTGGTAGTTCAGAAGTAATAATGGGTATATGTTATACATTTTTTAAACTAAACTCCTCCACTTCAGCTGGACTGATGCATGGCCACTGTATAGCTTGGCAATCACATTAGCATAAATCAGTAAATTTTTCTAGTAATGATGAATAGCATCATATATTTTTAACATAATACTGATATGTGTTGTTTATTTTGAATGCTTTGAGCGGCATGTCACCTAACCTAACTGCATAGGTATCATTTTGTATTTTTCCTTTTAAGCATGGCAGTCGACTACCCGCTGGTTCTGTACGACTGCCACTTTGAGGGTTTGGGCTGGAGACAAGAGGCCGAGGAGCTGAATCACGCCCTGTCGTCGCTGCAACAACACTGGACGCAGAGCGCTGTCAAGACCCACGTCCTCCACGGCATGATTCAAGGCTTGGAGGAGGCCACATGTAAGAACATTTTAAAATAATAAATAATTTTTATCAGGGGTGTCCTGATGTTGGTCATCCCGGGAGCCATCCGGACTAGAGCCACCTCAACTGGCTTCTCTCGATGTGAAGGAGCAGTGGCTCTACTCTCAGCCCCACCCGGATGACCAAGCTCCTCACCCTCACCCTCACCCTCTCTTAGGGTGAATCCAGCCACTCACGCAAGAAACTCACCACGATGGTATCCACCACGAAATCATCTGTCAACCTCACGCTCCAGCCTTTTCTCACTCGTGAACAAGACCCCAAGATACTTGAGCAGAATTGTTGTAGTTCAGTCACACCAGAGGGTTTTCCAGCATGAACCTTTTGTAAGCCCATGCCACAGCATCTCAATAGGACTCATGTCCGGACTTGGTCTAGGCCACTCCAAAATTTTCAGTTTGTTTTTCTTCAACCATTCAGAAGTGAACTTGTTGTGTTTTGGATGATTGTCCTGCTGCAGAACCCAAGTTTGTTTCAGCTGGAGGTCACAAACAGATGGCCGGACATTCGCCTTCAGAATTTTTTGGTAGACAGTAGAATTCATGGTTTTATTTATCACAGCAAGTCTTTCAGGTCCTGAACCAGCAAAACAGCCCTAGACCATCACACTACCACAATATTTTACTGTTGGTATGATGTTTTTCTGAAATGCAGCGTTACATTTACTCCAGATGTAATGGGACACACCTTCCAAAAAGTTAAACTTTGGTCTCGTCAGACCACGGAGTGTTTTGCCAAAGGTCTTCGCAACTTTATGAAGACTGATTGATCTCAATCAATCACATTTGAGTTATGTTTTAACAGGAGGGCAATCACTTTCACACGGGCCCATGTAGTTGTGGATTTTACATTTACGTGCATTTAAGTGTGAAAAACTTGCAAAAAATAAAAGAAATCAAGATGGGGACAAAAAAAATTTCAGACCACGGTATACCAACATGCATCACACAAAATCTGACTTTCTGATGTACTTTAGAATTTAATTTCATGTGTTAACTCTACATCCACAGGCGGGGTGGCGTCCAACGTTTGTTGGTTGATAGAGGGCAGCCGTCAGAGAAATTACCGGCCACTGCTAGAACGTCCCTGCTGCGAGAGCCTGGAGTCCAGGATCGACCATTTTGTCAAGAGAGGAAGGCTCGAGCGTGAAGAAGGCGAGAATGGAAGAGAAGAAATAATTCATCAAGGAAAACGATCCAAACATTCTCATCATTCCACAAGTTCACCTGTTGATGTGCCCAATCCGAGTCCTGATTAAACAGCTGAGTTTTCTTATTGTACGTTTTAATTAAGCGTAGCCAGTCACGATAACCAATCAATTCAAATAAACAAAGTTGACAATTTTGCCAGCCTTGATAAAGTCACATGTGCATGCATGCGTGCGTTTTCCTCATCTCTTTTTGACAAGAGGGTTCACTCTGCATCTGTCTGTGTGTGTTAGTGCTACAGTGGGATGAACGAAGAGAGTGACCCAACCGCTCAGACATTCTCTTTGTCCCAGTACGTGGAGGCGGGGCTGCTAGTGAGCAGCGTCGCCAACTTGGCGCATTTGTCGCTAGATTTGGTGACATTCCCGCCTTTCTTGACGACACATTTTCTCAAAAGCGACTAGCGACAAATCTAGCGACTTTTTCTGACCTCTTTGGTGAGTTTTATGATGCTGTTGACAGGTTCGCCTTTTGTCCAAAGGTAGTCAGAAGCCGACAGTGTGCATTGAGCTTCCGCACAAGAGCATTACGTGAGCTCTATGCAACGAAGGTGCAAATGTATATGTACCGTATGCTTGGAGGTTGCCCAGTTTTACACAGCTACAGAATTAAAGATAACAAATCAAAAGCGACAAAAACGTTCAAATACAAGCATCTTTTTACAATGCTGACATACAGGTTCTGAAGCACGATTATTATTGCATCAAGCGCTTCTTAACTGTAAACAGACATTCTCAGAACACACGCCGTTTGCCCCATGTCGTCTAACTGTAAACAAAATAAGTGTGTCATAAAAACATCCTACATATGCAATTGGAATTACTTTTTGTTGAGTTGGGTTTTTTTTTTCATAACAGACAGAATCTTTTTTGTTTTTGGTTATGATTGTTTTTTTATGCGAGAGACTGAGTCAGGTTTATGTTCATTTCAAATACTCTTGAGAAATTAAAGTTTATTGCTTTTGATGCTATGTACTCGCATTATTATGCAATTTAATTCATTTAAATGGTCTCAACAAATGTTGTAAATGTCAATTATCTTCCAGCAAAATGTGTTATCGTGACAGGCCTACATTCAGCATTGCGTTCATGTTCTGTATCCGGAACCATTGTCAAATACGGCTGAAGTACCGGAAGTACATGTCGGTAACACATCGGGGCGCGACATCCGGTTGTTAGCATGTAGTTGACCTCGGGGGCTGTAGTGCTCAAATTAAGAAGCAACGATTGTGTATGGCGTTTCTGTTCGACTGTAGAGTTGTAGAGACGAGCTACCAAAAACGACGGCTTCGTTTGTTCGTCTATTTTCGGATGTTCTGACGCAGTCGACGCTTGTGCTAGCATGAACTTGTTAGCAGGCACAGGCGCCGCGGGGATCCGTTGACTCTTGGTGTGATTTAAGGAGCCGTTCACAGTACACGGTAAGTCAAGCTTTAAAAATATTGAACAGGACAGAGTCAAATATGACACGTGAAATAATCGTCATGGTACGTGAACCTCTAAAGGCAGCGGTCTTCAATAGGCGGCCCGGTAAAGTGCCATTTAGTCAGCGGATTAATGTAAAGGTCCCAATAATGCTGTCATATCTGGAGTGTTGCTCAGAACATCTACATCAGTCGTGTCTTTGTTTCATACTTCCGGGTGTATAGCCATTGTACTTTTTGTACTCAACTGCAGAGAGTACTAGGTCTTTATTAAGGGAAAGGCACTCATTTTTATAAAACGGACAAAGCACCTGGAATTAATTGGCACTCACTCTTTTGGGAAATATGGAAGTATCTTAAGTCTAACGTATCCAATCTAGGGGTGCTCCAGTCAGGGTTTTGTGCCGCTGATTCTGATACCGACCCTCCGGGAGTGTGATTGGCCGATAATGATACCGATCACATGGATCGACTGTACATTTTTAAATGTATTTATGGTGAGTGCGATTGGCCTGTTGACAATTCCAAGGGCCCCTGGCAAATAGGTCATGTTCATGAAACAATAACACAATGTTTGGAGGACAAAACACAATTGGTATGATGATAACAACACACACTTGAATAAGTTAGTACGTACCCGGTGGACATAATATACACTTACCCGTGGGGGCAAAAACAAGCTCCAAACTAACCAAGTTGCTTGTTTGATTTAAAAAAAAAAAAAAAAAAAAGTCACTTTGGTAAAGCTTGCATTTGGGGTCTGAAGACTGGAAGCTAAATGGCTAATTCTGCCTTCATTTGCAATAAATAACTGGGCAAGTTGGGTGTTGTAAAACATTTGATCGGTAGTATATATATTTATATATTTACATTTTCTTAATGTCATGTTTTTTTTAGGAGATGTACCTGGTAGGGCTGACCGGCGGTATCTCCTCAGGGAAAAGCACAGTGTCGTCCATGCTGCGGGACCTCGGGTGCCCCATCATAGATGCTGATGTTGTAGCTAGGAAAGGTACCTTACAACATGCATTCTACATGTGATTATGTTCCTTGTTTCATAAAAAATGTTTTTTTTGTTTTTTTCCAACAGTCGTGGAGCCGCACACAGCCGCCCACTCACGCATCGTCTTCCACTTTGGGCCCGAAGTCTTGCTGGAGAGCGGCGAGATCGACCGGAAGAAGCTTGGGCGGCTCATCTTCGCCGACGAGGGGAAAAGGAGGCTGCTTAACTCCATCACCCACCCGGAGATTCACAAAGAGATGCTGAAACAGATTGTGTTTTACTTCCTCAGAGGTGAAGGTTGGGATACTTGAACTGAAATCGTGCTATGGGGGTTTCGGAATAAATTAAACAACTGCTCAAAGTAGATTTAAACAAACAAACCGATAGATATATGTGTATTGTCATTACACGCAGTATACGCAGAAAGGTTTGGTGGCTCCACTTCCATTTCTAGCCACATTAAGACATGTTAAATTTTCCAAAATGTAACAGATATAAAATCATGGCTATAAAATATAGAATGTGAAATGCAGACAAATATACAGTATGGTGATATGGTGCAGCAGACTTGAGCAGCTTTGAAGTATTGCACATCAAATACAGTAAGATACGCGGAATACTATATAAAATTTTGAGGGTAATACGTTGACGTATGGTTAAAGCTCCATAATGATGAAACGAGCAGCAAAGGTGACCTGTAGCGTGGTTGATTGTCTTTTTAAAGCTTTATACAGTGGTGTGAAATTACCAACTGAACACAAAATGCAGTTTTAAATTGTTTATTATTAAGGGTGAAAAAAATCCAAACCTACATGGCCCTGTGTGGAAAAAGTGATTACCCCCCTCCTGTTAAAACATAACTGATAGGGGTGTAATGATTAGTTTTACCAACGATTCCATTCGTATCACGATTTGTTGTTGCCGATTCGATTCAAGTACGATATTGGTGCATTGAGAACGATATGACCCAAAACGATTCAGTAACTTTTTTGCCAAACATTCCACCAGTCTGACTGTGAAATAAATAGCAGGATACGGCACGGTGCAGGTGAAGTTTCCTAAATTCCTTTTGCTTTTTGTAGCGGAATTAGGTATACATTAATTATGGATGTAAACAAACAACAATTCATGGCAAATGCTTTCACGTTTTATTTGAGTAAATTGCAACCAACACTTCAGATTGAATTAACAGTGAATGAATTAACTGGTTGAGTTAAATTATTCTTTGATAAATCTATCTTATAAAACATGACTGGCTTTAAAGAAGTTATTTCGCAGCACCAGATTTCAAGTGCAGATAGGTATTAAAGTGAATGAATATCCTACATACTGTAACGTCTGAACAGATGTTATTAATGCGACAAGGAGGTGTTTGATCAACACGCTTATCATTGCAAGAAATAATGGCGCACACGCCAGAACAACAATGGCTCCCAAAACTGACTCCTAAACTACAAGCCCCCCATTCCTGGTCTGTTCTGGTTCCTGGTCTGGTCAGCATGCATATCAGCATAACTTTACAGTCGCTACAAACCTTTCATTTTGTCCTGACGCTCCCGTCCATGAGTTTGAAAGGCTTCAAGTTAGACGTAACATTGGAAGTGGTCCAACACTCACAATATATTATATTACTATATAATATCCCATACCAAGTAAAGAGGAAGAAGTCATCTAGCTAACAAGCATGTATACCAGTGAAAATACACACCATATCCTATGAAAAATTGCATATTTTGGGACGTCCACACGGCCTCCTCTAACAGCGTGCACGCTCACCGTCACATGACGTCATCCGTGCGCTAGTCAACAGGCATGACTGATCGACTTAAGCCAAGTCAAACTGTTACAAGGGTAACGTTTATTGTCGTTACCATTAAAATAGCTAAAAAAAACACCCATAGAAAACCTGCTGTGCTTAAATCCAATGCTTTATTTCCTAAATCAATTGATTACCTTTTAAACAATGTTAGATCGAGATATGTCATCTGGAATGGCAATTTTGTGAACACTCTATATACGATGTAGTTGGATCATAAGAATGTAAGTCAATACATAGATGTAGTGAATGAAACGTTAAACCCCTAATAACTGAGATTAATAGAGATCTATCAGTCGGAATAAGGTTATAAAGCCATTTCTAAACCTTAGGGACTCCAGCAAAACACTGGGAGAGCCATTATTTACAAAAGTTGAAAACATGAGACATTGCTGAACCTTCCCAGGAGTGGCCAGCCGTCCAAAATTATCTCAAGAGCGCAGGGTCGGCTCATTCAAGAGGTCACAAAAGACCCAACAACATCCAAAGAACTGCAGGTGGCACTTGCCTCAGTTAAGGTCAGTGTTCATGACTCCACCATAAGAAAGATAATGGGCTAAATCAGCCGGTATGGCAGAGTTTCAAGATAAAACACTGCTAAACAAAAAGTAAATTAAGGCTCAATTTTGCCAGAAAACATCTTAATGATCCCCAATACCTTTGGGGAAAAATTCTGCGGTCTGACCAGGCAAAGGTTTTTTTCTTTTTCCAAGGTCTATGTTGGTCTGGCATAGGAGAATAATCCGCATTTCAGAAAATGAACATCATACCAACAATAAAATATGTTGGTAGTAGTGTGAAGGTCTGGGGCGGTTTTGCATAGCTGTGATAAATGGAACCATGAGTTCTGTCGTCTAACAAAAATACTGAAGAGGAATGTCATGCCATCCGTTTGTGACCTCACACTGCAGGACTGATCCAAAACACCAGCAAATCCACCTCTCAATAGCTGACGAAAAACATAATGAAGACTTTGGAGTGGCCCTTTCAAAGTTCTGGCCAGAATTACATTGAGATGTTATGACATGGCCATAAAAAGGCGAGTCATGCTTTCAAACCCTCCCAACGTGGCTGAATTATAAACAGTTCTGCAAAGATGGGTGGGCCAGAATTTGAAACGCTGCTTTGCAGGGCATTGACCTTTCCATGCAGGGCCATGTAGGTTTGGATTTCTTTGTCTCAATAAAAAAAATGCATTTTGTGTTCAGTTGTGTTGTCATTGACTTATATTTAATAATTCATGTTTTTTGATGGTTTTTGAACATGTGTGACAAACATGGAGAAAAAATCAGGAACACAGCGGTTCACACCACTGTAAATTACTGTGCAATGACATTGTGAGCATTTCAATTTATGCTTATTCTGTAGCAATTCTGCATCAGTTTTTTGCGTTTTATCTTTAATGCAGAGCAGTGATACTGTTGCAAAGTCGTTGCGTAAAAACAAACGTTTGTCCTTTATTCAATAATTATAGTGGGTTGTGCATGTACCGACTTTTTTCATTGGCTTATGGTCAGTTATGATTGAGAGCCATGACTTCTGCCTAGCAACAAGCGACCCAGCAAACAAAACAAATTCAGGAAATTGTGATTGTAAAAGTGTCCATCTTGTCAACATATGTGTACCCATGTTCTGTTGCCTAGGTTACCGCTACGTGGTGCTGGATGTGCCGCTTCTCTTTGAAACCAGAAGGCTTACTCAGTTTCTCAACCACACTGTTGTAGTTTACTGGTAAGCGACACACGTCGTCATCACAACACAGTGACCCAGAGTTGCTGTTTGTTTTCACAGCAACTAAAGAAAACACGTACGTTAGGTACGCAGAAATGTATCTTGCAGTGAAATGCATTAATCTTAATTTCATTGGTTTTTGTTCAACAAAAAAAAATCTTTTTTGGTGTGTTTTTGTTGGACTAAAAGGAACAAAACAAGATGAATGCCTTTTATTCCACTGACAAGGTCAAAGCATCCGATGAAAAAAAAAATTAATTATTAATAAATCATTAATAAATTACTTTATCAATTAAATACTGTAATACATTTAGATCAAAACTATTTTTTATTTTAACTTTACCTTGTATATGTAATATACAAAAGTGTGAAAAAGTCCACTATTATCAATTTCTCTAGCCCAGTGGTTCTTAGTTATTTTCTGTCATATGGATGGAAATATTTACAATATTTTGAAAGTATTAATGAGACCGTTTTTAAAAAATCTGTACTGAATTCTGAACTGAGATTGAGATGCTATGGCATGACCCTATAAAGGCGGTTCATGCGCAAAAACTCTCCAATGTGGCTGAATTATGTCAGACAATTAAAGTACCGCAGTTGTGCTAACATGAGCAGAACAAAATTCCTCCACGGCGCTGTAGGAGACTTTTTGCAAGTTATCGGAAAATCTTGCAGTTGCTGTTGGGTGGTCCAACAAGTTATTAGGGTGAGGGGGCAATCACTGTTTCCACACAGTATGTTTGTTTGTTTTTTTGTCCCTTGATAATACAAAACTTCATTTAAAAACTGGATTTTTGTGTTCGCAATGAGTAAAATTAAAAAATCAGGAAGTGGGCAAACACTTTTTCACACCACTGTATTTTATATATAATAAAAACAATATTTAAAATAATATTTAAAAAAAATATGGTAATAATGAATGGTGTTTGTGGTGTTATAACGCCAGGCCCCCCCCAGTTCGAAAACCACTGCAGTAGATGATGTTTTCCGATATACACAAAATCACTGATTTGTTTTTTTACATTACAAAATAGAGATGTGTGATTTATATTGGGCAGCAACCAAAAGAGTACCTTTTTAGTGTAATAAAATAAGCATTGCTGCTTTCATGTATGTGTTTAAGTAAATATACGTAATATATATTTTGCAAATACTACATAATATGGTATTACATAACAGTCAAACATTTGCAGGTGTGTTTTTGACACATATACTGCCAATTAGGCCGAAGGTTTTGGACTTCCAGCGCACTTCCCACCAGCACTCTGTCTGCGCCTCGTTAACCTGACTCACTGCCTCTAGATTCTTCAAACATTGCGCCGTAAATAACCCAACATTGTTTGTTTCTTTCCAGTGACCCTGCCACTCAGCTGGCGCGCCTGATGCAGAGGGACGGCCTGACCCAGGAGGAGGCCGAGCAGCGCCTGGCGGCCCAAATGCCGCTCAACGAGAAGCGCGGCCTGGCCAGCCACGTCATCGAGAATTCAGGCACGCGGGAGGACACCCACCGCCAGGTCCTGCGTCTACACACCAAGCTGGAAGATTCCATGGACTTCCTCTTGGTCAGGGTGCTGGCTGTTGCCGCCACGGCCGGTCTAGGCGGGATCCTGCTGTACGCCGCCAAGCTGCTGTTGTCCTAACAGAGGTCAAAGGACAAGAAGGTCGTGTGAACACCAGGCAGGCATGCGTTTGGGCAGTTTACTGTGAGGTTAGTTACACAGCAGCCTGGTGTCGTGCTGGTAACAATGGAGCCATGTTTTTACCAGGATTTCGTAGGATTTTGAACAAAAAGTGCACTTTAAATGGTAGTCAACTGTCTTTTTTTTATGCTTTATTAAATGAATGTGCGGGAAATACTATACTTGCTGTGCAATGAAAACCATAGATCTCCACAATTTTTAGATTTTTTGTTTTTGTTTTTGTTGTACAAAAATAAAAACGCTGAAAATGTGGGGATACCATCTTATAATCGGGCTGCAACCGTTTATGCTCTAAAATGAAGTACATTGTTGAACGGAATGTAAGTTGGACAGTTAATGGCAGAAATCTTTTCCAGGGTCAAACTTTTGCCAGCATGACCACTTTAGCCTCAACTGTTAATTAGGACTGTACAGGTGAGTTTTAACCAGCTATTGGAAAGTTTTGGGCAGTTATACAAGTGTAGAAAGAAGTTAACCACTGCTATTAGTTAAATGTAATACCGCCGCAAAATCGCTCACAATGAAGGATCAAATTTGAACAATGTTTTGTGTGACTTTAGAAGTATTTTTGGGTATTGTTCAAATTAGAAATACAGTTTGCAACCATTAGGTGGTTGTCTAGAGAGGGCTCACTTTACCTGCTTCAAGCAACATGTCCCACACTCTCTTTCTTCTCCAACCACGTAAGAGACTCGCCAAGTAACCCCAACACACAAGTGATTTATGTTTGTTGCCCCATTATGATCGCAAGTTTAGCTTCAAACGTTTGCAATCATCCCTTGCTATGTCGAGGTTCAAACATCTCTGCCTTGCTCTATCACGTTTTTTTCAAAAATGATTTAATTAATAAATGATTGCTGTTTTGTTGTCTGTGTTGAAAGACAAGTCATATGTAGCATGCTGGCCACTAGACATCAGTAATGTTACATTAATGAGACATTTATTTACATTACATTACCTTAGCTTGCAGCTATGAATCCTTGCAGTCTGACATGACAGTGAGGGGAAAAAAGTTCTTCCTCCATTCTGTGTGGAAGTGGTAGGGTTTTTTTTGCTTCTTTTTCCTGCTTTTTTCTTCCCCACTCTGTTTGAAACACTTTTTTTTAGTTTGTAACAAATACATTCAAGGCTAACTAGGTAGGGCTGTATCTTGCTAAATTTGTAAACAAAGCCAGCAGTATTTTTGGAACGTATGACAGATTAATTTTAGGCTGTTTTTTGTTTGTTTGTTTTTTAATGCCATGCGATCAACCCACATTACATTCGAGGTAGTACAACAACTTTCCCAAGGCTAACGGTAAGTTATTGTCTTATTATTGCTTACCATATTAGGTATACAAGTATAAAGGTGACTATAGAGATGTTATTTAATGCCGGCAGGGCTGTAATAATGTTAATAAAAACGTATTTAGAAAGTCATAAACAGGTTTTCTTTGCCTTAACCAAGGAAATATTCAATGTGTTAATATTGAATCCTACTTTGCGGAAATTCACATTTCATAGTTGGGAACCGTGATAACTGTGATAAATGGATCATAAGAATAGCCTTCTTGCAAATTGTTGGCTGCTTTTGTATGTGCACGTGCAAGAACCATTTAAGAAAGCTATGAGTGACAGCCATCAGTCAGCCAGTTTTTATGCTTTTTAATTCGTGAATCTTACAGTTGCAATCTTTTCTTTTAAACCACTGTTACATATGGTAACCTGGTGGCGTTCTCATATTTTTTTGGTTGATTTCTGGTATAACTTACACAGTGCATTCCTTATTGTAAGATTTCCTCCTAAATTCTCACAAAAACACCTTTTGAGCACATTAGCTCAACTTGCAGCGAGAGATGATTTAGGATGTTTCCATGTGCAATTTTCATTGGAAGATGTCCGCATGAAGCTCACAAAGAGGTCTAAATATACTTTTTATAACGCTATCCTTTCAAGGCATTTTATAGCCACCCTGGTTGTAGCACACACACACGCACACAAGAATGTACGACATGAAGGTCATTATAAGAAAGAATGTATTTGACAATCCAGGTTTAACTGCGAGATGAGTAAGTTTATTGTGTTTTCTTATGCTCTCAAGCGTTCTGTACATACTGAGTATTTCCTCTCCTCTATCATCAACACTCTTTGTAAACACTATGCCGGTTGACCTCACGATTAAACACTGATGACTGTCACATCTTCATCCCGAGTCATTGTTACTGGACTCTACATGTGGTAACGCACATTTTTTTTCAAACCGATACTTTTACCTGTTGATTTGTTCAGGTTCAAAAACATGACATTACTACTACCACATCACTCCTATCAGGAGAACCGGCATTTCGAAGAGAGGGAGCCATCTGCTGTGGCCCATCAGAGTGCACTATATTCGGACACGTGTACCGAAGCGGGCGGTGTGCCGCTACGGAGGTCAGCAGAACCGGCGTATAACGCGGGAGGAGCCACCTGGTGTGGCCCAGCACAACATGCCCCAGTAGCGGTGTGGTATATTACGTGGCGGAAAATTATTTTTCAGTGCTCAATTCCCCCCACCACCCCTACCATCACGGAGCATTTAGTACATTTATTACGTTTGTTTGCAGATGAGCTCAGGGGAAGTTACAACAGGCCGTTAAAGGTGTGCTTGATTTGCTCACCCTCGCACAGAGTGGGTAATCTTACCTCATTGGACCATATTTTTTTAATGTTATCGGATTGATCAGTATGAAAAACATGTCTCATATGAGTCCGATAATTATCGTGCACCCTGACGAAAAACTATTTAAAAAAACTAAATCAATTTGGGTAAATATGAAAGAAACACAACAAACTACACCCAATCTGTATCAGTCAGATTTTTCATTTTAAATCCAAATGGGTGCCAGTTTAAATAGCAGGGAAATCATCCATGTTTCCTGAAAAATCCATCAACAATAAAAGCCTGATCTCCTTGGCTGAGTTAAGAAGTAAGAGGAACATTTGAAAGCCTGCACATGGAAATTCAGGAAGGCGGTGACGTCATCTTGCTGCCCGGATTCCACACCCTGATGTATGTCACTTGGCTCAATCTGAAGCAGCCTGCAAGCCGCTGCCTGCTTAATGCGGAGTGACGGGGGCGGGTGCACTGGATTAAGAACGAACGCTCGCAACACGGTTAAAGCTCGCTTGAAAGTCGGGTCACCATAGCCTTGCTTTGAGCGGGCGTGTCCCCCGGGTGTCTGTCTTTCCCAGTGTGTCTTTTCCCACTTTGTGTCAGAGAGGCCACATTTGCAGGGTGAACGTTATCTGAGCCACCAAGTGTGAACGCTCCCTCGGGGCGAAGAAGGCGACTGAAGGCTCCGCCGGAATACTAATCGACTTAAATAACGAAGATGTCAAACCTAAAAGGTGAAAGTCCTAAACTGAATTCCGGCGCCACCGATTTGTGGCCCCTTTCCTGGGAGAAAAGCAAATGAATCCTCGGTGTCAAGAGGTGGTTAAGACTTCTGTAATTCCACCATTGCGCTCAAATTGCTGGCCCACGGCGAGACACCAGTCCATCGGAATGTTGGCGTCCTCCGAGCTGTTATGCATCACCACTGCTATAAGAGGCTAGGAGAAACAAATAAAACCAGTAACGACTGCAGGAGCTCCACGTGTTTACCAGATGACTCATCATTTTCCTCTATCAGCCCAATGGAAAAACATGTCGCCCTGGAGGGTTCTACAAGCTCATTATTCCTCAAGGCGCTACAAGCAAATCCTACATGTCAGTCTAATGGATTTTCAGGAAATACAACTTATACACAGGCCGCACGGTGGATGAGTGGTTAGCACATTGGCCACACGGTTAGGAGATCTGGAAGACCAGGGTTCAAATCTCCGTTGGGCATCTCTGTGTGGAGTTTGCATGTTCTCCCCGTGCGTGTGTGGGTTTTCTCCGGGTACTCCGGTTTCCTCCCACATTCCAAAAACATGCATGTTAGCTTCATTGCCGACTCTAAATTGTCCATTAGAGTGTGAATGTTTGTTTGTCTATATGTGCCCTGCGATTGACTGGCGACCGGTCCAGGGTGTACCCCGCCTCTTGCCCAAAGTCTGCTGGGATAGGCTCCAGCATCCCCGTGACCCTAATGAGGATAAGCGGCATAGAAAATGGATGTTCTTGGTGTTGACAGTCATGCTCTGTCAAGGGTTGTTGTTAGCCAGTGCCTCTCAAATAGTCAGGTGGGCACCCTAGTGGGGGCGTGAGAGGCTGGGAGTACTTTCAGTGTTAGTGCAGACCTGCCAACATGTACAAATGTATCATACTCAACCTACAGTTTGACTCATGAATATGCTTATGTGCTTCACAGCTCTCCATGTTGTTGCATTTTCCTGGTACGGTACAGACAAATAACTGGATGTTGCAACTTCTCAGTAGTATTGCCGATGGGGAGGGAGGAATGTGAAAACATTATAAAATTACATTGGCCAAAGTTGATGGGTAATAAGAATTAGATACTGTAGATCACGGGTGCCAAACTCAAGGCCCGGGGCCCAGATTTGGCCTGCCATGTCATTTAATGTGGCCCGCGAACGCTTGGAAAAAATGGGCTTAAATAAATCACCTCATCTTTCTTGCTAAATGTATTTCTTCTTTTGATTTTGACAGAAAAATTGTACGGCATGCAGCTGCACATCTTCTAAACATTAATATTGGCTCATCATGCAACAACATAATCCAAGCATAAATCATAAATACTGCGATGTACATATAAAATTAAAGCATGTTGTGTACTGTTAAATACCTGTAAAATATAGTATAAAATATAAAAACCATCAAAATGCATGGGAAATTGTGTAGTATCAAGTGGCAGAGGGTAGCCATAGCTGTGATGTGGCCCTCGGTGGATATAAGATTGACAGCCCTGCTGTAGATGGATACTTTACTCATCTTCAAGAGAAATTTAGCTTTCCAGCAGCTCTCCAAAAATGTCATAATGAACTTAATGACTTGATCACAGAATAAAACAATCACAGCAAAATGGAAAAGATAAGAGAAAAAGTGAGAAAATACACTAAGAATAAATAAAATGTAACTATTATAACATAAAGACCTGTAGCAGCTTCTTGCATACATTGCAGGACACCAACCTTCTGAGGAAGTACAGGAAAAACAGTCCTTTGCTGCATCCATGTTGGCAGTTACGGCAGTACCGTCATGATTTATAGTTGTCTCTCGCTATGTTGTAGTTCGAATATTGCTTTCGGAATATATCGCTCTGACTATATCTCCTATCGTGCAATGTTCAAGAATTTGTTAAAAAAAATCCTTGATCCAGAAGGTGATCCGCATCACCCCCAAAATGTAATCAGTTCTTTCATATTCCATTTCTGACGATTCCTGAAAATTACATCCAAATCCATTGGGAATGTTTCAAGTTATTTTGAATACAAACACCATCAACCTCCTTGCTGCGCTTGGCGAGGGTAACAAATGACTGCTGTTTTGTGGTTGACTATGGCCTATCATTCGTACAAAAATCTTGAAAGAGTTGATATGACATTAGATTACACTACCTTTCACGCTGCTAATGAGCCACCCGAGCCGAGCCGTGATGCCACGGCTGAGATCGAATGGGGAAAAAAAGTGTTCCTCTCAGTCCCTGTGGAAGTGGTTTTTGCTTCTTTGTCCTTCTTCCTCAGTGTATGGAGAAAGTCAAGCAGGTTTTCTATGCTGTAACTCTGAAACCAATCTGTTTATTAATATTGAATGCTGCTTGGCGGAAATTCACTTTATAGTGGTAACATTATGGATGGTTGGCTCACCGTTTGGTGGTGATATAATGTGCATCACAAAGTGCACAAAAGTGGTAGCCAACCAAAAAAACCCATTTGATGTCCCATTTCTTCTAGAACAGGGGTTTTCTTCCCAGCAGCTCACTACAGCAGGTGCTTTATTTGATGAGCTCCTGCCCTCAAGCTGAAGATGGTGTTGATCATTAAAATCACCCGCTGCAGTGACCGGCTGGAAAGAAAACCTGCACGGTCTCGAGCGCCAACTGTAGCTATTGTGTTGTTGAACTCTGGCATCCGGTGTCATGCTACGCCGGGGTCGTGGTCGGCGCCTCCGTAGCTCGTTGTCACGCCGCATCCGCGACACGCCACTGAGGTGAAGAGACAGGCTAGACGCCGGCAGAGCATGGCGTGAGTCAACCTGTCCGTGCGCGTTAGGCCCGGCTCCGTCAGGGCCACGAGGGAGCACGGCGCGCTGGTGTTGAGTCAATGACACACTGGACTCTCCCCTGTACGGAGCATGACGACGTGGGGAAGTAGCCTCCGCTGTCATGTTCTCCCGAGGAGCGCTGAGACGAGCGGCGTGCTTGGGTGCACACGTGTACTTGTGGGCCCGCTGCTACCCTCTCCGCACTTTCCCATTGGCCTAACAAGCTTTCCGCTCTATTTGCTTTCTACTCAGCGCTGTACCACACGGCTGGAAAAAACGTTCATGTGTCAAGATCCGTGTGACGGGTTGGCTTGGTTATTGTATTTTGCTGTTTGGTGCTCTTATTTTGTATTCTCTATTTCCTTGTTTTGCACCACAGGCTGCGGAAGCTGTTGAATTTGGGGCCTCCTGATGTTCAGGCCCACAAATCCGAGTAGGAGTAAGAAGACTGTGTTACTACAACGTTATCCGAGGTTACGATTTATTCCTAACAAGCAAAGCTAATACAACGGAGCTCCGGGCTTATCGTCCTTCCCTATAGGCCTACACCTACGTTGGTCCCTGCCCGGCTTTTATACATTTTTGCTGCAAATGCAGGTTGATGGATAGCCAATGGGAGAGTACACCGCCCTTCACTTCGAATCCTGGGGGACCAATCAGATGTTCTTGGGCGGTGCCGGTTGGATGATGTCGGGTCGGTTTCTCTGCATGCGAAGACTGCTGTTCTCAGGTAGCATCCCATGATGAATTGCTTGGTGGGGGCTTGTGTGACTCCTTCCTCGCCCTCTGTGTTGACCTGTACCTTCACCTTGGCTGGAGATCCCTTGACCACAGGACCACGTTATCTCCTTTCCTGTGAGTGTTTAGGAGAAAACATTCCAAACCCCCACTTTCTACCATCAATCTGTCGCTAACCACCACGAACTCTACATGACCTTTGCATTAAAATGATAATACCTCTCTATGAAACTATAAATATTATTGATTGTATGAATAGCAAACATGCATTTAAACATACGGTGACACCATTCCCTTATAGCCATGTGATGGTTCTGTAATCTATTGGCGGCACCGATAAGAATCGGTCTTCCAGAGCAATCCTCTGCCATAAAACATTCCATTGTGCCTGCTGCAGAGTCCCACAGGAAATAACACAAGCGTAAAAGATTTCAACAGAACAAAGTGAGAGGTCTATTTAAAATAGAATACAATGATATGACTAAGTATGATTAAGTATTATTAAACAGCAACACATTTCATATTTATAGTGTAACGGTATTTATTTGTATGACTATGCATACTACCCCATCATTACCCTTAGCAAATACCAACACAAGTGAAGAATAAAATCAAGAAGAACAAAACAAGAAACTTGTATGAGCGCACTTAGTTCAGCTTGGACCTTCAGGGAGTTGCTGCATCCTTCCGTGTGTTCACTGCAAGTTGCTTTGATGCTTTTCCTTGTGTTTGTACTTTGGTAGGTCTGGCACGCCCTGCAAGTTTCCACCCCCACCCCAAGTAAAGACTTTACCTGCGCTCACCTGCGTCTCTGCATCACACGCCTAGACATGACATCACGTGCGGCGCCACCTCCGTAAATGAGGTCAACGTTTGGTTATCTTGGCTGTTTTGTTTTGCAGGAACGTCTTTCTTCGTGGTTTTGGTCATTAATAGAAAGATCGAGAGATTTTAAAAAAAAAAATCAACTTTAGTAGGAAATGAAGTGTTATTAGTAATGTATGTAACATTAACTCGGTTTATTATGTCATTTGTAGTAAAATAATGCTACATTGTTACATTAAGTACATTACATTATCTTATCTGTTTTGATATTTAATAATTGGTATCAGTGCATCATTTCCTCACTAACAGTGGTGGTATATTTGTGTACAGCAATATAATACAGCATCGTTATATCATAATACTGCAAGATATACTAATTGAACTTATTCGGCTGCGGGGCACTGCAGCGTATCTCAAATGCTTCTTTCTCTCATTTGTCGCTAGGCAGAATTCTTAGGTATTCCCTGCAGAAAACTAGGAATGCACACTTACCTGACCAAGCAACGGTAGCGTTGGAAGTGGTAATCTATGCTTTTTGAATCAGCTGGACACCATGCGCTGTCCCACGTATGTTGGCATGTTTGAATGCGACAAGTCGACACAAAGTGTTGGAGGCCGGTAGCGTACATTGCGTGGGTGACAACGAAGGGCAATTTAGTCTCTGACAGTTTGAGGCATCCATCTCTAGTTTGGATCCCGCCCCAATCAGCTCACCGGGGGCGGAGGGGGGTGGGCTCAAGATGACAAAAGAAAGGGGTTATTAATGTCAGGTCGGCAAAAGCCCACCATTGTCACGTCGTAGCACAGCAGGGGCACGCGCACAGCTGCAGGCGTCCGAAGACGGTATGGTAGCGTAAATATAAACCCGGAGATGCATTTGCGCACGGGGAAGTGAGTCAAGGGTTCAAGCGCCGTGTACAGTGCAGATCCTGTTTCATCATAAAGACTGGTCCCGGGGGGGGGGGTGCTGTTGGCGAGGTTGTTCAGAAGGCCGGAGAGCCTTGAGTTGCTTCTGCGAGGGTTCCCTGTTTTACCTTTTTTCTGAGCGTGTGGCTCAAAACGAGACGCTTGTCTGGGTAAACAGGTTGCCAGACGTTGCTCTACTTTTGCAAGCTACAACCAGACAATGCCCAGACTTTTGGCAGTGTTTTGTTCACCCTGGTATTTTGCCTGTGGGTTTGATTTCCGGCCTGGGCACCGACTCCACCAAGTCCACCGCCAGCCCCAAACACGGATAGTCAGGAGGTTTGCGTTTGGGTGTTGAAACTAAGCCGAATACATCATTTGACTGACTTGCCAGAAGACATCGACCAACTCAGTGCGTTGTTTTGTACGTCGCTATTCAGGAAGGGTTTCAGAAAATACTAATGCGACGCTCCGAGGGAGCCCTTGTCTTTGACATGGTGACATGAACTCTCTTAATTTGATGATGCTCTCACGGTGCCTGAGAGGAAAGGGGGGAAAAACAGTCTGTGCTAGTTTCTCGGCCGTTCCCGTGGCTCGGGTGACCTCTGCTGCAGCACGTGGCCTCGCTTTTAATTGTGTCTGGAGGAAGTGATCTATCTCGGGACAAGGAGGGCTTAAGTTTCGGGCCGCGGGCATCCGAGCAGCACTGCAACGCAATCCACTCCACGCTGTTTGACCGAAGCGACATTTTGCAACAACGCTGCATCTTCACTCGGCCACTTCGTGACAACTTCAAAACGTGTTGGTGTCCCAAGATGTCGGAAAACTCTGGGGGAAATGTATCGCCTCATACAGTCGAGCTCCACCAGCTACTGTCTTGTTGCTGAAAGTCACCGCCACGTCCGACGCTAAGACTTGTCTTGCCACATTACAGGGAACGCTTGAGGGTGTGTGCCAAAGAACCAGACAGGAAACGCTAACATGCGAGGAAATTCAACCAACTTTTTCTTTAATGCAAAAAAAAAACCATTGGGGATACATTCCAAAAACCAACAAAGGTCCCATGTTAGACTTTTTTTTAACCCATTTTAATAGGCTGGTTTGTGTTTTCCAACTGGTCTTGTGTGCCCTCCAAGAAGTGCTGATATTAAGCACTCTATCCACTTTTTACGCACCGTAACGCTGCACATGTCCACGGGAATAGCACAACCGACAACGTAACCAAGGAGTGCAACAGAGACAAACCTCGGCGACACTAGCACAGCTACGCTTCCAATGTTACGATCGCCGTTCAACTGCAACATCGTGCTAGATAACCCAAGACAAACAAAACGGTCAAACTAACAGCTCCCATGTCAGTCAGCTGAGCCTCATTTTAAGGTGTGTAGCGAAGCCTGTTTCTCCACAAAGTTGCGGTCGTACACACGGGGCTCATTTCCACGAGAAAGGAGGTTTTCTTGTCATGAATACCCGCCTCAAAACCAGGACTTTTCTCAAGTATGGGGCAGACAAGTACGGGATAGTCTTGTGAGGGCTCTCGGTCGTCCAGGTTGTTGGCAATAGTGGTGGAGATCTGAATCCTCGGCTGGACTGGGTATTGGAGTTGCTGACGTTTCGCGAGTCTTCGGTACAGGGCGATACTTCTCTGTGCCGCAGACTCTAGCTGACGAAACGTCCACAACTCTACTACCCAGTCCAGTTGACGTTTCAGATCTCTGCTACTAAAGCAGTGGTTCTCAGTTTTTTGAAGGTACCCCCTGACAGTTCACAATGCCCGCCCCACTGTTTGAGAACCAGTTACTAAAGTAAGGGATTGATTTATGCTCACTTTTAGTGCGCATAAGTTTAGGTTCTAGGGACGCATTACTGGTAGGACATCACCAAAAAGTCCAATTTGGGTGATACGGGACCTTTCATTCGTTTGCGTATCAGGGGCCTATGGATTTTTACAGGTGCTGCATGCTGGAGTTCAACAGATGCTCACTAGTTGGCACGTCACATGATGGAATGGCACGAATATTATATCAAAGTCTTGAACAGACAGGACTCGGACTGACAAGATTCAATATCAGAACTGGTACACTCATTCTGGACCATGATCTCAAAGATTACGACATTTTAGCGCTCTAACAAGAAGAAAGCAGGAACACCGACAAAGAAGAAGTTCCGGTTTGGAGATGATGCTGTCGGGATGGCGGCCGCACTTTGGCGCGATGATGTGTTAGGCTGGGTCGTCGGAACGGCGGCATAGGCACCCTGAATGGACAAAGAGGTAGACCCATTACCCATAACCACCAATCCACCCACCTGCCTGTAGATCAGTGGCTATGGGCAACGTTGTCCTCGCTGCACGTGCAAGTCGAGCCATCTGCGGTGGTCTCGCTAGTCGGCGTAGAGAATGAAGCCCGAGAAGGTGCTGTATTTGTTGCTGTTGCCACCGTGCGCCTTCCCGCCGTCCAGTTTGATGAAAACCTCATCACCTGCGTCCAGGTGGAGGATGACGCTGTTGCTGGCGTAATCGTAACTCTGGTCTTGGTCCTGGGCGATGGCGCTGGCCCTCACCTAACGGGTGGGAAAAAATCAAATGTACTAGTTACATTGTAGGGTGGAACTGGTTTTTGCTGACTTTGGTACGTATCATCTTTGCTTAATGAAAACCAGGTCCTTCCATGTTTTGTTTTTTAAAGAAAAGGCACACGTATTTCATAAAACACCACACAATATTTGGTATTTCTCATTCATTCGTTTTCTACGCCGCTGGTCCTCTTTAGGGGGGATGCTGGAGCCTATCCCAGCTGGCTTTGGGCGAGAGGCGGGGTACACCCTGGAATGGTCGCCAGTCAATCGCAGGGCACTTATAGGCAAACATTCACACTCTAATGGACAATTTAGAGCGGCCAATGAAGCTAACATGCATGTTTTTGGAATGTGGGAGGAAACCGGGGTACACGGAGAAAAGGGATTTTGCTGCTATTGAAAAGGAGTTACAGGTTTTAACCTTTAACTATCCTGGTAATGTCGGGCTGGCTGTAGACAGCAAAGTGGTATAGTTACATATTTACATGTGAATTTACAATGGCAATGGTTTGAGGAATATGACAACAGGGGTGTTCTAAGCGCGGTCCGAGTGATTTATTGGCCCGCGGCACATAAATACTAAAATACAATTTCATAAAAAACGTTAAGGAAACAGCATAAAGTGGGGAAAATCTAAATTAATTTTACAAAAATATTAGGAGAAAAAAAGCTGTCATTTTTGGAAATCTTGGTTGCTGAAAAGGTTATAATATTAGGAGAATAAAGTCAAAATATTACAAGAATAAAGTCATAATTACGAGAAAAGTTGGAAGACTAAAAAAAAAAACCCTAGCAGAAATAGAAAAATTTGCAGTACAAAGTCAAAATATTAAGAGAAAACAAATTTTTTTAAATTAAACTTGTAATATGAGTAAAAACAATTTTAGTAGCATAGAGGTCATTTTTATTTTTTAAATGTTATGAGAATCAAACAAAACAATAAAAATAAAAAGTTGTAATTTTTAAAACATTAGTTTGCGGGGAAATGAATATGGGAATATAGTTAAAATATTGTGTGAATATTTTTTTTAATTACAATGAAATATATAGTTTTTGTTTTATAGTGTATAATGTTTTTCTGCTGACATTTTTAAGTAAAACATGACAGGAGTCACAGTGTTAGAAATAACATTCCAAATATAAAACCCTGTTAAAAAATATGATATGGCTCTCACGGAAACACATTTAAAAATTTGTGGCTTTCATGGCTCGTTGAGCCCAAAAGGTTCCCGACCCGTGCTTTTTCTAGCATAGTCCAGCTAGTAGAACTATCTAGCCACCGGGAAAGGTTTTTACACCTCAGTAAAACACATTAAAGTAAAACTATGACAGGAACAACATCAAATGAAAACGAATAGAGCCACCAGATCCACCAAAGTCTTTCAGCGAGGTGCACCACACCAACATGCACATTAGCCCTCAATAAAGTCTCCCCAACTTTCTTTTACGCATTCCCACATAGTATCAGCATTTGAAAGCAAATATGAGGTGTGTGAAAAAGGGGAAAATGCAGTATAGTAGTCGATCTGTGCGTGGGAGAAAGTGAGCTAAGAACTATCAGAGTAGGACAAATAAACGCTCGCATTAAACATTCAAAAACTCAGGGATTTTTGACCGTATATTATTTTGAATGAAATAATGACCCATATTTCCAAAACTGTATTTATAATTGTTGCTGCGTATCATTAGTTCTGACGGCTTTCGTCCGTAAAATTGGTGATGGTTTAATTGTATTTGATTGTACTAGCCCTGCGATTGGCTGGCCACCAGTCCAGGGTGTACCCCGCCTCTCGCCCAATGTCAGCTGGGATAGGCTCCAGCATCCCCGCGACCCTAATGCGGATAAGCGGCATAGAAAATGAATGAAGGAATGAAGGAATGATTGTACTGAATACAACCGACGGTTCCACAAGTCCTAAAGAAGTAGGAAGAAGAAAATCTTATTTAATCCCACCCCCGCAGGTTTCCCCTTTTTCAATGCATGTGTTCACCTCCTGCAAGTTTAAATGCAGAAGTAAGCTAATGTGTGGTAAAGTAGTAGTCAACGTCCTTTTTATGGTAAATAAACGATGTAGCAGTCGTGATGAATGATAATCATAAATAGAATATATTAGATGTAGTGGTAGGGATTATACACAGCATTGGAATAAACAGTAGATCTGGACTCTTCCTTGTATTTTGTAAACATCCACTGTTTGTAATGTTTCTCGAAAGCATTGTTTTACTTACTCAGTCCGTTTTATAGTTTGATTCCACATAACGGAGTACTAAAGGTTTCTAGTGTTGTTCTTGCAAGTGTTTTAAGTTGAATTTGTTCCTACGATCATATTTCTCTTCTCTTCCTGGGAACAATTACATGAGATTATTTGGGAGCGGGTTATTCTTTGCTTTATGCATCTTTTTAGCAGTTTGAAAATTTACCAGCTCAGCAAATTTAAATAATTGTGATTTTTTTTGAAGTAGTGGATTTGTGTGTTCTCTATACACCGCGTTGTGGATTATCCTGAAGGATTGTTTTGCAGTACTTTAAGTGAATAAGGTGTACTTTTGTACTTATTTCCTCGTATCTCCACACAATAACTTAGATATGATAACACCAGCGAACAATAGAGAATATGGAGTGATTTGTGACCCAGGTCAAATTTTGTTTTATATAGTATTGAGGTAGGCCGCACGGTGGCTGAGTGGTTAGCACATTGGCCACACAGTCAGGAGATCTGGAAGACCTGTGTTCAAATCTCCGTTGGGCATCTCTGTGTGGAGTTTGCATGTTCTCCCCGTGCGTGTGTGGGTTTTCTCCGGGTACTCCGGTTTCCTCCCACATTCCAAAAACATGCATGTTAGGTTCATTGGTGACTCTAAATTGTCCATCGGTATGAATGTGAGTGTGACTGGTTGTTTGTCTATATGTGCCCTGCGATTGACTGGCGACCAGTCCAGGGTGTACCCGCCTCTCGCCCAAAGTCTGCTGGGATAGGCTCCAGCATCCCCGTGACCCTAATGAGGATAAGCGGTATAGAAAATGGATGGATGGATGGATGGATAGTATTGAGGTATTTCCTGCTAAAACTTATGGCAGTCGGAATCAAATTGCGACCTCTATTCTGTGCTCGCACCCTGTTTTTCCTTCTTAAGATTGCAATGTTAGAGGCGAAGTGTGTACTCTATTTAACAACTCGGGACTCAGTGGCCTTGAGAGGATGAGATGCTGCTCCCTCCACGAATCCCGCACTTTCACCATCGGTGCCGTGTCCCATGTGTCATTAAGACAACGTAGAGGGTGGGGTTACAGATCCAAATCAATACAAAACTTGCAAGCTTTCACTGGGTTAGGTCAGGGGTGGGCAAACCGCGGCCCGGGGGCCACATCCAGCCCGCCAGGCGTTTGAATGCAAGGCATTTTTAACATACAAAGCTGGCAACATGACTTGCAAGTAGCCAAGAGTGAATCTGAGACAAACTTTTGAGGGTTTGAGTAGCTTTTAATTAGCGATGCAGAACAACTACTAGAAAACCCAAGTCAACACATATGTGACACTCAACAACAACAAACCTAGCCAATAAAAAAGGAGGTTCATTTTGTATACCATGCATCCTTTATTCAGTAAAAAAAAAAAAAAAAATTCAATGTTAATCGATGTGGTCTAATGTTTAATGTGTCCCAGAAAAAAGGGACACAAGAACAAATAATTCCCGGTGTACTGTTAAAATTCTAAGCGTGAATTGTACGCGGGTATCAACTACACAGTCCGGTCCCCCGGACAATTTTGTTAACGCAAGGCGAGCCATGAAGTTTGCGCACCCCTGGGTTAGGTGCTACACCCGCACAATTTTAGTACGGTCTGTTTTTAGCCTGTGAGGCCAAATATGTCAAGTTTTGAGCTATTATTTCCAAAAAGTGATTTTGTTCCTCAAAGAAATAATTGTAACCAACTTAAATGACATGCATTAAATGAGAATATCATTTTAATAACTGACTGCGCTCTCGTGCAATTGTTTATGTTAATGTATCAGAAAGTTTATGGCGGTCCCGACTACACCTTGTCCACGTGTTTTGAGTCACATTTGTATGGCGTTTGGTCAGTAGCTCCACCCCCAGGGCTTTGGAGACGCAACTAAATATTTGTCATCCGACGTAGAAACCCAGACGTCGCAGCGGTGTAAAAAAGTTGCATTTCATTTTAAAGGGGCACCCGCTTTAAACGGACCACAACCCCGGGCTACGAGTCGCGTGTTGCAGATAAAATGCACACGTACTGAGTCTGGCAGCCCGCCGCTGTGCGTTGTCGTTATTCTGGGGTGAAAACCGGAAGTCGTAGTCGGAGCTAAGAATCACGACACACATGAACGCGTGACTTCTCCTTCGGGACTCATTGCGCGCTGGCGGGTACCTACTGTAACTCGCAGTGTCATAAAGGAGACAGGAAGTCATTAAAGAAAGGGTCACCCACCAGACCGTTCTTGATCAGGTCGGCCCACATGCTGGTGCCGTCTCCTCCCCTCATCAGAACGTTGTATATGAAAAAGTAGGTGCCAGGAATCTTACAGGTGAACTTCCCCGTGGCGCCCTCGTAGTTGCCGCCGATGTTGGTCACCACGTCGTCGAAGCGTAGAATGTCGTATCCTTCCTGCGGGTTCCGGAGCCCGGCGTAAAAAGCCACCCGCGGCGTGGTGTTGTAGGTTGTGGTGCTTACCGAGCCTTTATCCCCTAAGCCTAGAATCCCGGTCCGTACCACATCTATAGCGTCCCCTGGTGGCCCCTTTGGCCCTGGAGGGCCCGGTTCTCCACGGGGCCCTGGGGGTCCAGGCCTACCCGGGCGTCCAGGTCTGCCCTGGGAGCCGTAAGCGCCGTACGTTGGCATCGGCGGCCCAATGCTGTGATCGCCCAAACCTGTCTCCCCTCCGTTGCCCACCTGTAGCTCGGCGGTGACCTGCTCCCCCGTGCCTGCCGTCGGGAAGGGGTCGCACACCATGTGGCAGGTGCCCAGCATCTCGTAGCGGCTGGCTCCGTCCTCGCCGCCACCAGTCCCCACGGAGCTGACCAGCACTGGAATGAGAACCACCAGGACCAGAAGCAGCATGACCCCCATGGCGGCTGCCACCAGGGTTTTGCGCCCGATGCTCAGCCGGGGAAGGGGCTGCGCTGCCAGCGCGGAGCTCTCCAAGGTGGGAATGGTGGCTGTCGGGCGGGGGGGGAAGGACGTGGATGTGGAAATGATGCTCAGAGAGAGCCGGGAGGATTGTGTGAGTGACGGACGGGAGAGCGTGGAAAGGGAAGAAAAGCCATCCTAAAGGAGAGAGAGAGTAAGGAGGAGGAGAAAGGAAGAAAAAGCTAGGGGGGGAGAGAGGAACATGAGTCAGGGCTGAGGAGAGCACTTTCCTCATGGCCGTTTCTTCCATTGTCCTTTTCTTATCACAGCCAAGGAGAGATGGTCCATTTCAACATGGTAGCCGTTGTAGTATTTTACATGGCAAGGAATCACATTTGGTCACAAATACTGATACATAAATACTTTCCACCTAAAGTACCAGTGACTTGTACCAATAACAGGTTCCTGTGGTCCATTGCACTGGACTGCAACTTAGGTAAAACAAAAAACCACTCCTATAGAACCATGTGATTTCTCCCAGCCAATCAGAAAAGAATGGTAACAATTCAATACTACAAAAACTATATAGCCTATGTATTGTATAAGTAGCATGGTAGTCAATAAAAATATGGAAAATGTTAAAATACTATCTGCATTTGCACCAAATTGAATTTTGGAACAGTATATTCCTCTTCAGTCATTTAGGAACGTATTAAGTTTTATTAATAGGGATGTCCCGTTCCAATCAGGATCGGTTTTGGCTGACAATCCACCGTATGTTGAAGATCGGAAAAGACCGGCTTCCGCCACGAGATCGGGCCGATCCGGTTGCCGTAATTGTGGGCCGCAATCCATCGTGATAGGTGCGGTAGATGCACCTCAAAGCTGGTTGCCCGCCACAACAGCACCTTGCCGACATGTCCGTGGAGTACCGTAGTTAGGTTTACGGATAGTTTGGCGTTGGACGCTGGATATTTCTTGACTTCCCTCGCTGTGACCGGACTCCTCTGTCATGGTGCCGGGAGCTCACAGAAGTGCCGCTCTCACCGCTTTTTTTTTTATGTTCTAAAAAAAAATAAGCGGCACGGAAAATGAATGAATGAATAAATCACACCGCAAAAATGGATCTATAAGCATGTCAGATGATTAGTCCTACCCTTAAAGTATTGTAATGGCGGCTGAATAATTCCACAACAGGATGGCTGTAATTCGGTTGGCCATTTATTTGCATGTCAACACATTTTTTATCACTCCTTTGACTCCTTTTTCCCAGACACTCCTTTTTTTTGTCACTCCTTTGGTACAAAGGCAACCTTTTTATTTCAATTTCACGACAAAGCTTTATTTTGTTATCGGTTATGCTGCTGACTTCAGCTTCTTCTCTTTATATTTCTTCTTTTTGGTCTATGTTTTCCCATTTGTACTTGTTTTTTGGTTGAATTTGATTTCTACATTGTGCCGGGGAGCCATAAAAAGACAAGCTGCGGGCTGCACTACGGACACCGCGGATCTAGAAGGCTGTGCATGATAACAACATGTTACTGTGTGGCGTTTCAGTGCATGGGTCCAGTCTCTTACAACATGCACTGAAATGGAATCTGGTTGGGGATTGGGCAGGATTAAGGAAATAAGAAGCTCTGGATAAAATTGAGTAACTAGAATCAACAATTAATGTCCTTAAGATGTAGCCATAGCACAGGGGTCGGGAACCTTTTTGGCTAAGAGAGACATGAAAGCCACATATTTTCAAATGTATTTCCATGACAGCCATGTAATTTGTTTTAACCCTATATATGTATGTATATGTATATATATATATATATATATATATATATATATATATATATATATATATATATGTAACTATATATATATATATGTGTGTGCATGTCTCTGAATTTGTTTTTAACAACATGGTTATCCTGAAGCTAACTAATAATATGCAGTAGTATTCCAGATGATAGCAGTGCAATGAGACTAACCAGAATAATAATTGTTAGTATAGTTTTACTGCTACATGCCAAACAAGTTACCAGTAGGCGCAGTAGATTCTCAGAAACCAAACAAGACCCAGCATTCATGATATGCACGCTCTTAAGGCTGTGCAGTTGGGCAATTAGTTGAAAGGGGTGTGAACTAATAACAGCGATTAATCCGGTTAGTCACATTGCACTGCTATTATTTTGAACACCGCTGTTTAAAAATACTTCTTTACCATTAATGTGACTTCAGGTGCTGCATGGACTTTGGTAC
Organism: Oostethus manadensis; assembly: GCA_024372805.1. NCBI lineage: Eukaryota > Metazoa > Chordata > Actinopteri > Syngnathiformes > Syngnathidae > Oostethus > Oostethus manadensis. The sequence goes on along the minus strand of QODF01000233.1, from coordinate 3,700,266 downwards.
CAGTTTTGTATCTTCTTTCTTACCATCTTGTTTGTTGATTAGAGAGGGGAAAACTCATGAAGAGGTGCAATAAATTATTGGCTGCTCAGCTAAAATGATCTCCAATGCCTTGAAATGGAGAGCAAAACCAGAGACACGTGGCAGAAAATGGAAGACAACTATCAAAATGGATGGAAGAACAACCAGAAATGCAAAGGCTCAGCCAATGATCAGCTCCAGGATGATCAAGGACAGGCTGGAGTTACCTGTAAGTACTGTGACAGTTAGATGTCTGTGCGAAGGCTAATCTATAAGAATCACCCGCAAAGTGCCTGTTAAAAAAGGCATGTGCAGAAGAGGTTACAATTTCCCAAAGAACACATCAACTGGCCTAAAGAGAAATAGAGGAACATTTTGTGGACTGATGGGAGTAAAATTGTTCTTTTTGGGTTCAAGGGCCGCAGACAGTTTGTGAAAAGACCCCCAAACTCTGAATTCAAGCCACAGTACACAGTGAAGCCAGTCAAGCATCATGACATGGGCATGTTTCTCCCACTATAGTGTTGGTATTTATCCCATAGCAGGGATCATGGATCAGTTTGCATATGTCAAAACACTTGAAGAGGTCATGTTGCCTTATGCTGAAGAGGACATGCCCTTGAAATTGCTGTTTCAGCAAGACAATGACTCCAAACACACTAGTAAACCAGCAAAATCTTGGTTCCAAACCAACAAAATTCATGTTATTGAGTGACCAGCCTAATGCCCGGTCCTTAATCCAATCGAGAACTTCCAACGGGTGACATCAAAAAAGCTGTTTCTGAAGCTGAAGAAGGAGCTGAAAGGTGCCACAAGTTGGTTGACTCCATGCCACACAGATGTAAGGCACTTATAAGAAAGTGCGCTCATACAACTAAAAATTAGTTTAGTCATTTACAGGATTTTTTTGTACTAAACAGTTTTGAGTTTGTAAAGTCAACGGCAGACACTGATATTTTTTGAACACACCCCTTTCAACTAATTGGCCAATTGCACAGCCTCAAGAGCGTGCGTATCATGAATGCTGGGTTTGTTTGGTTTCTGAGAATGTACTGCACCTACTGGTACCTTGTTTGGCAGGTAGCAATAAAAATATACCAGTACCAGTGATGGACTGCTATTATTTTGAACACTACTGTACATGGTGGTCCTCTGGCTGCACAGTTCCAGAGTGAAGGAGAAACAAAGTGTTCTCTGCAGGAGTTGACTTAAAGGGCTGTGTGGTGAGCACTACAGAGCATGATCTGTATATTCCTTTAAGAAGAATTAAGTGAGCTTTTAAACGGATTTCTAACTCAGGAGTGATTCATCCTGCTTGCCCTCTCAAGCAAAAGGTGACGTGCCTTTATAGCATCTCTTTGCTGGGGGGGAGTGGGCTGATAAATGCACGTTTATATGCAAACTCACTTCCATGCTGACAGCACATGCTGGCCTTATGTTGCCCACACTCTGAATGTATCAGTCTTATCTGCAATTGAGAGCTACACATTTAGCACATGCAATTAGAACTAAATAGTTCCCTGCATTATTGCTAATGACCAGGAGGGGGCGTAAAGGAGTAAGTAACAGGGCAGCTGTAAGAAGATTCTAAAAATGCGATGAGGATGAAGTTATTATACAAGCTGCATACTCATTTTCATTTTCCATCTGTTATATTTTGCATTTTTAACGGGAAAAGCAATCAATATTACAGTAGTTAACAATAGTCTTAGGAAAGTTGATATCACGACAATGTTTTTTTGTAAAACTACAAGATTGAAGATCAGTTTTTACGATTAAAGCTGTTAATGTCAAACTATTATAACAATATAATAAACTAATATAGTCAATTTCTTCTGAGAAAATGTGTCTTTTCCCAGAAAAACATAGAAGTAACATAAAAGTAAAATAGTATTACTATTACTAATACTATTTTACTTTCATAAAATAGTATTACTATTACTAATACTATTACTAATACTACTAGTAGTACTATTTTACTTTTATACAATTTTAAATACTTTTTTCTATTACTAATACTATTTTACTTTTATGTTGTGTCGTTTTTCTAGAAGAAGACAACTTTTCCCAGAAAAAATTGACTCTTCTAAATTAGTCGGATCATTATGAGAAAAACTTGTGCTGTTATGACATTTTTTCCTTTTGCTAAATAATTATATATTTTATGGAGAAGTTATGCTTTATGAGAAAAACAATGACATTTTTTTTAACTAACTACAGTTTTATTCTAACGAGAAAAACGGATTACTGTTGCAGTATGTAGTAAAATAATTGCATTTTTCCAGAAAAAAACCTGCAAATGTGTATTGTTATGAGCAAAACTATCTTACGAGAATACACTTGTAATATATAAAAAAAAAATTTAGAAAAAAGTAAAGGTGTGTTTTTATGAGGAAAAAATGTAACAAGATATATTATTATCCAACCAAATGTGTATTTTTTATGTATGTATTTTATTATGAAATGTAAACAAAAAAAGGTTTATTCAAATAAAAATACCGCCATTTGAATGCACTACATTGCTGGAGTAAATTCCAGTTTTATAAATTACCAGTACAACATAAACTGTGTTTGTTTGCAGTATGCTTTATGATCAGTAGGGGGAGACTCGATTGGTATTTATCAACGCAGAAATGTCAAGCTGAATTTTACCTAACCGGTTTACTTTGAAGATGTATTTATGCACATATGCTGCCAAAGTAACGAATTTTACAGGCGGGACATACAGTGACTTTGGCGCCCTCAAGTGTTTTCTTCTTGTATTACCACACAAACCTACTTGCATTGTAATCCTACTTTTCATCAAAAGATGGCGCCCGTTCTCCATTCCTCTCCATCCTTCCTGGCCACAGTGAACTTTTCATATTTAATTCAATTGTCATCGTTTTGACTTTATCCCACCAATCTTGCAAGATTTTGTCTGGTCTGCTGGGGAAGAGGGAGTGGTGAGGAAGACATCCCATCTTCAGCACACAGGGAAATTCCACAGCAGGGAAGTCAGTAACTGGAGAGCTTTAGAGACAAGCGGGGCAGCTCTGGAGTTTAAATCCAGGATGGGCCTCCGTGTCTGTCTCTCAGGGATCTTTTCTTTCACTTTCTTTTTTTATTGGTAATGTAACATGCTCAATAAGGGGAATTGCGTTTGATTCCAGTGTAGCTGTTGCTATAACCACAAAAGTGCCTCGCTCGTTTACCCGAGGCGTCAAACTCCCAAGATCCAGACCCTCAAGGTCCTCGTATCCTTTTTAGGCAATGCAGGTCCTCGCGGAATTCTGTGGGAATTCCTTTGGCATTTGGTTTTCCATCCTCAAGAGTTTAATATAATAATGAAAAAAAATATATATTATAGAATGTTGCTTTGGGTCCAAAGTATCCTGCTTCATAATTAACATCTGGTGAAACCAGAATATTTTGTATAAGATGTACTTCTATATTATATAAAGAAATAATAGCCATAAAAGGAAAATGTATAATTTAAGTTTTGAGACACCTTGTGGTGCCAAATGTGTACATTCCGTTTATTCTGCTGTTTTCATATATTGGTCAGATTTGCCTGTCCAGGATTTGTTTGTATTAGTAAAACTGTCTTCTAGTATTAGTATTTCCATGAGAGTATTTTTTGGAACAGTGATTACAACTTAAAGTGTGCATTTTAAGCAAGTAATGACTTAAATAATTAGTAATTAGACTCTGAATTGCAAAAAAAACCTAGACTATAAAACAAAAATGATACATTTAATTCTAATGTTAGGACTTTACTCAGACAATAATTGAACTATATTCCCATATTAATTTCTCCCCTAACCTAATATTCCCAAAATTCAAATGTTTGGTTATTTTTGTTGTTTTGTTTGATTTTTCAAATATAACAACATTTAAACAATAAAAATGGACTCTATTCTATTCTACAAGAATCACTTTGTTTTTTCTCATAACATTAGAAGCACTTTTTTCTATTTCTGCTGTTTTTTAGTGTGCTAATATTTTCAGCTTTTCCCGTAATTATGACTTTGTTTTCCTAACATTATAACCTTTTCCACAACCTAGATTTCCAAAAATGTTCTTCTAATATTTTGACTTTATTTTCAGAAAATTGCTGCTGTTTTTTCCACTTTTTGCTGTTTCACTAAAGTTTTTTGTTAAATTGTATTTTTGTATTCATGTGCCGTGGGCTTTTCTCAGTGTAACTTTTGCTACATTTTTACATTTTTTTCTGTTTTTTTAATTTTGTTTCGGCAGCAAGGCAATGACAAATGAGAAAAAATTGAAAAATCGGCAGTAATTTTCCGACAATAAAGTCAAAATATTAGGAGGAAAAAAATCTAATCTAACCAAAAAAAGTTAGGTTGCGAAAAAGGTTATAATATTAGGAGAATAATGTGAAAATATTACAGGAATTAAAGTCATAATCACGAGAAAAGTAAAAAAAAACAAAAAAAACCCCAGCAGAAATAAAAAAAAAAAAAATCAAAATATTAAGAAAAAAAAGTCACAAATTTACAAGAATAAACTTGGAATGTTGTAAGTAAAAAATATTATTATAAATGTTTTTAATGTCATTATTCATTCATTCATTTTCTATGACGCTTATCTTCATTAGGGTCGCGGGTATGCTGGAGCCTATCCCAGCAGACTTTGGGCGGGAGGCTGGGTACACCCTGGACTGGTCGCCAGTCAATCGCAGGGCACATATCGACAACTAAATGCACGGGGAGAACATGCAAACTCCACACAGAGATGCCCAACGGAGATTTGAACCTTGATCCTCCTGACTGTGAGGCCAATGTTATGACCAATTATGAGAAACAAACAAAACAATATAAAGTTGTATTTTTGAAATAATAGGTTGGGGGGAAATAATAATAGGAATAAAGTTCTGATATTACAATTAAATATTTAATTTTGTTTTATAATGTTTTGTGTAATGTTGTTTTTTGATGACATTGTAAAGTAAAACATGACAGGAATCAGTGTTAAAAATAACCTTCCAAATATGAAACCTTCTCATTTTTAGTTGTAATCACTGTAAAAAAAATATGATAAGGCGGAAATACATTTGAAAATATGTGACTTTCACGGCTCTCTTAGCCCAAAAGCTTCCCGACCCCTGGTATGTGGAATAAAAGATTTACATAAATATTGACACTTTTTACCCTGGTTGATTTTGGTGCCCTTGATTGCATATTTTGTGTTTTTGCCATCCAAACAATTGTGGCTTCTTCTGACAAAAGTCCATTCTAAAAATAATGCGTGAAATGCTTATGCACAGAACCATTTGGGAGTAACTTTTCAAACTGTTCTTTTGTGTGAGGCTAGTTTAGGGGTAGGAAACCTACGGCTCGAGAGCCAGATGCGGATCCTTCAAAGAGCACATATAGATCTCGGATGTTTCTAAACACCATAACATTTATTTATTTTTGTTTAGTTTAAAAAAATATATATATATATATGCAACATAACTTGCTTTACAACAGGGGTGTTCAAAGTGCAGTCTGAGTGATTTATTGGCCCCACGACACATAAATACAAAAATACAATTTAACAAAAAAACTCTAAGAAAACAGAATAAAGTTGAAAAATCATTTTTTAAAAATAAAGTCAAAATATTAGGATAAAAAAAGTTGTCATTTTTGGAAATCTAGGTTGTGGAAAAGGTTATAACATTGGGAGAATAAAGTCAAAATATTACAGGAATAAAGTCATAATCACGAGAAACGTTGAAAAAAATTGGAACACAAAAGAAACCCACCAGAAATAGAAAAAATTGCTGTGATTTTACAAGTGGAAAGTAAATACTAAGAGAAAACAATTTTATGAGATTAAACTCGTAATGTTATGAGAAAAATGGATGTGACTTTAGTAGCATAGAGTTCATTTTTATTTTTTAAATGTTTTATCAGGAGAATCAAACAAAACAATAAAAATAACAAATGTCTAATTTGTGTAATATTATCTTAGGGGAAAAATGAATATGAGAATATAAGTAAAATATTGTGTGAAGTCCTAACATTACAATGAAATATATAATTTTTGTTTTATAGTGAATAATGTGTTTTGCTGGCATTTCAAAGTAAAACATGACAGGAGTCACAGTGTTAGAAATAACATTCCAGATATAAAACCTTCTCCGCACTTTCATCCAATCCGTCAATTCAGACATGAATTACTTGTTATTAAAGTAATTCATGAGTTTTAGTTGTAATCACTGTTAAAAAACAGGATATGGCTCTCACAGAAATACATTTGAAAATGTGTGGCTTTCATGGCTCTCCTAGCCCTGATCCAGTAATATGTTGTTTGATTTCTGGTCTGGAGAGTGTCAAAAGTGTGAGTGCGTCCGACCGGTTGATTTACATGGTCTGGAATGTGCGGCTCACAAACACTACACACATATTGTCCTTTTTAGGGCATTAGCGCCTATTGCGTAATTCAGGGAGCGCTCGGATCTCCAGCAGGAAGAAAGGAAAGGCTGAACCGTTGAGCGACACTTTACTGCACCAATCAGACAAGAGAAACAGCGACCCACGCGCTTTGTGATTGGCTGGAGGGCGGGGCCACGCAGAGGTGGCTCAGTCAGCCAGGGGGGGCCAGGGCGAGTTTGATGGTTTCTATCTGCCCGGAGTTGGCGACTGAGCGGGGGCGGAAAAGTGACTGGAAAGCGGGCTTCGAGGCGTAGGCTGCACGTTGGACGCCCTTCTTTTTCCTCTCTTTTGGATAACGCGACCGCCATGCCGGTGTTCCACACGAAGACGATAGAAAGTATCCTGGAGCCGGTGGCCCAGCAGATCTCCCATCTGGTGATCATGCACGAGGAGGGCGAAGTGGACGGCAAGGCGATCCCGGACTTGACGGCTCCCGTGGCGGCCGTGCAGGCGGCTGTCAGCAACCTGGTCCGGGTGAGTTACACACTTCCGCTCCTGTTGGCGAAACTATTCCAGCCAGCTAGCACAGCCCGGAGGGAACTTGTTGGCTTGCTAGCAAACCGGCGTGGCTCTTGAATGGCTGCCAAGTCGCGGAAGTGCTAGGAAAGTTACCTTGTCGAGGGGCGAAGGGAACGGAGAGAGGGGCGAAGGGAACGGAGAGGGGCGAAGGGAACGGAGAGAAGGGCGAAGGGAACGGAGAGAAGGGCGAAGGGAACGGAGAGAAGGGCGAAGGGAACGGAGAGAGGGGCGAAGGGAACGGAGAGAGGGGCGAAGGGAACAGACGCCCCCTTCCCCTTGACAATACGTCCTACTGCCTGCAACTCATGTCTCCTAATGCAAGAATGCTCCTGACTAATATTAACTTCATTCACCTGCACAGTCAAATTCCAATCATAAAAAAAAGTATGCCAATAGAACTATCTTTGGTGTTTCTGCGATTATTTTATTAATCCACGAGGGCGGGACAAGATTTTAACATGACTTTTTAAGGAAAGAACTGTGACCAAATATAAAAATATATGACTATATACTGCTATTTAAATTAATTCCCACTGCATTACACTGTGTGTGTATGCTACCCGTCCCGCCCCCACCCACCCTCAGAGACGATGACTGACACCCTTAAGTCAAAAAGGAATTATTGGCTTGGTTCGCAACCCACTTACCAGTGAGTATAAACCATGTTGTCGTCTTTCCCCGAAGACCACCTCTACTCGCTACACTGCCGCTGTCAAACCTCACCAAGGCCCTGTCCACACGGGAACCCTTTTTTTTTGGCAGGCTAAAAAAAAATTGTGTCCACACACTTCGGAAATACACTGGAACCTCGACTTACCAAAACCATTATTATACAAAAAATGAAGTATACAAATTGGGCTTTGATGGTATTTCCATCCCATTTAGCGAAAAAAAATTCCCAGAATTTTGAACGTACTGAACCGCCATACCTCCCCTGGGGTGGTAATGCACCAACGTAATGAAGACCGTAAAACCAAAGAAGAAGAAGACGCTGCCCTCCCATTGGTTATCTCAGTTTTATACTGTATTAATAAAGAAATCATAGTGTTAGGTTTAGCGCTGGGATTTTCAGATTTTTCGTCTTTCATCTTCAAAAATACCGTTCAAAGTCACCCAGAAGGCCGTTTCCGTGTAGATGAAACGGAAACGATAAAATACCCGGCCATTTTGACCTGAAAACGTTTCCTATCGTGTGGCATTCCTCATGGAAAAGGACGTTTCCTTAACAGTTCCAAAACATACAGTCGGCCCTTAATAAGTTTGCATTGTGTGGTTCAGTGGTTTCCAAACGTCTTTTGCAGCGCCCCCCTTTGGAGATAAAATGGTTTTCAGCGTCCCCACCGTCTGGAAAAAAATATGGTAATGATGAAAAGTGTTCGTGGTAGCCCCCCCCGTCAGAACGCCGGCGTTTCCCCCAGTTTGAAAACCACTGGTGTAGTTAAAGCGGAAACCCATTTCCCGGTGGTTGCCCTCAAAGCCACGCGGGGGAACTGGTTAAGAAACCGTCACCTTTGTGAAATCTATGTAATGTATTTCCTGTTTCTTTTTGGGACCGCTGCCTGTCATTCATCAGCACTGGTAGGGCTGGCCAATTTTGAACGCTTCACCTTGACTCCCAAAAACACACAAGAAAATCTGCGTCTCATATGTGATTGTGCTACCGCATATATAGCAATTGCTTTTGTGTAGCACAGGGGTAGGGAAGCTATGGCTCGGGAGCCAGATGTGGCGCTTTTGATGACCACATGTGGCTCTCAGACTTTTCTAAATACCTTAAAATTTATTTATTTTCATTTTTTTTTTCTTAAAATATATTCAACATATCTTGCTTTACAACAGGGGTGTTTGAGTGACGCATTCTAAAAATACAATTTAACCAAAAGCAGCAGAAAAATGAGCAGTAATTTCACGGTCAAGTCAAGTAAAGTCAAAATATTGTACGTTGGAATTTAACCCCCCAAAAAGTTGTCATTTTTGGAAAATTAGGTTGTGGAAAAGGGGAATAAAGTCAAAATATCACAGGAATAAAGGCATTATTATGACAAAAGTTGAAAAAATGGGGAAAAAAATGAAAACATTTCTGTAATTTTATGAGTAGAAAGTCAAAATATTAAGAGAAAAAGTCACAATTTTACGAGAATAAACTTGTAATATTATGAGTTTATTTTTATTTTTTTAAACATTGCAATATTAAGAAACAAACAAAATAATATGAGGTTGTAATTTTTTGAAAATTTGGTTGGGGAAGAATTGATTTGGGGATAAAGTTAAATATTTTGGGAATAAAGTCCTAACATTACAATTAAAAATATAATAGTTTTATAATGTGTAATGGTTTTTGTGACATTTTAAAGTAAAACATGAGACGAATCACAGTGTTAAAAATAACATCCCTAATATAAAACCTTCTCAGCACTTTCATCCATCCAATTCAGACACTTATCTTCTAAAATAGTTGGCACACTTTTAGTTGTATTCACAAAAATATAGGTTATGGCTCTCCCGAACATCCATTAGAAAATATGTGTCCTTTATGGCTCACATAGCCCAAAAGGTTCCCGACCCCTGGTTTAGGAGAACTTAAAGGTGTTTTCTTTATCATGACACTGGTCTGGCAAAGCAGCGTTGCAGCTCTGGTTCTGGATATTTCAAGATTGCGGTTCCATGGTTTTGGAGCGCAGATGAATCAACGAGTTTTGTCATAATTTTCCAGTTGCTGTGGCAACCCTAAAACATTGACTTTGCTACGACATCTGCGAAGGTCGTCTGCTTTCTGGTATCATGACTCATGCTGGAAAGGAAAAAATGAACAACTGTGCTATCGTGCTTGCTATTTGTGATGACATTTGACTACAATCTGAATCCACTTAGCCGCCGTCCTAAATGGTTCACCCTCTGTCGTAAGTCGACAAGTAACACTAACATGTAACTGTCAAGTGGGTCCAAGATGGCTTCTTGAAAGGAACAGGAAGAGGCTGGTCTAATCTAATTGCTTGTTTTTGCAGACATCCTAAGGCTGGGGCTGTGTCATTAACCATTTGTTGCACACACTTCCTGTAGCCTCACTTCTGCTGGAAGATATACTGCTAAAGAGACGCGCATAATTGAGTGAAGGTTCTGACTTGCAAGGGAATCCCCTAATTTGAGTGCCTCTAAAGTTGCGGACCTCAAAAACGTGACCAAATATTTCAGAGAAAATATACTTTTAAAGGTAACTCGTTATCTAAAATTAAGCAAATCTGAAATCTTGATACAGGATTTGAAGAACCAGCCCTCCTGATTCTGAACGCCCGGGGCAGACTACATTGCCCTAGCAACACAATGAAACTGAACTCTAATTGGACAAAAAAACCCCTACAGATTCATACTGGAGCAGTGCTGCCAAAAGACATACTACGAAATAAAGATAATAGACTACATAATAGACTGTATCTATACCGCAATAAACCGGACGCTAATGAAAGATGAATGACGATGTGTGAGGAATTCCCAGCAAGCCAGGCAGGCATGCACCCCTGCTCAAGGGCGTGTGGTTGGGGGCGTTGTTCCACACTCAATGAAACATGGAAAAATACAATCATCTGTTTAAAGGCTTCAAAATGCAGGCTAAAGTTTGTATCACATGGTCATTTTTGTTGTAATAAAGGCTTGAACAACAAAGGCATATCTGTAATTACACGCTTGTGGGGCTGAGCTGCAGAAAGAGCCACCCCTAAATCATCTGCAGTGTGTGCACTGGCGGGTTGTTGAACTGGCAAATGACACAGTATAGATACAGTGCTAAAAAAGAATACATTCTTTCGTGCAAGTCCAAGTGGGGTAAATGGGAAGGTAGTTTATCAGTGCAGTGAGCAGCAGTACCCATTCTTTTGACTCCTATTTCAGCCCCTGTTGCACTGCATCGTTTTTACAGTTCCTTTTTATAGACTTTGGGATAAAGACAGGAATGCTAGGGATGCGAGTCCTGGGGGAGGATATCGTAAGCATTTACTTCCTGTTTACTTGGGCAATTACTAGGCTCCCATTACCCATGCAGGCGTTGCACTATGCAGATCACCCAACTGGTTCTGTCTTATGGAAATTATATCACAAAACTGCACTTTCTTAAGAGCTACGGGTCATGTCGGGTGGGTAATAGAAGAGCAAAAAGTACAAGTTTACGCTGCTCTTCCCTCTGCCTGGAAGAGAAAATACAGTCTGGAGACACACCTTCTACTCTGATAGTGTTCATAAGTTCACACCTAGGGTTCTAGCTGCACACAGCATTGGCTCGGCTCGGATGAGTTTACAGTGAAAAATCCTGAGAGTCCTAACCTCCAAACCGCCAAATGCAGCTGGGATCAACCAGAACTGAGATTGTGGACCAGGCTTTCTCATTTACCATCAGTTAGCTTTGACTGATGGAAAGATTCCCCAGAAGAAACACTCCAAAACGTTGTAAAAAACATTTCCAGAAGAGTGAAGGCGCAAGGACGCGGAGTGTGACGTCCTCAAGGACTCGCTGTCTTTTAGGAGTTTTTGCAAGTCTACGGCCTTCAGTCCTTATTAGTCATCTTCCTCTGATTGTGCGTTTTTCCCGCATAGGAGGCCAAGACACAGAGCAGCGTTAAATTGACGAGCAAATGCAGGCAACCGAGTCGGGAAGACGGAGGCAGCTGCAGGCCACACATGACAAGATATGCTGGATCAGGGCTCTTTTTAGCTAAAGCATGTTGAAATTCATAACAACTTGAGGAAAAGGGAGTAGCTGACGTGGACTAAAAAGGTGCCACTGCACGGTGCACCTGCAAATACGTTGTTGTCTCTACCTACGATTGACCCCTGACACATACTAACAACATTTTTGTTCTGTCCTGCATAAAAAATTCACTGTTGACGCGCAATTTCACGGAAATTGATATAATGTGAATGAGACGCTGTCATCGTGAGGAGAAGGAAACGTTCATGTGTGGAATGATATACCCGACGGACGGCTAAATCGTGGCGGAATGTCATTACCAACACTAAACCGCCTGCTCCAATTTGTAATTAGAGCTGCAACGATTAATCGATTAATCGGTTATCCAAATAATCAACAACTATTTTGGTAATCGATTAATCGTTTCATTAACAAATGTACTTTAAATATCCTGATTTTAGACACACAAATGTATTTATTCTTTGCTACTTCAATTTTGGTGACTGAGAACTTCCCCTTCTTCGTCTTCCTTGCAATGATTTTTGGAGGGAAAAAGTCCATCCTTGCATTCTTAAAGGATTACTGCAAACAGGGGTAATATAAAAAATGTCTTGTAAAAAATCCGATTAATCGAAAAAATAATTAACCAATTATTCAATTTTGAGAATAATCGTTAGTTGCAGCCCTAGTTGTAATGACGTCGTAATGACAATAAACAGCGGCGAAAGTTGACGGAACCTCCTCTTAGCTTCGCTTCCGCTAGCTTGGAAGCTAACATGCTAGTGCGGTTGTGAAGGTGACTCGGGCTGAATGAGTATATTTTACCGCTTCAGTGTCAGGAGCGTTTTACAATGCTCGATGTCTACGTGCTGGTTCTTAGTGGAAAAAAGACGTAATTTTTGCACCCAGGACTGGTATGACAGTACAGCAATGTGTGCAGAGACATCCCATTAGAAAAGTTAGACTAGCTACATCCATTTCTCAGTTACTGGGCTAAATTGTCCATTGATGCATTGCATCATTAAATGTAAGGTTTTTGCACTTAAAATCTGAATTGTTGGAAAAAAGAATTTGGGAAAAAATAGAACGGCTTTCACAGGGCCCTACAGTTCTGGGATTTTTTAAGTGGAGGACTCACCTGCACCTTCCTAAGCCCCCATAACGCGAGATGTATGGTCGTGATGTATTTGTCTTACCATCGTCGGGCCATTTCATTGACGACTTTCTTTGCCTTGCAGTCGTCGCACCCCCCCCGCACTTTAACAAAAATTAGTTTGACACCGCTTAGCAGATCCCGTGATGGAAGGCGTTGACTTCAGACGCAACCTTCTTCTGCCCGGGATCGCTGAGTCACGATTTGTCAAAAGATACTTGATACTACTTGGTTCTGATGGTATTGACCGGCTTAGGAGTGCTGCGCTGACAATCTTTGCGACCTTGTGTCTTCAGTGCCAAGTGGGGAATCGCAGACCTAGGATGATAAACCCTGTCCAGATTATAGATTCTAAGAGCTGACCTTGAGCATTAGTGACCCTCCTACAATTTAGCCATCGCCGATCTTTGCTCTCTGTGACTAACATGCATTGTGCCTGGGCTAGCCAGCATGTGAATGGCAGACTCTGTCCTGGCAACCTTCAGAGTGGCCTTTCATTCTCCCAGACAGAGTGATGTGCTGTCAACAAAGACCACGCTGTTCTAAAGCAGCAGGGACTTCATCAAGCCCCCCCTCCTTCACATCGCACGGTTTCCACATGGTGGCCCTCTGCAGTTCCACGCCAAACCCAAATTCTAACTTTGCAGTACCATGCTTATTGAAAAGGGTGGGGAGAGAACCTTCATGGTATTTGTTTTAGTTCATTCATCCATCCAACATCTCAACAATTAAGACTCCGGTTGAGTTCCATTTCAGAGCCTTTACTTTGAAGCACTGTAAAACTGAACACACGGAATTGGAAAACCCGTATACATGCTCCCGGTTAGCATTAGCAATTTCACTTGCCAAATATGACAGCTAAGATGTACTCTCCACTGATGTATAACAAGCTTAAAATACTCACAGGTACACACTTTCCAAGGCTCAACAAGGGACAGCCTGGCACATTCAATGTCTGAATGGCAGCAGTATCAATAGACAACACACACAAGTAAAGAACAATACAAACAAATGTTAAAACCACCCTTTGGAATAAAATGATGATCCTATTTAGTTATTTGACCTGTCAAAGACCCGTGACCCACTGAAAGTGGGTTTGCGAATCCCCACACTGATTCACATAAGAGTCGAGTTCCAGTTCCAGGGGTGTCCAAACATTTTTCACCGAGGGCCGCATAGACAAATATTTAAGGGTGTGGTACATTCTGCACAATTGTTAAACATGCTAAAATCAAATGACAAATGCAAAGCAATTAAATGAGGTACTTAGTGGTATAGGTGACAAAAGGGTTGCGGGGGTATGCTGGAGTCAAGCCCATCTGACTTGGGGCGAGAGGCGTGGTGCCCTTTGGACTCTCTTTTAAATAGTTTTTTCCTATAATATATTGACAACTCAATTGCTTTTTCAACAATTTTAACATAATTAAAAACTCAACACATTTGTCACGCATGGTATTTACCGTAATCATCAAAGCACTTATAGTGTACTTGGCCTGTTTTCATGTGCTTTTTTCGGGAGATTTGGGCCATTGCCTGCTGTATTCTTTGAAGTTCTGGAAAGGACTGTGTTTAATTTCATTTGCCGGGCCACTGAAAACACAACGATGGCTATCGATGGCCCCCGGGCTGCACTTTGCCTATGAAGGAAGTGGACTAAAGCTCAGCAAGAAGATCCAGGGACCAGAAGCTGCTTGACAACAACAGTTGGTTCTATTTTTACACCAAATTGTTTCGGCCGATTTGGAACCTAAGCGGAGGAGGTCGGGGGAAAGAAGGAAGTCGACAGCGCGCTGCTTGTTAGCCCGCGTTGCAGACAATCATCACTGCGGCCTTTACTGAGTTGAAGACGTGTCTGTACCTGATTTCATCTGATATCAACTGCGATGCCGCCTTACACAAACCTTTTGGTTTTAGCGATTGCATCCTAGTCAACTTCCGGGCTTTGCTACAAATTTGGCATTTGCACTCACTTGGGTGGGACTGTGAGCGGATTAGATTTCGGCGGATGAGGAAACCAGTGCGGGCCAGATTATCCTCTCAGTTTTAACCCAAAAATTGCTGCACGATGTTTGCCAAAGTAAATATTAGCTTAAGACATTTGCGACATGCGTGGCCGTGGACACCCCTCGTCTTAGGTGGCGGACGATCTGAGGTGTCAGCGTGCTTCTTGTGTTGCATGCCGCTCTCTCAGTTATGTTAACTACTACATACTGTATATCCTTTGCCCTTGGCTCGGCTGCGCCTCGATTGACTAAAGCACTTTGGGGACCTCAGGATCCCTAGGCAGTAAATCCTGCATATTTGGTAAGGATCGATTCATCGGTTGATTATTTTTCAAGGCTGTAAGTTGCTCCAGAGTGTAAGGTGCAACAGTCAAATGTGTTACAAAGAGGAAGAACTGGAGTGTAGGTTACGTAATTTATGATGGCGCTAATATCACCATCAGTGTATCAGTGTCGTGGTACCGCTTCTAACAAAAGGCCAATTTCTTTTAGGTTTAATAAATATTATTTGTGCCCTATCCCAGTGTCTAGAAATGTATCCAACAACTACAGTATATTTTAATGCCGAAACTTACATTTTGTATGGATTAAAATAGACAATGTGTACTGTATGTATTTAGTCAGTGGCGGATGTTCTCCTGTCCTCATTAAACGCCACATTAGTGGCACATTAGAGACATGTAGTCACCAGAAAGTATTGCCAAGCCAAAAGCATCGTTTGTGTGTCACAAGCTCAGCTCAGTGAATTATTGCGGCCACAACGTGTCGCCAAAAACCAACCAACGCCACACTTTAACCCAAAAATCAGCACATTAATTTAAATGATTTAACTTATTTTCCTCGACGATAATTGTCCTACAAATAATTGCAGACCCTTGGCTATTTTTTTCATGAATCTAACTATAATATAATGTCAAGAGCTTTTACATAAAATGACCAAACAACATAATACATTAAATAGCAAAAAAGACAGAAATATCTCAATGAAAATAAAATTGACTTTCAGTGTCTTTTTTTTATAGCATAAATAGCACTTAAATCAAAATCAGAACAAAAAACCATAAACAAAATCAACAGTCTTTGTTAAGAAAAAAAAGCACTTTAAAAATAATAAATACATTGGACTGTCAAGTCTCTGTAAACAAAATTGCACTTCAATAAATGATCAACATTGGGAATTATCATCTATGATGACTCAAAGGCAGACCATGGTATGCCTGGACCCATTGTACTGGTTCTTATGAAGTCCATAGCGATAAATCCAGTAGAAAGAGTGTGTAATATTCCCCAAGTGACCCTAATTATACATATATTTATTGATCCACAAGGGAAATTGCTTGGTAACACTAGCTAAGTTTTAGAAGAAAAAGACAAACACAAAATAAAAATAAAATAAAGAGAATGTCAGATAAACAGTATTTGCATTTTTACAAATAAATATTGCTGTGTAAAAATTAGGCAATGTACATATCTAGCAGACATATTGTCTGCATTTATATACTGTATATATACTATATCACAGGGGTTGGGAAGCTATGGCTCGGGAGCCAGATGTGACTCTTTTGATGGCCACATATGGCTCTCAGAAGTTTCTAAACACCATAACATTTATTTATTTTCATTTTGTTTTTTCTTAAAGTATATGTAATATGTCTTGCTTTACAACAGGGGTGTTCAAAGTGCGGTCCGTGTGATTTATTGGCCCAATTTAACAAAAATCTTTGAGGAAATAGCAAAAATGGAAATAATCAGCAGTAATTTTACAAACAATGAAGTCAAAATATTAGGGGAAAAAAGTTGTAATCTAACCAAAAAAAGGAGAAAAAAGTATTACAGGAATAAAGTCATAATTATGAGAAATATTGGAAAATAAAAAAACAGAAGAAATTGAAAAAATTGCTGTAATTTTAAGAGTAGAAAATCAAAATATCAAGGGAAAAAAGTCATAATTTTATGAGAATAAACATGTCCTTTTAGTAACAGAGTTCATTTTTATTTTTCGAATGCCGCAATGTTAAGAAACAAACAAAACAATATAAAGTTGTATTTTTTGGAATGTTAGGTTGGGGGAAAAAATTAATTTGGGAATACAGTTAAAATATTGTGGGAATAACGTCATATTACAATGAAAAATATAATGTTTTGTGTAATTTTTTTGACTCCAAACGCTTGCTGTAACCAGCATACTGAACACCACTGCCTTCTATAGCCCGCACACTAAACAGCAGCTTGGATCAACACCATATACCCATCACTACAGTTTTTTGCAATTTGATCTTTTATGGGATGGACTTTTATTTTCATTAGGTACCTGCCTCACAGAGGTTTGTTACAAAAGCCAAACAATATTGTTGGTCATGCTGTGTAATAACAAAATAAATTCTAGTTACACAAGTGATCTAACACCATGTATCACCATGTATCATATTCACCAAATCTATCATTATTCACTGGTGCTAGTGGATTAATCGGCGTGACCTTTGCCGGGGATTGAACACTCGGCCTTTGGAATGGTAGCCGGTTGAGGGCGACTGTTCCTTTATAAATGGACAAATTTTCAAATTCATTTGTCTATTACTTGGCCACGGTCAGACAAAATGTAGTACACTATACAGTAGATCAAGACTTCTCCATTGATGTATATACAGTATGCAAGGGTTCTGTGCATGGCTCATCCGGTAGTAACGGTAGCAGAATACTACACCGCCTGGCCCAAAAACAAAAAGTCGCCACCTGGATTTAACTAAGCAAATAGTTGGTCTGTTGGTCAGGTCTAGGTTCAGCAACACTATGTGCTCAAAGAATGAGGTCAGCTGACTACCTGAATATACGGAATGACCAGGTTATTCCATCCATGATTTTTTTCCTCCCTGTGGTGGTTCAGGGAGCATGACACATCACTTTCAGACATGGAGCCCAGACCTTAACCCCATTGAGAATCTTTGGGAGAAGGCTTTGCGCAGTGAACTCTCTCTTCTCAACAAGCAGCGGGTCCTGCGTCGTTGATTTTAAAAATGCATTGAAAAAGACGTATTTTCACAAAAAGAAGCGACAGAAGAAACTTTATTTGTATCCATCCGTCCATTTTCTATACCGCGTATCGTCATTAGGGTCACGGGTATGCTTGAGCCTATACCAGCTGACTTTGGGCGGTAGGCAGGGTACACCCTGGACTGGTCGACTTTATTTGTATCTCTAAAGATATTTGATTTTTTTACTTTTTAGTTTTTTTTGTTCTCTTTTTTTGCCTCCCACAACTTCCTCCAAAATGACGTGCAATTATGCAAAACACATTTTTAGTATGGTACGCCATTTCAAATACATTTTCTAGCATGTTCTGCTCATGATCAAAGACATATCGTCAAATCCCTAACCCTGGTTAATATTTGCGTGATATTAAAAAAGAGAGGGTCTCAGACCTCCCTGTTTGACGTGGTTGAACGAGGCAACGGTGGCAGAGGGGGATGGGATGAGTCATTTTGGTATTTGAGGGAGAGGAGGCGTTCAGCTGTTTAACACATTGTGACTGCTGAGGCCTGGTGACCCCCATCCTTCCCATGCGGTCCCCAGGAACTGTTAATCTACTCATCGAGGCCACCCGTATTACAACATAGCCCGCAAAGCCGTCAAAATATCAGAGTTGTCCTTTTGTCTCATGCGACTTTTCTTTTTGTTTCTCCAGGTGGGGAAGGACACCGTCCAAACCACAGAGGATCAGATCATGAAAGTTGACATGCCACCAGCGTTCATCAAGTAAGTACATCTCGTCTCTGGCTTTGACACAGTAATGGCTGCCCAAGCAAAGGTCAGACACGGCACGTTAAGTGCCACTTCGTCTCGGCTTGTCTCAAATACCTCAGCAGCAGAGGACTCTGGGAGGAGTGCCCCTTTGCTCACTGAAGCATAGAGGCCACAAGTGCATCTATTTTGATTTCTCTTGAACATGCCCTTTTGTGTTTTTTGCTTGGAAGGACACCACTTCATCTTAACCATTAAGCATCAGCTGTCTGTTGCGTGTCACAGACCTTTATCGCCAGAGCCGAGGGAGAGATCCTAAGACCCGAGAGCCCCGCACTCCCCTGCAAGGTCAGGGATGAAACGGATCGGTTGTCAGGGCCCAACAACATTTGGCACCTACAAGTCACATCGTCACCCTTTCGTCATCCTTCAGCGCATGTGCTAGGAATACTTGGGCGTCACTAAATATAGTACCTATATAGTTGGGGGTGCGATTAATGGACGCTTGTTTTCTATGAAGGACATGTTGGCTGCAGTATGCATTGTCGGGCCCCATGAAGTTTGTTTTATTTTTCCCCCAATTCCACTGTTTACATTTTCATTACTTAGAATTCAGTTTTTTACCGTGTGCACTTATTTTAACTGCATAGAGTGTGTGCTTTTTGGGCTAGTGAATAAATTTTTTTTAATTAAATGGAACGATCATAAAATTTATGGACGTAACACATCATTGGTCAATATTGCCCAGTAACTGAGAAATAGATGTAGCCTGCAGGGTTTCTGCAGATGAAAGGCTTGAGCCCGGCAATTCAGTCTCCCGTGGTCCACATGACTCCTGTGCTGTCATCGAAGAAGTCCTAACCTTACCTCAATTGTGGTGTTCTACAGAGTGGAGAACGCTTGCACAAAGCTGGTCCAGGCCGCCTCCATGCTGAAAGCTGACCCGTACTCTGTGCCTGCACGGGACTACCTCATCGATGGCTCTCGGGGGATCCTCTCTGGGACTTCAGACCTGCTCCTGACTTTTGACGAGGCAGAGGTATTCTTTGATTCCTTTTCTTCAGTTATCACATTACCAGAAGTACATAACTACTAGGAGGTCCTACTGTCACACTTTACCGTAGGTCCGCAAAATAATCAGAGTCTGCAAAGGCATCCTGGAGTACCTCACTGTAGCAGAGGTGGTAGAGTCCATGGAGGACCTGATCACGTACACAAAGAACCTGGGACCAGGTCAGTTCAGTGTGAAACGATTGACAGTTGTCTCGGATTGCTGTACAAATACTTTGCGCTGTCCAGGTATGACCAAGATGGCCAAGATGATCGACGAGCGACAACAGGAGCTGACTCACCAGGAACACCGTGTCATGCTGGTCAACTCCATGAACACAGTCAAGGAGCTGCTGCCCATCCTCATCTCAGGTAGACCTCCTTGCTATCACCAGGGGACCACGTAGCGGTTTGCTGTGAGCTCTTCATTTGTCCTCCAGGTATCAAAATCTTTGTGACCACAAAGACGTCTGGTAGCCAGGGCGTGGAGGAGGCCTTGAAGAACCGCAACTTCACCTTCGAGAAGATGAGCGCTGAGATCAACGAGATTATTCGAGTGCTGCAGCTCACCTCCTGGGACGAAGACGCCTGGGCCAACAAGGTGTTCGTTTATACTTATTTGTTCCTTTAGACCACTACAAATCTACCCTCACTACTAAAATTAGAAAATGGGCCGAGAATATTGAACAAGAATCCAAATGAGATGAAGCTTTCATTGGCTTTATTCTATCCAAGGAAATACAGTAGTATTCAAAATAATAGCAGTTCAGTGTGACTAATCAGATTAATCACTGTTATTAGTATATTTTTATTGCTACATGGTAAACACGTTACCAGTAGGTGCAGTAGATTTCCAGAAAACAAACAAGACCCAGCATTCATGATATGCACGCTCTTAAGGCTATGCAATTAGGCAATTAGTTGAAAGGGTTGTTCAAAAAAGTAGCAATGTGGGATTCAATCAGTGATCAATTTTGTGAAAAAACAGGTGAATCAGGTAGCTCCTATTTAAGAATGAAACCAGCACTTGTTGAAAATGCATTTCTCTTTGAAAGCCTAAGGAAAATGGGTCGTTGAAGACATTTTTCAGAAGAACAGCGTACTTGGATTAAAAAGTTGATTGAAGGGAAAAAGGGAAAAATTTATGAAGGGGTGCAATTTTTTTGGCCTGTTCAGCTAAAATGATCTTCAATGCCTTAAAATGAAGAGCAAAACCAGTGACATGTGGCAGAAAATGCAAGACAACTATCAAAATGGATGGAAGAATAACCAGAATGGCAAAGGCTCCAGGTTGATCAAAGACAGTCTGGAGTTACCTGTAAGTACTGTGACAGTTAGAAGACGTCGGCGTGAAGCTGATCTATTTACAAGAATCCCCCGCAAAGTAAAAAAAAGACATGTGCCTAAGAAGACATCAACTGGCCTAAAGCAGTCCTGTGTGACTAACCAAATTAATCACTGTTATCCGTATATTTTTATTGCTACATAGCAAACAAGTTACTAGTAGGTGCAATATATCCACAGAAAACAAACAAGACCCAGCATTCATGATATGCACGCTCTTAAGGCTGTGCAACTTTAACGTTTTTCAAACCCGAACACTTTAACAGCAGTGCAATTCCAACATCAGATACAGTATGTTTCTGCAACTCACAAACACATCTCTAGTCTGTTCAGCCTCAGGTGGACACTTCCTCATTGTCACCAGACTACCGGGAGATGCATTCAGGGACACTTTGAACATCGCAATAGCAACTTTATTATGCGTATGAGTGTAGTCTAAATAAACAGAAAGACAAATAAAAACAATAAGTGGATGTTGTTATCATTCACTTTGTAAATCTAAATGCTGGAGTACAATTTGCAGCATTTAAGTATGCTCTGAACTCTCCGTAAATAAACCCAAAATGCGAAGTAAATTTCTAAGACGTAGCGTTTTTGAACGCAACCCCTCATTGCTCATAATACACAGTTAAAACGTGATCATAATAAAAGGATGTACTGTTAGATATAGACATGCATACGATCTTTTAGCTACATAAACATTCTCAATAAATTTGGAGCAGTTAAAAAATACACATAGGCCGGTCACAATAACAGATTTTGCCGGATAATAATTGTCCTACAAATTATTGCTAATATGCGTTGTTATTATTGTCAACAATATTTTGGACATTGTATTTTCCAATAATGTAATGATAATAAATGGCATAATAATGAAAGTACACAGTATCAAAAGTAATAAACGTTAATTTCCTAAGAGTGTTCAACAATGTAACTGGAATGTCAAGAGCCTTTAAAAAACAACAACATTTAACTAACCAACAATATCATGAATTAAACAAATCAATAAATGAAAATAAAATGGAATCTGAAGTCTGTTTTAGCAGCGAAAAAGCACTTAAATAAAGTGCAAACTCTGCACTTATATGAGAGACAAAAGTCATAATGCTTCAGATTTTGAACAAGTGTCACTTTTGGTTTGAATATTACTGAAGAAAACTGAGAAATAACGCGGAAATACTCTGAAGTTCACATTCTGTGTCAATGCGGACGTCAGCTCATTTGCATACACACTGCCTTGATTCACTGTGTGTGGAATACACTGGTTGCTTTTAATGGGGTGTAACCTTTTGTCGGAATTTGTGCATGTGCATGTTTCCGATGCACCAGAATGCGTTTGGTGCACAATGAGGTGTTATACTTCAAGAATCAAGGAAACGTGAGTTCTAGCATTTTCTATTATGTTTTTTTTTTATCTTTGGCTCAAACATTTTTGGGGTCGCAAACATTTTTGCTTGACGATGCTCCGTAGGTTCTCATTTGGGTTGAGGTCAGGGGAAAAAAGGGACCAAAGCATGAGTTTCTCTCCCGTTATGCCCATAGCAGCCAATGACAGAGAGGTATTCTTTTATTATGAGATGGTGTATTGTCATGCACGAAGGCCATCTTGCTACAGAAGGTATGGAATAAAGTGGTCAGTCAGAAACTATACATACACTTTGCCGAGGTCATTTTCACACCTTCAATGACCATAAAGGGCCTACGAGCTCTCTCCCAATGATTCCGATCCAAAACATGACTCGGCCACCACTTTGCTGACATCACAGCCTTGTTGAGATATGCCGGTCATACTCTACTTTACCCATCCCGACCACACAAGATTGCACGGCCCTCGTCAGTAAACTGTTGGAAAATGAATCTTCATGTATTTGTTGGCCCACTGCATCCGTTTCTGCTTGTGGGTATTGGTTAGGAGTGGCCAAATACAAGTAGTAGGTTTATGCATAACTGCAAACCTTTGGTGGATCCTACACCTTGAGGCACCAGCAGCTCCGTTGCACGCAATGTTTAGTAGTTTAGTCATTTTCTTTTAAATGGACTCACCTAGCAAAATAATTATGACAATTGTCCGAGAGTGACATCAAAACGTAATGCCATCCAAGAATTTCATAGAAAAACAAAAAATCGTAAGTTTATGATGCTAAAATCACACTCGCATAATATATCGTCTGGTTAGTTGATTTATTGCTTATGGCAGCAGACCTACAGTATGTGTAATTCTGTCATATCCTTTTTCTTCCAGTAAAATACAAAAATGGCCATATTTCAGACAAATGGCAATTATTCATGATTAATTAATCTTATAACTGTAATTAATTAATTAATTTAATCCATTTTAACTGTTTAGCCATAATAATAATAAAAAAATTCCAACAGACATTTTTGTGGCTTTTGTCAGGTTTTTTTTTTGGCCCAATGGCCCAAATACTACTTTATTATATTCTATGTGCACAGTGTTTCATTTTTTTTCTAGAATATGCCGCCGGTGAATAAAAAAAAGAGCTGTACGCTAGAAATTGCTCGTGTCATAGTAAAAAATGATCATAAAGATAATAATAACTTGCTGCCAGAAGAAGTACTCAACAATTACTAGTTAACTTCAAGTAACTAAGGGAAAAGTTTGACCCCTGGAACGGATGGTAGGAAAAATCTCTCAGTTTCCACTAGGGGCAACTGTCTGCTGTTCAATAACAATAAGTAAGCTTTATTTCTGTTTTTTGTTGTGTACCTTTCTCCTTTTTGAACTGCCCTCTACCACACAAGAATAAGCTTAAAGTAAGGTAAAGAGCAATAGGGAGAAACATTGGCATTTACTCTATTTCCCTCCTGTCATCACTTTCCTAATCCACTTTTCCCTCTTGTTTTTTGTTCTTGGTGGTACTTTAGGATCAATGTTGCGTATTTATGTGGTTGTTCTTCTTTCCTTTTCTCTGTTTTTGTTTTTTTTTAATGTTCCTTTCTCCCTACCTAGAAGGTAAGCCTCACCTCTCCTCTTTCTCGCGCTCTGCTTGAGCAGCAGCAGAAGCATGTCTCAGCCATGATGTGTGTGTTTTTTACGAGTGTGTTGTCTTGTGCTTTGTGATGCCCATCGTGTGCTTTTTCCAGCATTGGCATCATGTTTCCAGGGATGAAATTGCATCGCTAATAAAGCTATGTGAGTTGCCAGAATGTTCGTGTCGCCGTTTTCCCCTAATCTTGTATAATGTCGATGCACACGGATTGGGTGTTCCTCCTTCCTGTGGGAGGATTCTCCTGATCTTGTGCAATGTTGGTGTACCGATTGAATAGCGACACAGGAGTCATCTTCTCTTGTGTAGTGGTACATTGGTTGTATTTATGCACATTTCCTTCAAACAACGGACTTGATCTTGTGTATTATTGATGCATTCATTGGATTTCACATGTTTCTTATCAAGATGCACCTGATCTTGTGTAATATTGATGAATTGTTACACATTTCCTTATGGGGAATTACCTGATCTAGCCTAATTTAATGTCGACACATTTTACATATTTTCTTATCACTTTTCACCCAATATTGTATAATGGTAATGCAGTGGTCATATTTTACATATTTTCTTATCGTAATGCGCCTGATCCTGTGTAGTACTGATGCATTTATTGGATTTTTACATATTTCCTTAAGAGAATCTTGTGTTATGTTCGTGCATTGATTGGATTTTCACATATTTTCTCATGTTTTCACCTAATCTTGTGTAACGGTGTATTGATCCGATGTGCCATTTATGAGGATTACCCGATTTTGCGTGGCGTTGATGCTTTTTTGGATTTTTACTTATTTCCGTAGTCATTTTCACCTAATCTTGTGTACTGGTCCTGTAGTGATCAGATTTGACATTTTCTTATGGTGCACCGGATCCTGTGTTATATTGATGCATTTATTGGATTGGATTTTTTTTGTTTTTTGCATTGATTGGATTTTCCAACCCCAGAAATGGATACAAATCTAAGAGATTTGAGGGTGGATATTTTGGGGTCCTTTCTAACGAAAACACAATCAAATGTACCAAACTAAACCAAACTGCAAAGTAACCCACTCTGGTGTGCTTTGCCTGGTCGTCCTCAGGCCTGCGCTTTGTGCCTAGGGTGGCCTCCACGCCAATGGCGAGTGGTTTGGCTTCCACGCTCACTGTTGCCGATGGACACGATCATGGCGGCGGCATGCGGTTGTGCCTGACTTGTTGATGAAGTTGCACCTCAATTATAAAGGGCGTGCGGGTGGTTGAACATGTGGCTTCAAACCAGGCATGATTGGGTCCAAACTATTGGAATAACTCCTTGAGTTATTGGGAATAGAAGTGCGAAAGTGCCAGAGCGCATGTTCAACCCATCCCCACACCATGTGCTTTTTGCAGGACTTAGTATTAACACAAAAAGCCTGGTGTTTTATTGCATTCATCGTGTTGTGAACTTGATCACGCCTGTGGTTACTTGTATCTCGTTTGAGTTCCTCATTTAATCCTGCCTCGCCTTCCACCCCCCACCCCCCAAAGGACACAGAAGCCATGAAGCGAGCTCTGGACCTCATCGATTCAAAGATGGCTCAGGCAAAGAACTGGCTGCGGGACCCAAGTGCGCCACCAGGTACAAAACACATGAACACTTGCCTCATTTTGTTTTGCTATTGTCTGACCAAGAGTCTTCTCCTCACAGGGGATGCAGGCGAACAGGCTATCCGACAGATTCTCGACGAGGCCGGTAAAGTCGGAGAACTGTGCACCGGTCGGGAACGCAGAGATATCCTGGCCACGGCTAAGACCTTGGGTCAGATGACAGACCAGCTGTCCGAAATGAGGGCCAGGTAAGTAGTGACTTCAGATAAATCCATCTTGTGGCACACTTTAGTTCAGTTCGCCGCGTTTCCGTCCACCCCAGAGGTCAGGGGGCATCCCCGGCCGCCATGCAGAAAGCCCAGCAAGTTTCCCAAGGCCTCGATGTCCTGACTGGCAGGGTGAAAAACGCTGCTCGCAAGCTAGAAGCCATGACTAACTCCAAGCAGGCCATCGCCAAGGGAATCGATGCCGCACAGGCGAGTCTATCTGCCTTTATCTGAAACTACTGAGCTATGGGGTTAATATTTTTTCATGTTTTAACATTTTTTCTTGCTCTTTACAGAACTGGCTGGCTGATCCCAACGCAGGTCCAGAGGGAGAGGAGAACCTAAAGGCTCTCCTCATGGAGGCCAAGAAAATCGCCGACATGTGCGAGGATCCCAAAGAAAGAGATGACATCCTGCGGTCGATTGCAGAGACTGCAGCCATGACTGCCAAGTTGTCTGATCTCAGAAGACAGTAAGTTGGATTCTTCAGTGCGGGCTTGATTGCTCCCCCAAGGTGTCATTCAGTTCTTTCAT
Source organism: Oostethus manadensis (assembly GCA_024372805.1). NCBI lineage: Eukaryota > Metazoa > Chordata > Actinopteri > Syngnathiformes > Syngnathidae > Oostethus > Oostethus manadensis. The sequence goes on along the minus strand of QODF01000233.1, from coordinate 3,673,967 downwards.
CAACAGCCAAGATTGCACATGTGCTGGAATAAAAACCTCCTCCTATTCCTACAGGGGCAAAGGCGACACCCCTGAAGCCAGGACTTTAGCTAAACAGATTGCAACAGCCCTGCAGAACCTCCAGTCCAAAACTAACAAAGCCGTGGCCAACAGCAGGCCTGCCAAAGCAGATGTTCACTTAGAAGGGAAGATTGAACAGGCTCAGCGATGGATTGACAATCCCGCCATGGACGACAGTGGCGTGGGTCAGTACCATCTTGTTCCTTTAGCTTCCCTGCTCCATTTCTCCTAAATTAATATTTTTTTTATGTGCGCTCAGGCCAGGCAGCTATCCGTGGGCTGGTGGCTGAGGGGCGTAGGCTGGCCAACGCCCTGCCAGGCCCGTACAGGCAGGAGCTTTTGGGCAAATGTGAGCAGGTGGAGCAGCTCATGGCACAGCTGGCGGACTTGGCAGCCCGTGGCGAGGGTGACTCTCCTCAGGCTCGAGCCGTGGCTCATCAGCTACAGGAGGCCTTGAAGGTAAGATTCTTCATGCGTTCTACCGCAGCGGCATTCATCCACAGTCAAACAACCCCCTCTGCTGGCTACCATTGGAAATGCAAGAAAGAATTGTTGGTATTATCATATTAATATATCATTATATTGTTTACAAACTCAGGGAAAACATACACAAGAGGGCTTTTAGGGGCTATTAGCACAGTTACTGTCACAAAGGTGCTAACATCTGCATGTCCTCCACAAAGGACCTTAAAGGGAAAATGCAAGAAGCCATGACTCAGGAAGTTTCCGACATCTTCAGCGACACCACCACCCCTATTAAGCTGCTAGCAATGGCCGCAAACGCCCCCCTGGACGCACCCAACAGGGATGAGGTTGGCATTCTAATCAGTCTCTCCTTGTTACGTAGTGGTTTGACTTTAATCTTGTGTAGGTCTTTGAGGAGAGGGCTGCCAACTTCGAGAACCACGCCAACAGGCTCGGCGCCACCGCAGAGAAGGCGGCTGCCGTGGGCACCGCCAACAAGAGCACGGTGGAGGGAATCCAGCTGGCCGTCAAGTCGACCCGAGACTTGACGCCACAGGTATGGCCTGGCTTTGTGTTGACTTCAGACGGCGTCAACAGAGCCGCCTGTTGACTTGCTTCTTCTCCAGGTGGTTTCCGCAGCTCGAATCCTCCTGAGAAACCCCGGCAACCAGGCTGCTAAAGAACATTTCGAGACCATGAAGAATCAGTGGATTGACAACGTGGAGAAAATGACTGGTACGATAATAAGACCGTAGCCGATAGTTGCGCTTTAACAGTTGATTGACTGACAAAGGGGGAAACTCACCAACTGACTCAATCTCAAAGCACCCTAACATGCACTGATTTGTTTAGGTCTGGTGGACCAAGCCATCGATACCAAGTCCCTACTGGATGCCTCCGAAGAAGCCATCAAACAGGACTTGGACAAATGCCGCATGGCCATGGCCAACCATCAGCCTCAGATGCTGGTCGCCGGCGCCACCAGCATCGCCCGCCGTGCCAACCGCATCCTCTTAGTGGCCAAGCGGGAAGTGGAGAACTCAGAGGATCCCAAATTCAGGGAGGTGGTGAAGGCCGCGTCGGACGAGTTGAGCCAGACGATTTCACCGATGGTGATGGACGCCAAAGCTGTGGCCGGGAACATCCAGGATCCAAGTATGTGGAAGTTCCTCAAGGGGGGCTAGCTGGAGTTTGTTTTTTTTAATGGCGGATCCAACTTATTTGGTTCTTTCCAGATCTTCAAAAGGGCTTTCTGGACTCTGGTTATAAGATTCTCGGTGCTGTAGCTAAAGTCAGGGAGGTGTTCCAGCCTCAGGAGCCTGACTTCCCACCTCCTCCTCCTGATTTAGACCAACTTAATGTAAGTCTTCTTACATTTTTCGAGGCTCCTGTATCCTAATATCCTATATACCAATGTCATATACTGTATATATATCCCCCGTATAGCTTAATGACGAACCAGCTCCACCCAAACCCCCTCTTCCGGAAGGCGAGGTTCCTCCCCCTAGGCCTCCTCCCCCAGAGGAGAAAGATGAGGAGTTCCCCGAGCAGAAGGCCGGCGACGTGGTCAACGAGCCCATGATGGTGGCGGCCAGGCAGCTCCACGACGAGGCCCGCAAGTGGTCCAGCAAGGTACCTCAACACATTTATCCACCCTTGAAACTTAATTTTCATACTGGAGTACTCACAAGTCCTCCCTCCCCAAAGGGAAATGACATAATCGGAGCGGCCAAACGGATGGCCCTGCTCATGGCCGAGATGTCTCGGCTGGTGCGCGGCAGCAGTGGGAACAAGCGTGCCCTCATCCAGTGCGCCAAGGACATTGCCAAGGCTTCTGATGAGGTCACACGGCTGGCAAAGGAGGTGGCCAAGCAGTGCACGGACAAGCGGATCCGGACGAACCTCCTGCAGGTCAGACACGTTTGACACGACCCATTCATTGGGTTGGTTGGACTGAAACCGAACCATACCAGTTTCCTTCTAGTCCAGCTAACATTCCGCATTTTGTCCTCAGAAAGTTTTGTCTCCAAAATAAAACACACATTTTCTCTTTAAACATGCAGTAGTGTCCAAAAAAATATCAGTCCAATGTGACTAACTAGATTAATCACTGTTATTAGTATATTTTTACTGCTACATGGCAAACAGGTTACCAGTAGGTGCAGTAGATTCCCAGAAAACAAACAAGAGCCAGCATTCAAAGTATGCACGCTCTTAAAGCCGTGCAACTGGCCAATTAGTTGAAAGGATCAATTATTTTGGGCTGGCTCGACAGTATTGCTTCTGTTGTAATGTATAACTTGTATGTATGGCTGTGTTAGTCAAGCTGTGATGTAGAAAGTGAAGACATGATAGTCTTGCATTGACATTTTATACCAATGAAGTGCTGGCGCCGCACACAAAAAGATAGCAAAGATAGCATTAGCGTTGTCCAACGCAACAATGCATCATCGACAACAGTTCTTTGATCGGCCATTTGGATGCTCGTGTGCAGGAGTCGGCAACCTTTACCATCAAAAGAGCCATTTTGTCACCTCTTCCGGTAAAAAAAAAAAAATGTTTGGGAGCCGCAAAACATTGCAAAACTTATAAACTTCTAAAAATTCTAATCTTTTGTATAGAACCGCAAAATTCAACAATCAAAAGTGCGACTAATGTGTAGGCATACTCTGAGCTAATTTAAACACTGATTTGTGTAAAATTGAAAACAATGTAGCCAACTTTAAGATAAAAAAGCCAATCAGAGTTCATATATCTGCATATCAGTGTTGTTCGACCAATAACGATTATTTCTGCACTGAATTGTCATCAATAACCAATTGATCCTGTTCTTGACTGTCTCTGCAAAGAGAGCCATTCTTTTCTTTTCGGAATAATTTCCTGTTTATTTCTTAATTAGGAGAATAGATGCTCTGATATTTTTATGAACGATTATTTCATGTGTTCTCTAACTGTGATTGGCTTCCCATCTCATGTACAGCCCAATGTTGTCAACTTGGCGATTTTCTTGCTAAATCTGGAGATTTTCCAAACCTTATTTTCTCAACCAGAGAAAAATGTAAAGAATTTTCCTGACATTGTTGGAAGATTTTTCTGGTATTTGCATTTTTCTTCATCAAAATAGTCATTTATTGACAGTCCCTAGAAAAACAGCCAGCACTTCCCTTGCGATCTTGCCGCACCATGAGGGAGCAGTCTAGGCACGGTGAGGGAGGACTATTGCTGTAGCTACAGAGCCAAATAGCCAACGTCCAACTTTACCATGTTAGCGATCAAAAATGAACTTTGGAGTAAAAAAAAAATCATCAAGTGAGCCGCAACAAGGGAGACTGAAGAGCCGCGGTTGCCGACCCCTGGTCATGTGGGTTTCATAACAACTTTCAGTCTTATCTTAGCACCGTCCACGGTAGCGGAGGAAAACATACTTTAATCCTGGGACAATGCTAGCACTGCAATTGACTGGTGACCATTCCAAGGCGTACCAAGCCTCTTGCCCAAAGTCAGCTGGGATAGGCTCCAGCATACCCCCACGACCCTAATGAGGATAAGAGGTATAGAAAATGGATGGACAATGCTAGGATTTTTGCTACGATATACCTATTTTTTTACCTGATTGCAGGTGTGCGAGCGCATTCCCACCATCAGCACCCAGCTCAAGATCCTGTCCACAGTCAAGGCCACCATGTTGGGTCGCACGAACATCAGCGAAGAAGAGTCAGAACAGGTGAATTCATATTCATATTTTTTCTCTCTGCCGAACCGCCTCGCCTCCTTTTTGCTAACATGGTCTGGTTCTAGGCTACTGAGATGCTGGTCCACAACGCCCAGAACCTGATGCAGTCCGTGAAGGAGACGGTCAGGGAGGCCGAGGCGGCGTCCATCAAGATACGGACAGATGCCGGTTTCACCCTCCACTGGGTGCGGAAGACCCCCTGGTACCAGTAAAAATGTGGACCAACCGCTTTCTCTGCGCCACGCTGGTGCTGTCCACATGCCGGACACTGAATGGACAGCTGTTAAGTCTCATGTCTGTAAGAGTTGCTGTTCCGAAAATCAAGCAGGTTTTGCGTTGGATCCTTTCTAGGAATGTGTGTAAAAATGTGCTTAATTGGACAAATTCCGGGTATATACATATTTTGATTAAGGCTTGGATTTCTTATAGTTTTCTGTCCACATTCAGTTTTTGACATTTTTACATGTTTGTAATGATAACTAGCTCACATTATAGTATTTTTATTATTATACAGACTAGTATAGTACGACACGAGAGACCTACACAAGACTATTTAGACACACACAAGACTTATAGACACTATTATAGACTTACAGTACATATGAGTATTGCAGTCCGACACAAAGCTATTGTAGACCTAAAAAGACTATTATAGACAGGACTACTGTAGACCGACACAAGGCTATTATATGCAAGACTTTTGTAGACCTACACAAGACAATTAGCATGCCTGCACAAGGCCGCTATAGACAAGATTATTATAGACCGACACAAAACTATCATAGACAAGACTAATTGTAGACCTGCACAAGACTATCATAGACAAAGCTATTGTAGGCCCACAGAAGACTATTATAGAAGACAAAACTGTTGTAGACAAGCCTACTATAGACTGACATAAAACTATAATAGACAAGACTATTGCAGACTTACAAAAGACTATTGTAGTCCCACACAAGACAATTGTAGACATGCACAAGACTATAATAGACCAATACAAGAGTATTATCCTCCACCCAGACATTTGTCGACCTGCACAAGACTATTATAGAGAAGGTTAATGTAGGCCCACAGAAGACTATTATAGATGACAAGACTGTTGTAGACCTGCACAAGACTATTATAGACAAGCCTACTATAGACTGACATAAAACTATAATAGACAAGACTATTGCAGACTTACAAAAGACTATTGTACTCCCACACAAGACAATTGTAGACCTACCCAAGACTATAATAGACCAATACAAGACTATTATCCTCCACCAGAAATTAGTCGACCTGCACAAGACTATTATAGACAAGGTTAATGTAGGCCCACAGAATACTATTATAGATGACAAGACTGTTGTAGACCTGCACAAGACTATTATAGACAAGCCTACTATAGACTGACATAAAACTATAATAGACAAGACTATTGCAGGCTTACAAAAGACTATTGTAGTCCCACACAAGACAATTGTAGACCTGCACAAGACTATTATAGAGAAGGCTAATGTAGGCCCACAGAATACTATTATAGATGACAAGACTCTTGTAGACCTGCACAAGACTATTATAGACCAATACAAGAGTATTATCCTCCACCCGGACATTTGTCGACCTGCACAAGACTATTATAGAGAAGGATAATGCAAGCCCACAAAGGACTACTATAGATGACAAGACTGTTTTAGACCTGCACAAGACTATTATCCTCCACCAGACATTTGTCGACCTGCACAAGACTTTTATAGACAAGGCTAATGTAGGCCTACACATGCCCGTTATAAAGCGACACAAGACAAGATTATTGTAGACAAAAGACTATTGTAGACCTGCACAGGACTATCATAGACCGACACTCGCTTATGTCTGGTTACACTATTCTGTGTTAAAGGTAATTAATGTTTTGGGTGTTATATGGTGATGTGATTTGAGCTCATTTCCTTTACCAAAGACTTTTCTGTTTTTTGCTGTGACATTAGACAGATAACGATGGTGGAGAGACGGCGTGTCCACATTGCGTAGAGATTAAAATCTGTCTCTTTCAGTGATGCAAAAAAGAAAAAACCCAACAACAACTTAGTCACGTTCAAAGCGCAAAGAAGAAGCCGTGTCAATCGGTCACCATCAAGCTCTCTCTTGGAAGATAACACAACCAGTGTGCCTTTGCATTGACAGCTTGTCATGTGCACAAGCAGAACACCTGTAAAGTTCCACCTGCCTCGCCGCGCAAATACTGTGAGTGTCAGAACCATACTGAAGTGACGACGTGCCTCCGTGTTCACTATTTTGTAATAAAGCATTTTATAGCACTTGACTGCTGCTTGGTCTGTGACTTGTGCTGCATTTCTGTAAATGTCCCACCAGAATCCCCCCTTATGCATCAAGCAGAGCGCTCTCGGCAAATACAGGATCTTTGATGGGCATGCCCATATTGCTTCTATGTTGACGTATAACTATGTCATTTAGTGATGTACAAATGGCACAGTACTTTTGCATGGACTTTCTACGCCGAACAAGACAAACTACAGAGTTAAAGAGCCCTTCCCTGCAGCCGGTGGGTGTTTTTTTTTTTTTTTTCTTCTCTTCCCCCCTGTGGGCTGCGTGCTGTTGATCCACCATCATCCGAAGAGGAGAGGAAGCTGCGGTCTGTGCCTTCACTCTTTGGATGTTCACCTCCAGTGCAGCACCACCAAACCGCCCTCACATCAAGAACATGTCTTCCGAAGAGCCAAATTCGCAAACATGGCGGAAAACAGCGTTAGGGTGAGCATTGTTGCTATTGGTGGGCGTGTTGCGTTGATGCCTGCGGTGCGGTAAGCCGCCCGGGGCTCGCGGTTTCAACAGGTCGGCGTTTTTGCTGTTTATCAAATGTGGTTCTGTGCAGGCTGGACTCGGGAACGTTGACACGCTTGGCGTCCATTTCTAGCGGGAGGCTAATCACCGCTAGCTGTCGAAAGGGCGGAGGGTGGTCATGTGATTGGAACCCAACAACCTAACGATCGTTTATGACAAACGAAACATGTTTACAGTGTGACAATAATACGTTATGATGCGTGTGTATTTTTTTTTAAAAACCCGTGTATTTATATTAAATCTATGTATTAAATTAGCTAAGTTAAATGGTTTGACAACGCTCACAAGCAACACTTTCGTCACCACCCGGCATGCTGATTTACAATCAGCACTTTCGCCACAATGTATAACTTTGTTAACGACACCAAATGTATGCAGCGTAAAAAGCAAACAAACACAGTTAACGACGTGGCTTTTTTTAACCGGTTTATATAGACCAGAAAGCATACAAATCTTGCCCCCCCCGGTTGTTACGTTTCCATTAAGAAAACACGGGGAAAGTTACGGGAAAATGCGACGTTCAAGTGACGGAACGGAGGGACGTGGCAGCCGTTTAAACCAAAAGTATCACATTCGCTCACGGGTGTTTGAGAATGACTCAAGTCAGAGTTTTATTCGTCTTTACGTGTTGTCGTGTTGTGTAAATAAACGGTCATGAATCTTCGTTTTTGGCTGGCACCTAGACCAGTCGTCCGCCCAAAATTTTGCTTGTCCCAGGTTTTCACAAACACACCACCAGGATTCCAAGCCAATCATTTACCCGAAATATTCACAAGACCCACCCACCCCCCCACCGCCAGCCAATCGGCGATTTTCATTGGACTGCTGCGCTTCCTGTATTGCAAAGGCACGTTTCTTTCGCAGTGCTGAAAAAGCCTGTTGGAACACTTTTTTTTTAAACACTCATAACAACACTTATTACGGTACTACACTAGACTGCAAAGTTTTCTGACAGTATGCCAACTCCAAGGTAAGATTGCCTCTTTCTGACTAGGGGGACACTTTTTCTATGACTTCCTGTAATTTCATCTGCAAATGTTTGACTTCGAGGGTAAACTTTTATTAACAATTATGCAAGGGATGGCACTTTGACCACTAACATATCAAACTGGGAAACATGCCACGACCATTTAGACATGTACTGTATATGCTTTTGCCTGCTGAGTTTGCACAACAGCATATAGTGTTTGTTATTTTCTTCCCCTTTAGTGAAAACACACTTTTCGGGATGGGCAACCCCCTGCTGGACATTTCTGCTGTGGTGGACAAGGACTTTCTTGATAAGTAAGTGTGGCAATCATGTCTAATTTTTGGGATGTCGTCAATTAAATGGGATTCATGTGCGCAAAATCTGTCCTCAAAAGGTACGGACTGAAGCCCAATGACCAGATCCTTGCCGAGGACAAACACAAGGCCTTGTGAGTAAAACAACTCAGTCCTCGCACACGCACACACAGTACGCCGCAACGTTAAAATGCAGTGGAACCAAATAAGGGTTGCGCCGGTCATTCATCCCAAACCTTAAAATAGAAACCTTTCACACCACCGCGTAAAAAGGGAGCCCCTGAATGCGACACGCCCTTTTTACGTTAGCATGAATGCCTGGGACGATGCAGTGATGGGACACAAGAAAGATCTTTGCAACATTTTCAATGAAATATACACATACAGTATATATAGTACTACGCTGCGCCACCCCTGAAGTCCTCCTTTCTTCTGAGGTTTGAAAATGAAGTATGCCTATTAATACGCAAATTGCATTCTGCTGATCGGCAGACGATGCCGATCCTGAAGATGGGATCGGGACATCCCCAGTAAAACCCTCCTAATATCAGACTTTTTACAGTCACGTACCCCTTCAGACATTTGACCTGAATCCATGTACCCCCTACTCCTCCACACTTCCAAACATAAACCTTTTTATATTAAGTAACTTGAAATATTAAACACAAATCATTGTTTCATTCATGTAAAAATAATTTCCGGTCAACATTTTGTGTTTTGGATGGTCACTTTTGGATAACATTTCAGATGAGCACAAATAAATCCTGTAGACGGGTAATCATCCTATATAATATTTGATTCCAGTCTGTTCTCTTTGAGGGGGTTGAACTTGTGCATCAATTTTTTTGTCCCCTTTTTTTGCATTTTAATTGCACACCAACTCGAAGGGGAAAGTTTAACAATTACGATAAAGCAGTATCCCAGTAGAAAAAGGCACTCAACCAGTGATAAATCCCCACTCAGGGACAGGTTTTCACCGCTGCGCCTTGCGGGGATTGGAACACCAAAATAAAAGATTTTTTTTACGATGAAACATGCACAAACTAAGCATCAGACGTACTTGCAGTATCCGCTCATATGATGCACACAGAGCAATGAACAACATCCTGCGCTGTCTTAATTCTGCTTCCTGCTCCTTCTCCTTGCGATGTGAGGCGTTCAGGCGCACTCATAATTGAGAGTGTTGGGCGCTAATTGTTTTCAATTTCTATTCACGTACACCCTATTACAATTGGCATAACCATGGGGGTATGTGTACCCCACTTAGGGAACCGAGGTGCTATATGACAGCAACACGGCTCTTTTAAAGGGCCTATTTGAATAAAAATGCTAGTTAAAGATCTTCAGGAGCGCTCTACCTTTTTAAGGAATTGGTGTAAAAAATGTGGTCAGACGTTTTGTTTTGTGGTGTGGTACTCTTTAAAGGACTTTAAGAAAGTCAAAGATCTTTTATACAACAGGATCGCTGCTGTTTTTAAAGACATACAGCAGGAAATGCTTGTCAGGTATCTTCTATGCGACAGGAGTTTTCAGGACCACCTGCAAATGTTAGTCAAAGATCCTCTAAACGACAGGATCTATCTGCTGTTACCATAAAACAAAAGACGTAGCATAAAAACATTAGTAAATGATCCTTAATATGACAGCAACGCTGTTGTTTTGAAGGATCTTCTGCACAAAAGGCTAGTCAAAGATCTTCTAGGTGACAGGATCTCTCTGCTGTTTTTTTTTTTTTTGCTGTGACAGGAGCAGTCTACTGTTTTTGGGCATCTACTGCGAAAAAATGTTGGTCAAAGTTCTAGTGAAGGGCTGGAGAGTAGAGCACTGTTTTTAAGCACCCAGTGCAGAAAATGCTAGTCAAAGTTCTTTGATGTTTTTAGGAATCTGATTCCAAAGTATGGAAAAGTCGTACCTGAGGATTTACAGTAGTAAGTTATCCCAATGTGATTTTCTTAAATGCACACATTAGCGCTGGAGGCCAGTGCTTGGCAAAAACCACAAGAGGACCCACACCGCCTGGAAGTAAACTTGTCCGCCAAACGAGAGAGAGTACACTCAATGGCTGATCTGGTTCTAACGTCTGTCCGAACCCCCAACAATAACAGCCAGACCGTCTGTATGGGCGGCGATGGGACTATGCCTTCCAGTATGTTGAGATGAACTTTCGTTGTCATTCCTGAGTCCGGAGTTGCCCAACGCTTGACACCTCCGAGCTGCTCAGGCCGACCGCCGCCTTATCTGCAGTGAGCGAGATAACCGACCCGCGACGTGTCGATCTCCGAGCGCCTCCACAGAAGAACTCCGGGGTTTCTCAAGGGCAGCGTGTCAAGATAAGAGGGTTGAAACTCTTTATTTGGAAGTGTGAGTCATGATTCCACGCACCTACTGCCACGAAAAGGAAGTAGCGACCCGAGAGCAGCAGACCTACAGAGTACATCATTGCAACACTAACAGTAATGCGGCGTGAACCGTGCGACTGTTTATGCTCAATGCAGAGATACAACCTATCAGGTGGAAACGTGTGCATAAACTGCAAGTAGGTGTTGCCCCGACATTATTGGTGAAAACGCCGAAGAAGTCTCGAGTCGCACAAGACTTGGAAACACTGTCCTGCAAAACTTCACTCCACTTTGGGATGCAGTCCGTTGAGCAGCCCTCGTCTGGAAGCGTAGAGAAACGTGTAAACATATGAATAAAATATAAGAGGGCGATAATGAATGAATACAAATCTTCGTAGTACCCATAAATGCATAAAGTAGTGATCATATAACATAACATATCGATACACATGGTCATTTTTCTATCTATGGTGCAACGATTCCTTTCAGCTTCGATTTGCGGCTTTGAATGAAATTGAATCTGCAAATCGATATTAAACTGAATGAATATCCTGCATAGTGTAACGTCTGCACCGACGCTATGAAAGCTATGAGGAGGTGTTTGATCAACAAGCTTTTCATTGTAAGAAATAATGGCGCACACCCCAGCACAACAACAGTGGCTAACAGAGGGACTTTGCGGGGGATGCTTGTGAAATAGATTAGCTTCACGCAGACGTCTTGTAACTGTCACAGTACTTACAGGTAACTTCAGACTGTCTTTGTTCCTTCTTTGCCTTTCTGGTTATTCTTTGATTCGTTTTGATCGTTATCGTCCATTTTCTGCCATGTGTCTCTGGTTTTGCTCTAATTTTAAGGTGTTGGCTTGTTTTTTGGACCTCTTCATGAGTACGCTGTTCTTCTGAACAATGTCTTGAACAACCCGTTTTCTTCAGGCTTTCAAAGAGAAATGCATGATCAACGGGGGCCACACCTGTTTTTTCACAAAATTGATCACAGATTGAAAGCCACACTGCTATTTTTTTGGAACACACTCCTTTCAACTAATTGCCCAATTACACAGCCTTAAGAGCGTGAATATCATGTTTTCTGAGAATCTACTGCACCTACTGGTAACTTGTTTGCCATGTAGCAATATATATATATAATATAGAGTGTGTATATTTATCTAGCTATCTATCTCTCTCTCTCTATTTATATAGATCTATATGTCTATATACAGTGAGGGGGAAAACTATTTGAACCCCAGCTGATTTTGTAAGTTTGCCCACTAACAAAGAAATGACCAGTCTATAATTTCAATGGTAGCTTTATTTGAACACTGAGAGACAACAATGACAAAAAAATCCAGAAAAATGCGTTTCAAAAAGAGTTATAAATTAATTTGCATTTCCATGAAGGAAATAAGTATTTGATCCCTTTGAAAAACGTGCTTCAGTACTTTGTGGCAAAACCTTTGTTGGCAATCACAGAGGTCAGCCGTTTCTTGTAGTTGGCCACAAGGTTTGCATACATCTCATGGGGATTTTGGCCCTCTCCTCTTTGCAGATCTTCTCCAAGTCATTTATGTTTTGTGGCTGATGTTTGGCAACTCCAACCTTCAGCTCCCTCCACAGATTTTCTATGGGATTAAGGTCTGGAGACTGACTAGGCCACTCCATGACCTTAATATGCTTCTTCTTGAGCCAATCTTTTGTTGGCTTGGCCGTGTGTTGTCATGCTGGAATACCCAACCACGACCCATCTCACTCAACACTTGACGGTACATGGCCTCATCCATCCTCCCTTTGATGCGGTGCAATTGTCCTGTCCCCTTGGCAGAAAAACACCCCCAAAGCATAATGTTTGCACCTCCATAGTTGACGGTGGGGACGGTGTTTTTGGAGTCGTAGGCAGCATTCCTCCTCCTCCAAATACGGCGAGTTGAGTTGATGCCAAAGAGCTCAATTTTGGTCTCATCTGACCGCAACACTTTCACCCAGTCTTCCTCTGAATCAGTCAGATGTTCAGTGGCAAGCTTCAAATGGGCCTGTAGATGGACTTTCTTGAGCAGAGGACCTTGCGGGCTCAGCAGGATTTCAGTCCTTCATGGCGTAGTGTGTTACCAACTGTTTTTGTGGTGACTACTGTCCCTGCTGCCTTGAGATCAATGACAAGTTCCCCCGAGTGGTTCTGGGCTGATTCCTCACCGTTCTCATTATCATTGAAACTCCACAAGGTGAGATCTTGCATGGAGCTCCAGACCGAGGGAGATTGACAGTTAATTTATGTTTCTTCCATTTGCGAGTAATTGCACCAACTGTTGTCACCTTCTCACCCAGCTGCTTGGCGATGGTCTTGTAGCCCATTCCAGCCTTGTGTAGGTCCACAATCTTGTCCCTGACATCCTTGGAAAGATCTTTGGTCTTGGCCATGGTGCAGAGTTTGGCATCTGGATTGATTGGTTGCTTCTGTGGACAGGTCTCTTTTATACAGGTAACGAGCTGAGAGGGCTGCCAATGTCAGCTCGTTACCTGTATAAGATCCACCTAGGAGCTAGAGATGTTGCTGGCGGATAGGGGATCAAATACTTATTTCCTTCATGGAAATGCAAATTAATTTATAACTCTTTTTGAATTTTTTTTGTCATTGTTGTCTCTCAGTGTTCAAATGAAGCTACCATTGAAATTATAGACTGATCATTTCTTTGTTAGTAGGCAAACTTACACAATCAGCTGGGGTTCAAATAGTTTTCCCCCCCACTGTATATAGATATACATATGGTTCCATGAGAGCATATTTCCAGCCAGGCGCTGCCATCGTGTGGCTCAAAGTGGGAGCCAAGTATTATTATTTAATAATTCATCCATCCATTTTCCATGCAGTTTATGATACATTAAATTGTCTCCATTTCTCTCCTTATCCCTACGTTGGCTTCACTTTTGCTCTTGTCCACCAGGGGGCATCAGTGGCTTACTGAATCCCTCTCCTGTCCTCTCCTCTAAGGAGCAGCAAGTAACATGTCATCAGAATGAAGGGCCCGCCTCCTCCTGCAGGGGATGATGATGTGTGCACACAGTAGACACATCATCATCATCTTGCACCAATAGGACATCACCTTTTAATCGTGTTGTCTTTACGCTCCGTCCAATGATGATAAATTGTTCTTTTGCAGAGGTTGTTTGCTCACATTGCAATTAAGTTCACCCTTCTCCCCCTCCCCTCCCGTTCTGTGCTAAATGCAGATTAGCAGTGTCACAATGCGGAATGCGAGTAAACTCCTCATTATATCGTGTGTGTGTGTGTGAGACCCTCTCTCTTTTTGCCGCATGAATAATTCAAGATGCAGCATTAGCAAGTCGGCGGCTATTAGCATGCGGGATGGTGGTGGAGGATTGAGACGCACATCACCATCATCATCTCACCACATGCACTGCTGTGTGTGCGTGTACGTCGCTCAGTCTACTTGCCGGAAGTACAACAGAGCTGCCCCCTCGATACCCACCTAGCTACCTAGTGCTCGCTGTGCAAAACACTCGTAGCGATGTGTGATACCTTCATCCCTGTAAACACATGACTCGTATTGTTTTGGATGGTGAGTGCGTGCCCGCCGCGGTGCCACTTCACAGCATGCTTGAGTGAGCGTGTAGACACGTCTCTACTCCCCTGTGCGAGTGCCGGTACTACACTACTTTAAAGTCACCTCCATACGGATCCCCCGCGGGGTGGGGTAGCGGCGGTCACACTGGTCCCCCCCCCCCCCTTCCATCCACCCACCGCTCACATCCGAGGTTGCAAGCCCACGACCATCAGAGATAAATGGCGCTCGAGCGGTTCTAGAGATTTCTGCAACGCCCGCCAGTGATGTTTCATTGATATGCATGAATGGGATGAAGTGAGGCGCTTGTGTGAATGTGACATACACACCCCGCTCATCCGACCCCCCCACCCTCTCACGGCCCCCTCAGCTGTAAAAAGTGTAAGCAAAAAGCCTCTTGAAAACATTATATCAAATGTCATTTTTTAACTTGAATAATGATTCGGAGTGCATGAGAAAGTGGAAAGGCAAACCACACGGGCACTTAATAACACATAAGTGGTGAACTGCTCAGCCAGCATAAATACAGTTGATGATTTTATTGTAAACAACAATTAGACAGTTTTTTACACTGAATTTATCCCACATCGGGAACATTTGAGTTGAGCGGCAATATTTTGTAGCGCTCACATCGGTTGATAAAGCTGCTGGACGCTGACCGCGCATCATAATTCCAATGCTGGAGTAAATACAAACTACATCACCAGGTTGCCTACAGCCACAGGCTGTTTCCGCCAATAGTTTTTGACACGGCCGTAATTTGCTTTGGTAACCTCATAACTGAACGGCCCATTTCCAAACATAGAAAGAGATGGAAAAAATAGATTTTTAAATTCCAAACTGGGGAGGCATTTGGAGTACTGTCTGAAAAGGCCAGTTTCCTTCTGTGGCTCATCGCTTAACCACCATCTGGAGTGGGGAAGGCTGATGCAATCCTTATTAGGGGGCAGGGGGTGTCTGGTGGTGGCCAGCAGGTGGTGCAACAACAAACATGAGCCACATTATTTACAATCCCAATCTTCCCCTTCCTTTTAAAAGCATTTTAGAATTACGACGACCGCGTCTCCGAGGCTTCACGACAGTGTGATCTGGACTATGTTTAGTCCGCTTTGATTCCCTGGCAACACATGGCTCTGATGGCAGCACCAGTGCACCCACACGTTTTAGAGGCTGCTTAGCGATTGTGCTATCTGGTCTAGGGCCGGTCGGTTCCGCCGCACCTTAAGCACACGGCTGCACGTTCTTTAAAGTTCACAGCGGGCCGTATGGTCCACGCAGTAAGGTGGAATAATCCGCACGGATGGCTCGAGCCCCAAGAAAGCGATGGAAGCTTCCATCCTTGTTCGCCAGCGTCGCTCTCGCCCGCCCTCCCTGCCTTCCTCCAAGCGCCGTACTGTGACAAACAAGCCGCTGCAGTGCTAAGAAGAAAAAATAGATGATATGAGCGCGAGTGCAAACTGTCCTAGCTAATGCCAACAAACGTGCTGCTGCTGGATTGTCTTGCGTCTAGCTGTTTTTTTTTTTTTAAGCATTTGTTTAGTTTTTTCCCCCCCCAGCGTTGTAATGCAATTACTCCCACATTACAGCCGTGTAATTGCACAGTCATTAATTGTGTACCCAGGCTGCGAAAAGCTGTTACGAGGTAATAGGTGCTTGTTTTCTCCCCTGAATAGGGATTTACCCAAATGGGCCGTGAGATACCTGAATGTTGTTATTCTGCTTTCAGCAAACGGGCACACTTCCCAAAGGCAGCGAGAGCAAGGCCTCGGCTCAACTGTTTGAATCATGACTCATTTGCACTCTTTCCGTTTAATGTGATAAGAATGTCCTACTCGTTCCACGGCACTTTCCGGAATAGGGCAGCAAGCGATACTCCTTGAATAGGAATTTCCACAAGGGGAGGGCAACGCAGCTAGGCAGGCAAGATAATTATTGATTGGAAATAAGAAAAAGATAAGGCTCAACCTTGAGGGGAATTATTAATGGGCCTGTCTTGTCCTGCGCCGAGACACGAAGCGTATCGATTTTTAAAAGGATAAACTGCCCAACCCCTCCGCCAAGGCTTTGACAAACAATTTAATTGGGGAGAAAAACAAACAAATACGCCTCGCCCCCATTCCATCTCCCTTTCCATCTTCTCCCCAAATAGTTTTTTTTCAAGCTGACCTATGGAAACGATTACTGTGCATCAGGCATCGCATACGCACGCCTTTCAGACTGCTAAGGACCGTCATCTAGGGACCGGATCCATATGCTGATTGTGGATTCTAAGCAACGACTGGACCTGTCTCCACTCCAGGAACTCGCATTTCTGATTCTGATCTGCTTGTTTAGGAGTACCTGCCTGTTCTGGTTCATGACGCATATATTCTTACCCAGAGCTTGCGTACAAATGTCCGTATCCGAGCTGGAACAGAAGGCCCGGCATTTATCCAGGTAGCTTTGACACAAAACTAAGCAAAGGTAGGACAATTCTGCCCTGTCCTGGTACATTGCATTACAGGGGAAAGGGTGGAACTTTCCCGGCTTGAACGGCAGCGTACCTGCCTTATCCTGTTGAAGCTTTTTACACAGAGATCTCGCAGAATTGCAGCATCACATCTCTACCAGAAGGTCTGGCATTTACCCGCAGCTGCCTTTCACGCAGATCTAAGCAAAGCTCGGACATTTCTGCCATCTCTTCTTATGGTTTGGACGCTGCCTCCAACAGTTGAAAAATTGTTGGGTGAACTTCAATCACCCATTGGGCATATTTACACAGTTTAGGTTGCCTTTTTCACAGATCCAAGCCAAGGTTGGGATATTTCTGCCATGTCCTGATATGGTTTGGGTACCGTCTCTGAAGTTAAAAAATGGCTGGTTCAGCTTCGACCACCTACACCTATTCTGCATGTTCATACAGAACAGCGCTGGGAAAGGTTCAAACAAACCTGGTCTTAAGCGGCAGTGTGAAAGGGGCCTGCCTTCTACGGTTGATACTAGCCTCTTCCACTCAGATCTCACATAATTGTGGCATCAGAGCTGTACCAGAAGGTCTGGCAGGATATTTCTGCCGTGTCCGGTGATAGTTTGGCTACTACTTCACAAAGTGGAAAACTGCTGGGTTAACTCCGATCACGGCCGCACGGTGGTCGAGTGGGTAGCACATTGGCCTCACAGTCAGGAAGCACAGGGTTCGAATCTCTGTTGGGCATCTCTGTGTGGAGTTTGCATGTTCTCCCCGTGCGTGTGTGGGTTTTCTCCGGGTACTCCGGTTTCCTCCCACATTCCAAAAACATGCATGTTAGGTTAACTGGCGACTCTAAATTGTCCATGGGTATGAATGTGAATGTTTGTTTATCTGTATGTGCCCTGCGATTGACTGGTGACCAGCCAAGGGTGTTCCCCGCCTCTCGCCCAAAGTCTGCTGGGATAGGCTCCAGCATCCCCATGACCCTAATGAGGATAAGCGGTACAGAAAATGAATGAATGAATGAACTTCGACCACGTATTGCGCATGTTCACACAGAACAACACAGTGAAAAAGGTGGAACATTCCCAGCTTTAACCGGCAGTGTCAAAGGGGCTTAAGTGTCCCTGCCTTCTGCAGTTGAAGTTGACACTTTTACTAGCCCCTTTTATGCAAAGATCTTGCAGAAATGCGGCTATACCATAAGGTCTGGCGTTTCTTTGCATTTGGCTTTTTACACAGATCTGAGCAAAGGTGGGATTCTCCTGTGACTGTGTGTTCATTCCTTTACGCTCAGGTGTCCTCCCATACTACCTCATGGGGTGGAAAATTGGTAGGTTGACATTGTCTCCATGTCGGTGCTGTTCACGCAGGACAGCGACCTGGCGCATTTCCAACCTTAAAAGGCGACGTGTAAGGAACTGAGGCAAGTATTTGAGGCGGATACTACGCTCTTGAAACAGAGATCCACAAAAAGTTGCTGCGTCAATAACGGGGGAACTGGGATTTATTTGCCCTCGCACTGCCTGGCATGTTGCTGTAACTGCGTGCGCTTTCACGCAGACCACACAGTCTTGTCGGACCGGGACGGTTGCTTTCAGTTGTGTCAGCCGTTACAGCTCTGACACAGCCTCCGAAGGTGGAAAAACGCCGGGTGCTTTTTCTCTGCATCCATACTTCAAACCTTTTATGGAGGACAGGGAACGAAGTCCTCTCCAGTCTTCCCTTGAGGCCTCTCTTGAGCCGTGATTGAGGAGGTTCTTTTGGAGGGTGGGCTGTTTGATGGCATCTCGGTGATTTGTTAGCTGTTTAAACATGAATGAGGCAATTAAATAAGGACGGGCAGTGGGTGCTGCAGTGATCATTAGAGATAAATTACCCCCGGTGCGCTCAAACACTCTGCGAGACGTCTTCCAGGCAGGAGTATCCACATCCAGTCGAGCCATTGATTAACGGAGTCTTGTTCTTCCTGCGGAATCACTCAATGGGGATTTTTGGAGCACTCATCCGGTCTTAGCGGGATAGGGTAACATCAAAAGGCAAATGAAGAGAAATGGGATGAAGACACTTAGGAGGAGCAAGTCTTGAATTATCGTCTCATGTAAATAATCTGCTACTCAAGAGGAAGTCATGAGTCACTTTGGGGGCGCTCCAAGTACTTTTGGAAGTGCTCATATGTCCCTTGATGGCAGGAATGTTAAAAACCAAGGGAGTCTGACTTGTGGGATTTTGGGACCGCCCTCAATATTTAAGTTTTTAAAGCATGGAAATTTTTATAGGCAATGAGTACAACGGTCAGGGATTACATTTTGGAAATGGTCGCAAAGGTTTTCTGTGCGAGATTAAGCAGACAACACCAACTGTCCAAGGTATTGCATCTTAAAGGGAAACTGCGCTCTTAAAAATCTTTAAGACGCGTGTTCATGTTTCATATAAGGATGGGCAAAATTCCAAAAAAGAAATGCATTTTTTGTTTTCATAGTAAAACCTAACGTACAGTATCATAAATGACATTTATAACTTTTTTTAATGCAAATTTTAACAATATTATGATAAGGATTGATAACGGTGCAAATGTACCCTTGTTTTGGGGACTGCGGTGCTTCCTACAGGACTACAATGAACCTGTGGCATTTGCATGTGGGGCGGGCTTGTTGTCTAACACAGTGGTTTTCAAACTGGGGGGCCCGGCGTTATGACGAGGGGGGCACAGGGCTACCATGACCACCATTCATTATTACCGTTTGGTTTTTGGGGGGGCCAAAATAATTTTGTCTCCCAAAAGGGGTGGCGCTGCAAAAAAAAAGTTCAGGAACCACCGTCTAACATATCGTCTGCATAACTTCCAATGACGACCTTTTCTCATGTTTTTAGACCTTATTGACTTGATTTATATATAATAAATTAGGTTATTGACTTATGGGTGTGACGGGGTTGTGTGCATCTTATAATAAGAATAATATTTCACTGCATTTCTGAAAAGATATGATTTAATACGTTAGGATGGCGACCTTTTTTAAGCTTCTGGTCGACTTAAAATGGGGCAAGTGACATTCTTTCATGTTAGAGTCCAATAAGAAGCGAGAGTTCACGAGCAAGGGCCAACCGTTTTAGCCAACCCCTAACCATAGAAAGGCATGCGAGGCATTTGGGGCAGTACCGCAATGTGCACCTTCAGTCTGTCCTGCAGATCAGAACAGAAGTGCAATCCTAGCAGATAAGGTTATGCAACACATGTTATCGGAATGCCGGGCATGGCTGCAATGCAAGTGGACAGAACTGCCGTGGTTGTGTAAGCTTAGCCAAGTTTAGTGGCTGAGGACATTTTGTTCAAATGTTCCCTTTAAATTTTTTTTTTTTTTTTTTTAACACCCTCGCCCTCCCTCCTTCCATTCCTCCCTCCCTCCCTCCTTGCCGTCACTGGCTCAGCTCTGCAGTGGATTTTGGGTTTATGGTGTTGCTACCATGGGATCACATGATGTTTGCGGGTGTAAAAGGTCTCGAGGCAGCTGGTGTCCAATAGGAAGGGAGGCCCCCATGCTGTCGGCACTGAAAGGTGGAGCAAATAGAAGAATCCTCCGAAGCTGTGTGTCTATTTTGAAATGGAGTCCCTGGGCAGCCTTCATATTATAAACACCCACTGGGCTTTAACTCCTCCTTTGTCCAGGAGTCATAGCAGGTGTCTCAGGGGTGGATTTTCTTCCCCTCGCCCCTCTCCTCCTTCCCCCTGGTTAGCGTATTTTCCACTTGCATGGAAAGTTTTAGGAACATTCCATCTTGGCCGTGCCTGGAGACCCGATATGAGGACTTTTCTTTGAAGCAGTAAAGGTTACTTTCACACAACTTGACCATGCCTCGTTGCAGCAGCTCCCACACCAAATGGGGTGACATGTTTGCATAGCATGTGCTCGGCGCTTAAAGCAGACATGTTTATTCCTCCGCGTGGGAGTGGCAACTGAAGGGAATGCCTTGACAGCATGTAATAGTTTGTTTATACAAGCGGCCATGCTTGTGATTAATTTCAAGTGAAATTACACAGCAGAGGCACCTTGACCTGTTCACCGTGCCAGGCCCAAATGGGCAGTATTCGGTTTGCGGCTGGAGGGAGCTTCGTGTAGCGTCTTGTAGGGAGAATGCACGTTATTTCTGCGATTGTTGCATCACCCAAGCATCTGAGATATTCAAATTTGAAACGGCAGCTTTGGAAACTGCGTACATGATAGAGCTGTTAGCATGTCCCTGCGGCTTTGGGTTGGGAAAACGCCTGCATTTGTTTACTCCCTAATGTCGTCCCAGTTTAGTGTTTAGTCTAAACTTTGCAGTGTTCAGACATCGCCTCAATTGGATGTGACACTTCCCAAGCCAGCTAACGCAAATATTAAAAAGAGATATATCATTCACTTCCAAAGAACACTCAACATCTTGGCACCGTATGGAAAATAACCGTTGACTGGTTTCATGCTGCTGTGTTCCTGTTTTTGTTTTTAGAGCATGTTTCGAGCCAATTAAAAACTATAAATAACAACGTAAAATGAAGTACTTTTCAGCAAATTATTTGTAGGATTCATTTTTTTTGGTAATAATTTTAAAATATGGATTAAAAAAATGAAAGATATTTAAAATATATATATTTACAACATACTTATATAGATCAGGGTTCAAATCTCCGTTGGGCATCTCTGTGTGGAGTTTGCATGTTCTCCCCGTGCGTGTGTGGGTTTTCTCCGGGTACTCCGGTTTCCTCCCACATTCCAAAAACATGCATGTTAGCTTCATTGGCTTCTCTAAATTGTCCATTAGAGTGTGAATGTTTGTTTGTCTATATGTGCCCTGCGATTGTCTGGCGACCAGTCCAGGGTGTACCCCGCCTCTCGCCCAAAGTCTACTGGGATAGGCTCCAGCATACCCCTAATGAGGATAAGTGGCATAGAAAATGAATGAATGAATATTATAATATTTGTAAGGTAATGGAATAATTGAATTTTAGTTTTACATGCAGAAAACAATTCAAAATGCATATACTGTAAATACATATAAAGGATGAATTAAAGGGATAAATGAACATTTAAGGGTACTTCCATCTTCATTATTATTCATGGCAAAACAATAATAATAATAATAATAATTCATGGCAAAACAGTAATGTCTTTGGGAACAGTCAGGTCAAGAATGACATCTTTAATGAAGATGAAAGTACCCTTAAAAGTTCATTTATCCCTTTAATTCATCCTTGCGACACTACGGAATAAAAAAAAAAATTAATAATAATAATTTGTTTTATTCCGTATTGTTTCTCACCTCAGTAACGAAAAATGGAGCCAAATAAAGTTGCGAGTGCCAGCATTTGATTAAGAAGGTGCAAAAGACTCTTTGGTGGTTGGCGGTGGATCTCGCTGCCACTTTGTATCTCTGGGAGCTGTCAGTCATGCAGTGAAGGTAAAAGGAACCTCAAATTGCCATTCAGCCCTTGTATTCCTCAGTTTTATGCTTTTCAGACGTTTTTTTGCGTGTAAGACTGTGATTATAAAAGTATGAAAATCACCCACGGAGAACATCGTAGACGGCTACGCCGCTGACTTCTGGTTCCGGTTGCCATTTTGTTAGCTAGCTAGAAGGATGCTTACAAGCAGAGGCGATTTAAAACAAACAAAGAATACAGGTGGACCCGTGCGGTGACTACACACATTTGAGAATACACGCAAAATTGTAGCAAACATTTTTATTTTACGCTAACCGAAAAACACGCTAACCAGGGCGGATGCTAGCAGGTATTGCAATTTTTAATTTTTAAAGTCGTGCGAGGGTAAATCTATCTTAATAAACTTTACAATAAATAATGGACGTACAGTATGTGTTTTAAATGGAATAGATTCTAAACAATATGCCCTTTACACTCACCTGTCGCCAATTTATGGCTACACGGCTAACTGTTAGCATAAGATATCAAACGAAGCCAATGGTTAGTTACATGCTAAAGGAGGTCAAAGGAACAAACGACAAAATAAAATGTGTTTGTTACTGTGAAAGTGTATCAATACTTGGACATGATGCTAATATTAGCATTCCAGCGAGTCACGTTAGCTTATTTTGCTAATATGTATTTGAATGGTGCTAGGCTAAAATATTTGTGGATGCATGTCGTGGCGATATTCTTACAATATCTTCACTTCCTTCAGCATAGCCTTGAAGGACAACCTTCTCTTCTTCAATTTGTGGTGTGATTTAGAACTTAACCACCAGATAGAGCAGCACTTCCCGTGCGAGCTCTCCGCACCATGACATAGGAGTCTGGGCACAGCAAGGGGTGGCAACCACTGTACCCGCGAGACGGATAGCCAGCGTCCAATGTGAAACTTACTTCACCACGGTACCCTACGGACATGTCTGCAAGGTGGCGTTCCAAGTTCTAGCTTTGCGGCGCATTTACCGCACCTACCATGTTGGACTGTGGCATAGAATTACAGCAACTGGATCGGCCCGATCTCGTGCGAGAAGCCGATCTTTTCCGATCTTCAAAACCCTGCTGATCGGCAGCCGATCCCAATCCAGAAGATTGGATCGGGGCATTCCTGGAACAAGCAATGTTATCTTTTCAGTGTTCCGTAATAACTACTTCTTGTGGCGAGTCTTGTTTTGACAGACCAAGATTACCTTTTTCATTTCCAAGAACGTGTCTGTAACCATGACAAGGGCATTTCTTCATTTTTCAAACTCCTTTTAGCACCAGCTATTTTGGAGCTTTTGACTGATCTTTGAAGGAGCACAGAATATTGTGTTCTTTGCCTATATAAACATGTAACCTACTAAAAGAAAGATTTGACTCGTCTTTCATAAGAACAACATTTTCTCCCCGTTCTTCAATTAATCGGAAGTAGAGCAGAGGTAAGTTTCAGAAAAATATCATTTCCCGACTGAAAAAAGGGATACATTTAAAGCGTAACTTTCACTGACACATTTTTTATGCTTTTGTGACAGCTCAAAATATCGTCAACAAATTAACAATGTATGCATGTAACACAATTGGTTGACTTGGAGCCGCATGGCGGTTAACATGTTGGCCACACAGTCGGGAGATTTGGAAGACACGGGAAGATGTTGGGCATCACAGTGTGGAGTGTGCAGGTCCTCCCCGTCTAAATTGTCCATTAGAGTGTGAATGCTTGTTTGTCTGCCCTGCGATCGACTGGCAACCAGTCCAGGGTGTACCCCGCCTCTCACCCAAAGCCTGCTGGGATAGGCTCCAGCATACCCGGGATCCTAGTGAAGATAAGCGGCATATAAAATGGGTGGATTGTTTATTGTTGGAGAATGTATATGCATGTTATCATTTATTTGCTTTATTTCTCTCTTCTTAAGAAATGTCTTATAAGTTGTGCTGTCATAATCTTCACATGTGCGCGTGCTAAGCATGCAGTCACGCCGCTACAGAGGAGAAGGTCAGGAGCGGCCAGACCTTAGATAGCGCCGGAAACAGTCTGTTCCAACGATCAGCACGTTATCCTTCACACCGTTAGATTAAAGGACTGTGTTGACACATCGCAGCTTGTCTGTTCTCCTCGAGAGTAAAAAGCAATATCAGATTTCTTCCTTCTTGTTTTATTCACTGTGTTCTGAATGTTTTAGGTTGTTTGAACCTGACATTTATAATTTTCACATTTGAAACTGATTTGCATTACACATTTCCCATGCTCTTCAACTTCCTTATTGCTGTCATGTACATGTTTTTTCCATTCACATTCACACGGTGTTAGCAAATGCACTCCTGCCACCCTGTGGCCGTTTATATTGCTTGAAACAGCTCCAAAAGTGACATCCATTAGTGTGCATTTGCGTCATCACTTCTCGCCAAAAAAAACCAAAAAACGTAAAAGAGCTGTAAACATGTCTTTGGGTTTAGGCGTATAAAACATACATACTTTGGTATTGAATGATTACTAGTGGCATTGTAGCAGGTCACTGCAAGCTTGTTTTGCTTACATGTGAGCAAAAGTGTGTTTATTAAAATGTTCCTTTTTTGTGTGTTATTGCACGGTAATCTTCCTTTTTTTCTTTTTCTTGCATTGAGTCGTGTGGTGAGAAAATGTTCTCTGCCCACAGCCTTCTTTTGATTGTTATAAAAAATGTTCAGAACAAGTTATTCTACCATTATCCTTGAACATAAAAACCCCCATCATGTTTGTTTGTGTGTGTGTGTGTGTGTGTTTGTTCTTTCAAGGTTTGAAGAAATTGTCAAGAGAAAAGAAGTTGAATATCATGCTGGCGGTTCAACGCAGAACTCGGTGAAAATTGCCCAGGTTAGTCTTGTTATTGCTGACTATTTGTTTTTTTTTTTTTTACGCCTTATTTTGTGTGCGGCACAAAGAGACACGCAGGCACCCTCTCATAATATTTGGGCTATTATCTAGCTAGCCTAATTTCCCGAGACATGAGAAGCATCAATTAGAGAGAAAAACAAGTCGACGCAATTAACGTGTCACAATAAATTCCATTTAAATGAATGTTGATGTTCTCCGAGGCAGCTCGGTATGTAAAAGAAATTGGTGCTTGTCCAAATCTTAAATAGTAATCTGTGCTTGCAGATGATTATTTACCGAATGCAACCTCTCCTTTCTTTCCATTCTTTAAACTGACAGCGCAAAGAATGTCAATTTGGCATGCAGTGATTATGTGCTAATAATGCCCTGGTCTGCTTGTTCTCATAAACAAAGCAAAGACATCGAAAAATAACTCTTAACGATGAGAACTGAGTGGTGATGCCAATTTAAAGTGTCTTTTATGTGTTTTTGTCGTATAGTACTTGCAATTCCTGTGTGTGTTCATGTATTGCAAGTTTAAAGATGTTTTGGGGACCAAAATAGGATGCAGCCCTCCAGGAGTAAATGGGTTCAAAGTGGGGGATGCCTTCACGGATAGACATGGGGGTGGCCAACAGGCACCATAATGGGTGTCATAACCAAGGACCAAAACCAGAAATGAGGGTGCGAAATAGAAGCACCTCCTAGAAGCACTAAAATTGGATAGACATAGGTGTGCTCCTTAGGGAGCTAAATGGGAGCGGGTGGGAGAAACGATGGTGCATCCCAGGGATACAAATCATGGCGGCCTTAGGCATCACAATGGGCGGCAGTCACTGTGACCTAAAATTTAACTAAGCGTCGCCCTGACGGACGAAAATGGGTGTGACCAAGAAGGACCAATTGGGAGCAGCCCCAAAGGACGGAATGGGGGCGACCCCCAGAGACAGAAATGGAGGTGGTAGTAGGCGTCACACCCTACAGCTATCGCCCGGAATCAAAGGACAAATTTCTTATCA
This sequence comes from Oostethus manadensis, assembly GCA_024372805.1. Taxonomy (NCBI): domain Eukaryota; kingdom Metazoa; phylum Chordata; class Actinopteri; order Syngnathiformes; family Syngnathidae; genus Oostethus; species Oostethus manadensis. Next base: position 3,647,903 of record QODF01000233.1, on the reverse strand, counting down.
AAATCAGTGAAAAATATGAATTTGTAGTAGTGTAGTACAAAATGATCTTGCACTTGGAAGAACTGCAAAAGAGCTGCCTTAAGAAATGTAAAAAAAACCTGCCCTATAAAATCAGGTGGAAATTGTCATGGCAAGCCGACATGCTCAGCTGTACCCTTGTGAGAAGCGTTCAGTCAGCTAAATTGGTCTTCTAATGGATGGTACAGCCCAGTCAAATGTTATTCTACTCTGTTTATTTAGCTATTTGCCCCCCTTCAGAGGAAAGATGTAACGCTGATTTTAAAAGAAGCCAAGGCTGTTTTCCTCCCACACCCACAAGCCTCAGAGTCTCTGTCATTAAATACCTTCAGGTGACTGTGCTACTTTATGGGAAATGTATAATGCATAACAGGCTTCTAGATTATCACATTGTAGCACCTGCAAAGTACGTGCAGCTTCAAACACTCTGCATTGTTGGAGCTTGGCCTTCAAACGGCAACGATATGCACCGCATCCACATCAAAGCACTTGCCTCTTAAAAGGGATGCTCCATCCAGGTCAGCTTTACTCAGGAGCTCCATTGCCGCCAGAGGAGAGAGGATGAAGGTTTTTGCAAGCCCTCCCTTGTGGGAAAACCCGGGTGTGGGTGAATCAATGATCTGAATTTCCCTCCCAAACACTCCTTTAGAGACTGTAATAGGTTAAATTGCTCCGCTCCATCCAAGTTGGGATTTCCGCACTATCAAGGAAACCCTAAACCTCGGCTTTATGAAGACGCCCAATCGATGGTAACTGGATTTAGTTGAATGAGAATTAACCAAACGGAAGCTTACGATGATAAGTGTGGGTGTGCCTGAACCAACGTCTCTTTGATTGAAAGGATCCACTGCACACTTTGCAGGTGTGAAGTTGTTTTTCCTTCGGTACCGGCTGGGTGTGGAAAGATGCGGATATCTGGTATTTGTTCCAAAGAAAATATGCTGTTTGTTGACAGTTGGACTTTGGGTAATGTGTACTACTGCCCCAGCAAGTGCTGTGCGAGCTAAATGAAGGGCATCCCCAGGAATACTAATGAGGGTGACCAATGCAAGTGGGCAGGAGCTTGTTGCTTTGCTCTGGAGTCTACCAAACACCCTTCTTCGGAGCAACGTTGGACAAGACGTCTACTGGTTGCCAAGTGAACAAAAACCAGCGCACATCAAAAAGACGGAACCAATTGAGAAACAACTTTTTTCTCTGTAAGCTATTTTACTACTTTACTGGTGGGGAACTAGTTGACACGGGAGGGTGTCTGGATCAAGAAGCACAGTCCATTCATTTAGCCAGAACATCAAAGCCTTGCAACAGCTCCCTGGGGGTGGCCCCCCAAGGTTGGAACCCTCTGAGTTATTACTGCTGCCAGGGAAGTGCATCCGACCTTGGCTTCCCAGTGCATGTGGAGTGTTTTCATTAGGCAGCCTAACAAATCAGAATTGTTGCCTTGTTTGCATTGCGCGTAAACAGCGCTGTTAACTAGCTTTTTGATTTATTCATCTCATCATATTTGCCGCAACGTCTCACTTGTTTGAAAAATATGCATGCCCGTATGGTTATATTGCCTGTTTTACTATTTCCTAAAAACTGGTCAATTGCGGAAGGGGCGAATGTGGGGGCCTGGGCTTGCATGTTGGCTCTGCAGCTCCTAATTGGAAACGCATGTGGCCCACACTGTTGAACGTTTTGGAAAAAAAAACAACACACACAAAAAATCGGACTGGACTTTTTCTTCAGGAAATACAAGGTTTGACGTTTCATTGACTTATTTCTCCGGGTGAAAATATGCCATGACCTAATGTTTGGCTTTTATAGCTCGTTCTGTTAAATAAATAAAAAGCAGCAAAGGGGGCCCCCCTTTTTTTTTTTTTTTTTTTTGAACGGGCTAAATGAAGAAATTCCTACGCCTGGTACCACTTAGCCAAAAAGGCGCAGGCAAGGCGAAAGAGTGGAGCTTTTGTGCTCCATCCATGAGCGGAGAATGTTCTTTTTTTTTTTGCTAAAAGAGCCCATTAGCTGTTTTACTGTTACTTACACTCTTGCTCACACCTAATGACTTGTGGCTGGACAGACATTCTTTGTGACTAGACCTTCGTGTTAGTGTCTCAGGTCTTTTCCTAAGAGCCCTGACCTCGTTCCTTTCAGGATTTGACCACGTCGAATGTCGCCGTTTTGCAGCTGCTCTTGAAATAAAGATGCTAAAGAGCGATTATGGCCCCACTGGCTTTTTTTCTTCTATTTCAGCAGCAGAAATGGAGCCTCTCAAGCATATGGTCTCCCTGACAGCCACATCGATCGTCTGGTTAGTTTTAAGGCAGGTTAATTGCACAACCACTGTTTAGCACCCTGCTTTGGCCTGCTTTATGGTTTAGGAATCTTGATTTCTGCCTTTTTCCAGTGCATACATTCCAGGTGCACAATTCCCTGCCTTTATTTTCATCGGTGGAAGCATGACCACGCCTCATTTGCTTTGACGAGCGACGTGTTCATGCGTGGGCATTGGTGTCACCTGCCATGAGGCAGCTTCAGTGACATTCACCCCCCCCCCCCTTTTTTTTTTTTTTGTGCACTGCTACCGCACGCTTTTTGTCCCATCTCAACTGTTGTGCGAGTGTATTCTACAGCGTAACGGCAGCGCATTAAATCTCTGTGATCACAATAATAAAAGGTGATGAGGCGATTATCATGCATCGTTATCACAAGAGAGATTTCCTACAAGCTGACGGCTCAATTGTGTTGTTTCTGGTGTTCTGAGTTCTTGGAAACCGTTTTAAGTGTTGAAAAGGTGATGGAGGCAGGTGGTTGCGAAGGTGAGACAGAAAGCATCCATGGTTTCCAGGTAGGTGACCAAAATAAAAGCTTTGCTTTCTGAGGAAAAAAAGTGTCAGTGACGACTAAAATAATCACATGCTACAAACAGTGGAAGTCAAGGAACTGATTGGCGAGAGCAGGAACGTTGGAACTTAGCAGCAGCTTGAGAAAAATAAAGAAAAATATCAATCTCACATCTGCTAAGCTAATAGATTTCAATAGAATATTTTGTTCCCATGGGACGCACGGTGGATGACTGGGTAGCATGTTGGCCTCACAGTCAGGAGGTTCAGGGTTCAAATCCCCGTTTGGCATATCTGTGTGGAGTTTGCATGTTCTCCCCCTCACGAATTTTCTCCAGGTACCGCGGTTTCCTCGCACATTCCAAAAACATGCATGTTGGGTTAATTTGGGACTCCAAATTGTCCATTAGAGTGTGAATGGTTGTTTGTTTGCCCTGCAACTGACTGGCGACCAGTCCAGGGTGTACCCCGCCTCCCGGCCAAAGTCAGATGGGATAGGCTCCAGCATACCCACGACCCAAATGAGAATAAGCGGTACAGAAAATGGATGGATGGATGGATTTTGTTCCCATGTGAGAGATTATACAGAGTACATAGTGGTTAATAAACGCCACCAAAAATGCTCAACAAAATCCGTTTTCAGGGACTGGGGGCTGTCCCAACGACATTATTTCTCTGAGGGGAAACTTTGAAAACCCTCAGGCTAGGCCAAACAAACATGCATGGGCGTTTCTCCTGATATGTTGACCTAAGCGGCTACTAGAAGGGCCAGGACCCCTAAGATGAACCCTGATAAGACCCCAAGATGTGTAGGACAACTACTGCACAGATGCACCAAAAGCGACAAAAGCACATAATAATGCATAGGACTATCAAAAATAGCGCAGCAGTAAGTAATTAATTTAATTAATTGTTAACTCCGATTGGCTGGCAACCTGTCCAGGGTGTACCCCACCTCTCGCCCAAAGTCAGCTGGGATAGGCTCCAGCATACCTGCGACCCTAATGAGGATAAGCGGTATAGAAAATGGATTGATGGATGTATATACTGCATATATATATATATATATATATATATATATATATACACACACACACATACATACATACAGTACAGACCAAAAGTTTGGACGCACCTTCTCATTCAAAGAGTTTTCTTTATTTTCATGACCTATGAAAACTGTAGATTCACACTGAAGACATCAAAACTATGAATTAACACATCCGGAATTGTATACATAACAAAAGAGTGTGAAACAACTGAAGATATGTCATTCTGGGTTCTTCAAAGTAGCCACCTTTTGCTTTGATTAGTGCTTCGCACTCTTTCACACTCGCATTCTCTTCATGAGCTTCAAGAGGTAGTCACCTGAAAGGGTTTTCACTTCACAGGTATGCCCTGTCAGGTTTAATGAGTGGTATTTCTTGCCTTATGAATAGGGTTCAGTTGAGTTGTGCAGGAGTCAGGTGGATACACAGCTGATGGGCCTACTGAACAGACTGTTAGAATTTGTATTATGGCAAGAAACAAGCAGCTCAGTAAAGAAAAACCAGTGGCCATCATTACTTTAAGAAATGAAGGTCAGTCAGTCCGAAAAATTGGGAAAACTTTGTGCGACGCAGAAAAGATGAAGGGATGGACTCTACGTGCCTGTTTCCCACCGTGAAGCATGGAGGAGGAGGTCTGATGCTTTGCTGGTGACACTGTTGGGGATTTATTCAAAATTGAAGGCATACTGAACCGGCATGGCTACCACAGCATCTTGCAGCAGCGTACTATTCCTTCCGGTTTGCGTTTAGTCGGACCATCGTTTATTTTTCAACAGCACAATGACCCGAAACACACCTCCAGGCTGTGTGAGGGCTGTTTGACCAAGAAGGAAAGTGATGGGGTGCTGCGCCAGATGACCTGGCCTCCACAGTCACCGGACCAGAACCCAATCGAGATGGTTTGGGGTGAGCGGGACTGCAGAGTGAAGGCAAAAGGGCCAACAAGTGCTGAGCATCTCTGGGAAACTCCTTCAGGACTGTTGGAAGATCATTTCAGGTGACTACCTCCTGAAGCTCATCAAGAGAATGCCAAGAGTGTGCAAAGCAGTAATCAAAGCAACCTTCTGCACCTACTGGTATCTCGTTTGCATTGTAGCAATAAAAATACACTAATAACAGTGATTCATCTCGTTAGTCACATTGGACTGCTATTATTTTGCACAAGACTGTATTCTTTTCTTTTGAGGAAGTAACAGACATTCTGCAATTACAGTTCATTTCTTGTTCAAAAGTTTAAGCAGCCGTTGGGTTTGTGTGCCAAGCAATAAACGAAATCAAATGAGGGTTTATGTTCACGTGGAAACACTGAGAAAAGGCAGCCTCTGGAATACGGCTGGGAGTTATCGACAGCTGTTTTAATTGTCAAATAAAAGCTGGGCAACTTTCAGCGCCACGCACTAATTCATTTTGAAGCTTGCCGTAGTTTGTGTGTGTGTGCGTGTGTGTGTGGTTTAAGTAGTTTAAGACACGAGCGAGTGCATCTGTGACAGGATGGAAAATGTGTAGGTGAGTGCCTCAAGAAAGTGGTGAAGGGGAGGCTGGATGACGCACAGCAGGTGGCAGGCAGACACTAATAGTAATGGCTCTTATCAGTGGCGGGCCCCTGACATCCTCCTCCCACTTCCATATAGCGGTGGAGAGGGGTGCTGGGAGCTCGCTGTAGCCCGTTCAGTCGGAAAAAGAGACCTGCCAAACACTGTTCCCCCCTTCACATATAAATTGCATCATTAACATCGCCTAGATTATTCCTCTGCTCTCCCACCGGGTTTATGGTGACGGAGGCTCAACTTAGCCATTTGACACTCGCAAGACACTGCGAGCTGTGGGGGCGAAGTGCCAATCCTGGTTTTTGAGCTCTTGCCTTGTTATTTAGCTGGTGTGCTTTCATTGGGTGTAAACATTTCCTTTTTAATGATGACCCAACAGCAATATGTGTCCCTTAAGCCTGTTTATAAGCATCAAACTTGAGGAAAAATCAGTCATCTCCCTCACTTGTTTACACCACTTTTAATTAAAGAAGCTCTCAATTACTCACTTTTGAAACATCATGAAGGAAAACCCCACCTTTCTTATGGACATGACACCATCTCTGCCACACCCCTAGCAGCCTCATGTATACTCCAGCAACTTTGCAAACAGTAGGCTTCGCTACACATCCTAAAATGAAGCTCTGCCAGCTATCACACATGGGAGCTGTAAGCAGTGTTGCTAACTTGGCGACTAATTCTGGTGATATTCCGATCCTTCTTGGCCACAAATGTTCTCAAAAGCGACCCGGAACAAATCTAACGAGTTGTTGGAGAGTTTTCTTGTATTGCATGGATTGGGCTGCAGTTTCTGTTTTCACTGAGCCAGCAGCAGGTGAGGCTGAGAGGTCCACCTCGGCCCGAAGCAGTCGCAAGCGAGCCCACGGCACACTAAGAGCATTGTGGGGATCTACGCCACCGTGAATCACGCATGTGAGAGGCGCGATGCAGCTCGGTTGGGTCTCGCCTTGTTTTACAGAGCGGGATCTGAAACCTAAATGTTTCTCGCTCTTCATTAAAATGCTACTCAATACACTCAAGCTTCATTCGGACTCGGTCACTGACCTGTCAGTGTGTCAGAACAATGTAATTAATAAAAATGTATGTAATTAATGTGCTGTCTGGACTTTGAGAGCCGTTGGCTTAGAAAGTATTAGAATGATTTTATTTTGATGAATTGGTGGCCAATATTAAATTAACACACACAATTGAGTTTATTTGTTGTTGTAAGCGTTATTAAGGTGCTTTTACTCACTATTTTGACTCCTCGACGTGGTAATGCTTTTTTCCTGCAACATTTCTCACGTTATATAAGCCCAATTGACGAGAACACTAGAGGCAGACCAATCCTGCCTTCCCTTCAGATCAGTAGGCAATTAGCTCATAATTGCAATCTTAGGTCGGGGCTAAGCTCCAAGTTAAAGGTTGAAAGGGCAAACCTTTTTACAAGATCCTCTTACTCTACGTATTATTTGCCTCGGGCAAATAATTATTATTGGGCAGAGTACATTACACTACAATAAAGCCCCCATGGCAATTACTTCTCAATGACTAACCTCAAGCTTGTACCGTCCGTGTGATTAATCTGGGATGCTCTCCGACACTGTCCAGTTTTCTGCTTACCGTGCGAGTTTCATTTGCACCTGAACAAATGGCTTCCTGCACAAAAAGTGCAAGGCTTTTAGTTTCAGTGCAAGGGGAGAGAGCACAGCGGTAATAACGAGACATCCCGACAAGGAGGCGAAGAACGGGCGGGGCGGCGATGGCGGGTCACAGTGATTGCTCGGTGTTGTGCGTTTAGTAGCGTTGAATAAAGGGGCATTTATTTTGTGCTTTGGTCTGTAACAGCCGCAGGAAATAGCTCTTGATCGGAGAGCAAATCCTATTAGGTTACACCCGCGCTAATGGGCTCCGCACACAGGCCTGAACGAGCGTTTGGGAAGTCCAACACTTGGGGCTTATCGAGTCTAACATCCCCGAAATGCCACGTTGATATCCGAGCAAACACGTTCCCAGCAATACCCAAGGATTTGTGCACTGGGTCAGTTTATTCCAGCCACCTTACAGTACAAAAGTAATGCTTCTTTTTACACCATGTACCACCTAAAAAAAAAAATCTGTTTGAAATTGATTACACTACTCTGCTTAGCATCATGGTTTAGCTTTGAATGTATGTCTTGTACTTGCGTGTGCCGTAGCAAGTGGATAATATAGGGGGGGAATATGCTAACAAACTTTGAGGTTTTAACCGCTTTTGTGCATATTGTGCACAACAAGAGTTGCCATATGCATCAAAGTGTTCCAATTGTTTTTGCGGGAGTGAACTTTTTTTATTTTTACACTTACATTTTTCTTTTTTAAAGAGTGTGTAATATGCCACTTAAGTCCTTCAAACGTTGGCTTTCCAACTGTCTTCATGTTTGACCTTCGCATAGATTAACTTTTAACCCCCACGCACCCATAGATCTCGCCCGTTCATAGCCCAGAGAGGTAACGTGGCTCCCCTTTTCCATGGAGGGGGGTACCCATGCCAAAGGGGTCAGGTGCAGAGGGAGCTGAGTGGCAGCGGAAGGCGGGAACCTTGGCGGTTCGATCCTCAGCTGCAGAAGCTAGCTCTTGGCATGTGGAACATCACCTACCTTGTAGGGAAAGGAGCTGGTGTGTGAGGTGATGAAGTTCTGTCTCTATATAGTTTGACTCACCTCAATGCACAGCAAGGACTCTGGAGAGGGGCTGGGCTTTATTCCATTCTAGCGTTGCCAGCAGGGAGAGGCAGCGGGCAGTGGTGGCAGTTTTTGTTGACCCTGGCTCAGGGCCTGTACTTGGAGTTTAACCCGGTGAACGAGAACGAGTTTCCCTCTGCCTTTGGTTGGGGGGGGAGTCCTTAGTAGTCCTTAAAGGGAGTACTGTGGACTGCTCTCCCACCACAACTACTCAACTCCCACTTCCGAGAGAGCTTCGATCGTTTTTCCAGAGAGCCGACGGACACTGTCCGAGTGGGCCGTGTTCCGTGTCTTCATTGTTGAGGTGGCTGATCGGAGCTGTAGCTATAAGGTGGTCGGTGCCAGTCGTGGCGGTAATTCCAGAACTCTTTGGTGAACACCAGTGGTGAGGGATGCTGTCACGCTGAAGAAGGAGTCCTGTCGAGCTTTTTTGGCCCATTGATCTCTGGAGTCAGCTGACAGCTGGCAGCTGCTGAGGCAAAAACTCATACATGGGAAGAGATTGGAGAAGCCGTGAACAGCGACTTCTGGACGCTCCAAATAGATTCTAGACCACCATTTGCCATCACGGGCAGGGGAAGGAGTGCACGGTCAACATCATGAATAGTGGGGATGGTGTGCTGCTAACCTCAACTTGCGAGGTTGTGGACCGGTGGAAGGAATACTTCCCACAGCTTCCCAATCCCATGACATGTCTTCCAATGAGGAAGTGACTGGTATGAGAGTCAGCACCTCCAAGTCCGTGTCCATGGTTCTCGCCTGGAAAAGGGTATAGTGCAGTCTTTGGGTTGGGGTTGAGATCCTGCCCCGAGTGGAGGAGTTAAGTATCTTTGTCTTGTTTAAAGTAAGAGAAGGATGGAACTCAAGATGGACAGGCGGATTGGTGCAGCGTCTGTATGATGGAGACTCTTCATCGGTCCGTTGTGGTGAAGAGGGAGTTGAGCCAAAAGGCAAAGCTCTCCATTTACCGGTCGATCTACATTCCTACCCTCACATGTAATCATAATCCTGTGGTCACTCGTACAAGATGCCGAAATGAGTTTTCTCTGTAGGGTGGCTTGGCTCTCTCCCTTAAAGGCGAGGTGAGTATGACTGTCATCCGGGAGAAACTTGGAGTAGAACCACAGCTCCTCCGCATTGAGATGAGTCTGGTGAGGTGGCCAATAAAAACACAGATGCGGGCTGCACTTTGGACACCCCTCCTTTAGAAGTTCAACGCTGTTTATTTTCTAACTTGCAAAATGGGATGTTGATGGGACAAAAAACAAGTAGGGAAAGAACAGTGGCAGGTTTAAAAATAGAACATCAACGGTGTGGTGCTTGTCCTACGCGTGACCTCCGTTGATGCTCTCCTGATGAATGTCCATGACATGGACTGCCTCATAATTCCACATCCAGTGGCGTGTTCCTCTGCTGTCACCATTACACCCCACGAGTGTGTGTGTCTGTGTGTGGGCTGTCATGCCACTTGCACACTTACAGTACAGTGTGCACCTGTCACGCACAATTTATGACGGCCAATTTGTTGGTGCGTGCCATGGGAGTTGCCCTATTTTTTTTTCTTTGAGAACTCTCTGCTTCAACACGAGTAGGTGTCCACGGAGTGGAATGGAATATGTGGTCTCATAATGTAATACAATGGCGACTGCGTTCTGATGTAGCCTGAAGGGCTTAGCGGCTTGTGATGAGCTGTCACCCGCTTTGTTCCGTACAATAAAAGCAAACCAGAGCATGACATGTTTTGTCGGGTGTAATTGTTGCACCGCCGCCTGTGCTCGCAGCTAGGATTATCACCCCTAAGAGAGACAGAGGGGGATATGGGTGGGGGGGTTATTAAAAAATGACAGCCTCTCATGTTGGTGAACACTTGAAGAGGTTTCCCACACTGCCTTGTTTTCATTCTCATCTTCCCTACCAATTAGGCTAATATGTCATAATTACAATTTTTAATGTATACCACTGTGAGAGTTAAAAAAAACAAAACCAAAACTAATTGCGGGGCTAATCAGAGCAGGCAACAGCATGGTGTGGGGCTGCACGAATGCTGCCGCCACCGGGGTAGCTGCGGCTCATAAAAGGAAAAACATGAATTCCAACATGTGCTGTGACATTGTGAAGCGCATCATGACAACATGAACCCAAATACACCTCCAAGGTGTGACAGGTGGAAGGTGAAAGGTGGCCAGGTATGCTCCAGACCTGTACCTCAAGTGGGAGGAAGAAAGGTGGAAAAGTGCGAGTTGTCTGGATGAGTGAAAAACAATTCTAGAAAAAAACGTTGCCCATTTCACGCCCAAGAGGATTAAGGTAGGCAGTGGTTCTCACAAGTAATAGTCACAATTTGGAAACGTTTTGTCACGCTGCCGCTGCTTGGTGCTGACGAGGCAGCTTACGTCACTGCTAGCTATGCCACGGCGGTTGTTGCCGACTTTTGAGGAACAAACCTCCTGCCCTTGGTTTCAGCTCATCAAAGTCCGGTTCCAACTGCTAGGAATATCACAGGACACGTCAAAGTGTTTCCACACAGTGGCTGTGTTGGACCTCCACTTTCTGTCATAATACGGTAGGACAGTATGACGGACTATTTAGTTTAGTTTTACCGTGGCATTTTCATACCGCGATATACCTTGAAACTGGTACCCGCCAATCCTGATTCTAAACTTAATAAAGGCTTTCTAATAGAGTAGGGGAGAAAGACAAAGTAGGAAGCCAAAGACTTACCACTTCCACACAAAATGGGAGGAGAACCTTTTTTTCACTTTGCATCCATGGCTGGCTACATCGGGTGCAAGTCCGGGGATGTAATAAGGATGGATGTCTCATCCATCTAAAATGACTTCTGCCTACTGTCCAGAATACTACCATACTGTATAACCTTGTATTTCCTTGCATTTATTTATGTTTTGCCTAATAATAGATCATAGTCTACTAGCGATAACTAATTATTTTCTGAAAAAATGAAAGGGAGGGATAATTTAAACTTTTCTTTTCGGGTATATTATATTAGTGTTTCTATTGATTGTTTGCTCAAGGGTACTGAAAGGATTGTCTATGGTTGTGTAGTTAATAACAGTTCAACATAGTCACCCCACCCTGGTGCCATTCCTTCCAATTGCTGTGTATAAAAAATGTATCAGTATCATCTAGCCCAGTTGTTTCCTTGCTGCTTGTTTTCACTCAATACCCCCACCCGCCTCAAAGGCCTTTTTCGCTTCAACTGCACACAAACCAGTCAGTATTGGCAGGAGAATATTTCCCCCAAGTACACCCCCCACCCGCCTTGGCTTGTCACGGTATCAATGCTCCTCTGCGAGAAGAAATAAACCAAACCCAGAAGACTTCCCTTTGTGCTCGGCTATTGGCCCGCCACAAAGGGACTAATGACGGATCCCTCCGACGCAATTGTCTAATTATGCCGGGCAGATGGGCGCGCTGCTTTAACTAGGACACATTGCGGTGCCTCTCCACAACAAAAAAGGCAAAGCATTGCGACAGCCTCTTCAGCGCTGAGTGGGCGGGAGAGTGAAAAATAAAGAGAGCGGAGGACAGGATGGATGAGGAGGGGTAGGTTGGTGTTCGCCGGGCCATTCCGCCGCTCAGTGTGTTGCCACAGAAACAAACGTCGGGTGTAAACACTGCATGGATGGATCACATCTCCTGGGAGGTGAATCAGTGTAATGATCTTGGGGTTTTTACCAAGATTACTCCGTACTTAAAGCTTCTAATTAAAGACGATCGGACACTCCTTTATTGATCACTTTGGTCAACTGCGCCTTAGAGGAAGATGCAGCTAGACGTGTCGAGAATAAGGGCGGTACAAAATATCAATATATCGCATGGTTATCTCTCACCGAGCAGTCTCAGCACTAATATATCGACATGCCTTGCATGCTTGATGGCCTGTTTTTCATTTTATGTAAACAACCAGTAAAAATGTGGTTTAGTAAGTTGTATTTTTTTAAAGTTGCTTAAAAAAAGTTGCCACTTTTGTTTCAATAAGCCTAAAAAAACATTGGGTTTTGTAAAAACATAATTTATTAAACATAGCTTTTTGATTGGATGTCATTTTATATGTTCCACCGACCAATGAATACTTGTTTTAATAAGTTGTATTTCCATTTTTTTTTGTATTGTGTTGCTACTACTTGCCGCAGCCGTAAAAGTGCCGACAAACTTGAATGATACCCATAGTTGGCGTAACAAACCTATTGCGTCATTTTGTAATTGAAAGTGAGTTTTACCAGTGTCGTATTTTTTACAATAAACTGCTTGCATTGCCGAATAAACCTAAAAGACAATTGGATCATCAATAAGGGTGTAGGCTTGATTCGTATCAAGATTAGCGGTTGCCGATCAGATTCAAGGGCGATATTGGTTCATTTAGGACAGGGGTCTCAAACTCGTGCCAGGGAGAGCCGAGAAACTGCAGGTTTTCTCTTCAGCAAGTTTCTCCAGCAGGTGATTTAAATTGGTGAGCTCCTTCCCTCACATTAAAGGTGCTGATCATTAAAATCCCCTGCTTTAGTGACCGGCTGGAAAGAAAACCTGCAGTGTCTCGGCCCTCCATGGCACGAGTTTGACCCCCGTGATTTAGAACGTGACATTTGTTTCAAAAGTCAACAGAGTATCCATTTGCATTTTTTGATCATCAAAAAGTCCAGGGAAGAAAATTAAGTGTCATCATTTGGTTTTTTGGCTGGAAAGAAAACCTGCAGTTTCTCAGCCCTCCTCCATGCCACTATTTTTTGTTTGAACGACAATAAGGAACAGCGTGAACGTTGAGACAGAACGCGTACTTGTTTCCGTTCACACACGAGCCAGCTCCAAAACGGCAGACAGGTGATTCCAGTCAAACTAGAGCACAGTGAACCATTGTTATGATACGAATGGTGGTCAATGTGTGTGTAAACTGTAAGCGATTTTGGGGTCGGGAGACTTGAAAGTCACATATTTTCAAATGTATTTCCGTGAGAGACATATCATAGTTTTTAACAGCAATTACAACTTCAAATGTGCATTGTTAAGCATGTAAATACTTTGATAAATAGCAATTAGTCTCTGAATTGGGTGGATTAAAGTGCTGGGAAGGTTGTCAGCAAAAAACAAAACAAAAACAAAACAAACAAACAAACAAACAAAAATATATATATACACATTATACATAAGAAAAATGATATATCTAATTGAAATATTAGGACTTTAGTCTCACGATATATTCTTCAAACTATATTCCCATATACATTTCCCCCGGACCTAATATTCCAAAAATTGGATGAATGGATGGAACTTTATATTGTTTTGTTTGATTCTTGTAGTATAACGACATTTAAAAAATAAAAAAAGAACTCTATGCTACTAAAAAGAATTTTTTTTGTACTCATAACATTACAACCTTATTCTCGTAAAATTGTGATATTTTTTTCTCTTAATAATTTGACTTTCTACTCGTAAAACTACTGATTTTTAAAATTTTTTTTAAAAAATTTACCTACTACCTTTGCTACTTAAAAAATTCTAGATGTACTGCATATATACAGGGTGGATCCAAAGTAGGGTTACAGTTAACACTTGAATATTTTACATTTATTTACATACATTAGATTTACATATTAGACATTTAACATTGAATATTTAATCTCGGCCGCACAGTGGCTGAGTGGTCAGCACATTGGCCACACAGTCAGGAGATCTGGAAGACCTGTGTTCAAATCTTCGTTGGATATCTCTGTGTGGAGTTTGCATGTTCTCCCCGTGCGTGTGTGGGTTTTCTCCGGGTACTCCGGTTTCCTCCCACATTCCAAAAACATGCATGTTAGCTTCATTGGTGACTCTAAATTGTCCATTGGTATGAATGTGAGTGTTTGTCTATATGTGCCCTTTGATTGACTGGCGACCAGTCCAGGGTGTACCCCTCCTCTCGCCAAAGTCTGCTGGGATAGGCTCCAGCATCCCCGCGACCCTAATGAAGATAAGCGGTATAGAAAATGAATGAATGAATGAATATTTAATATCTCAAGTGCTCGAATAAATGGAAATCCACCAACTGATTGCTTGACTGCTGACTAATTGTGTCTGCAAGAAGTTTGGGCAACGTTGCATGCATTGCTCGGCTGCGACCAGCGCAGGCTCTGTTGACAGAGTGACAAAAATGATGATTAATTGTTGGGTCATTTTTTGGGATATTGCCGTTAATGACCATAATCAATGTTACCAAGTCTGATTGATGCTATGAAGTCAAAAGTGGGGACAAATGCAAAAACATGTCATTTTCCCTTATTTCATTTTTGCAAAAAATCTAAACACAAGACTTGCGGCTTAGTAGGCGATGCTTACACGTTAAACATAAAACCTACGGGGCTGATCGCGATAAGATCTATGCATTACTGCCAATGTTTTTTGACCCAGCGGTAATTAGGAGCATTATAGAAAACCTGCCAGCTTAATTAATTATTGCATGTAGTGTGTTAATTCCCAGTCGAAATCCAGTATATCATTTCAAAGCGGTCCAAACTCGGCGCTCGCCGTCCGGCTGCCTTCAAACGTCTGACCTCTGACCTGCGCTTTTGTCTTCATTCAAAAGCGGCAGCAGTAGCGGCGCGCACACACGCCCGCCCCCTTTACTTTCCAACTTCTAAAGCGTGTGCTATTTTCAAACTGTGCAATCGCCGCTGTGACAAAATTCATTATGCTCCGAGGTCTGTTTGTTGTTTATGTGCAGTACATTGCTGCCATATGGAGCCGTGATGCACATGGAAGTAGTAGACCCTGCAGATGGCGGGATGCACACACTCACGCTTTTTTTTTTTTTTTTTTTGGTTTCGCTATTTGACGTAGTGCTTTATCTGAGCTAGGAATAGCCGCCCTGAATCTTGGAGTGGATGCTGTCAACCAACAAAATATGCCTATTAAGGAAATGACTTGAGAACTATACCTCATAATGTGTGTAATAGTGGCTGTGTGCAGAATGGAAGCGAAAAAACTAGCAAAGCGGACCATTTCTACAACAATCTGGCTGTACATGGTGTCAACTACCCCATTATTGACTAGTGTTGCCTCGCTCGCCGAGGTCCATTATTTGCTTTAGCGCGCAGGAAGTGATGGGGCCGACAGTCGGCCGTCGTCCACCTCTTGGCTTATAGATTTGTCTCACGGCAGCGAGTTCTTCCACATTGATTCCTGGAAAGTCTCTCCAAGATGTAAAACAAGTGGGGAGCAGGTTGCCGTGGTAACATAGTGTACGAGTCTAATGCCTACGGTGCATGTGTAAGAAGCAGACCTGCTTTTGGCCATTACGGTCCCCACTAAAGCATGGCAAATTACAACCCCATGCAACATTTGACAGACTCTCATGTTTTTTTGTTTAACCCCAATTTAATAGGGCGAGAGGAACCACATTTGGTAACCTCAGGCGGTAGTTCAACCAATAAAATAATTACAATGACATACACGGTATTAATTATAATTAACAAAAACAACGTTAGACTTATATCATTTTTATGAAAGTAAGCATCTGTCATTTGAATTCAAACCAGTGAGAAATCTAATTATTCTCATTTTTCAATTCATACATTTAAATTGTTATATATCAAGAAAAAATTGAAACCCAGTATTTTTATTGAAAAGAATAGTGATTGCAATTTGCAAGTTAGATTGAATCATTTTTATTTAATATATTAAATATTTAAAATTAAATACATACTAACTTTAAATACCAACAGGGTAAACACATTTAAATTATGTTTGAATAAATAATACACACTTAATTTGCAAATATGTGTATTTAAAAAGTAAATGTGATCACGTTAAAAGTTAAATTAAATGTAAATAAAAATACAAATTTAAATTTGTAAATATACATAAATTAAGTGTCATAAAAAAACACTGTTGTAGGAACAAAATGGTATTCTATTAACAAAAGGATTGCAGTTTGTGTTGTTTTGGAATTATTAAAATGTCAATAAAATATTTGTATTAAAGAAAAACATATTTTCAATATATAAATTATATATTAAAAATTATATATATTGTTATATATTGTTATATAAATACATTGTAATTATATTACATGAGTAAATTTTCCATTTTGATGGAAATGTATTTTAGTTTGGACATGATTTTGAGCTGTGATCACAACTTAGTACTTTACCCTTCATTAAAAAATTCTGGTTGACATGTCATAAACCGTGGAAAACAAACAAGGAAGTGAAAAAAACGACGGGGCAGAAAGTCTCCAGTAAGTTGGCAGACATGATTCATATGTCCCGTCTAATTGCTACTTACTGTATGAGCTTCGCCTCAGACAATTCATTACTGTTTTCCTTCACGTTTCTTGTCCTAATTTCTTTGGAGTGATGTGATCAGTGCGTCTCGTTGTCTGGTTTTGTCCACGCTGGTAGCCTCCCCGTTTGGCACCTGACCAGAGGCAAACATGTTATTCCAAACTGGGTGTAACTTCCCCATGCCAGTCACAAAGTGCTGCTTTGGCGTTTTCTGGAGTCCTGCGGCTGGCAGCTGTTAGCAATTTCTCTTGACAGCTTTCTTTTTTTCAAAAAAAAATAAGGCTGCTGGGTGGTTTTTTTCTGTCATCGATAATTAGAAAGTGGTCTTACTGCTGGCACATGTAGAGAACGCCGTGACCTTGACATTACATCAGCCAATACAATAATCATATTATTATTGTTAGATAAATAGATCCGTTTTTTTTTATCTCCAAGAGAAATTTGTTATCATTAAAATGTCATAATAAACTTAATCACAGAATAAAACAATCAAGGCCAGATGGGAGAGATAAAGAGAGACCTCGCTCCCAACCTGTAGGGTGCAGTCCACCCTTTTCCGACTGAGAACCACGGCCTCGGATTTGGAGGTGATCCCGGAAGCTTCACAGTCAGCTCCAAACCGCCCCAGTAAACGCTGAAGGTCACAGCCTGAAGAGGCCATGAGGGCCACATTGTCTGCGAAAAGCAGAGATGATCTTATGGCCAGCCTACTGGACTCCATCAACGCCTTGGCTGTGCCTAGAAATTCTGTCCAAAAAAATGATCAATGGTGACAAAGGGCAGCCTTGGCGGAGGCCAACTTTCATTGGAAACAGGCTCAACTTACTCCTGGGAATGCGAACCAGACTTCTGCTGCGGTCAGAAAGGACCGTATGGCACCTCCAATCCCCTGCTCCCGGAGAACCCCCCCACCGGACACCACGAGGGACATGGTCGAATGCCTTTTTCAAGTCTACAAAGCACATGTAGACCGGTTGGACAAACTCCCACGTACCCTTGCAAGGGTGTAGAGGTGGTCCAGTGTTCAACGACTTGGACGAAAACCACATTGCAACTCCTGTAACCGAGGTTCCACCAAAAGTCGTATCCTTCTCTCCATCACCCTGGAGTAGACTTTCCCAGGCAGGCTGAGGGGTGTGATCCCCCTGTAGTTGGAACACATCCATCTTAGGGACCTTCTTAGAAGGGATGGTGATTCACAGAGGAGTGGCAATAAAATATGGCAAAAAAGGGCCTAAAAATTCCAATAAAATATTTTGAAAAATATTTAAAGACATCATTAAAAATGGCAGGAAAACATGAAAACAAATTATTTTCAAATGCTCATAAAATGTGATTTAAAATGATATTTTGAAATTAATTTAAAGAAATTGTTGATATTACAGATTGCAGCTTTGTTTTGAACAAATTTATTGCTGGTAAAATACATTTTTTTAAAAATGATTACTGAATGCCAAATAAGCAGTAGCATTTTATTCCACCAACTTTTGTGTGGGGTTCATAAATGTTACAATATATTTTATACAGTCTTTTTTTTTTTTAAATAAATGTCTTTTTAGCCTGTCAACTGTGCGACTTAATACATTTTCCAGTATGTACCGTGTCTGGCTCTGGCTTGCGATACGTAAACACTGCCTCACTCGTTATTGCACCGACCTAGGATTTGTATATTCACACTTTTGGTTTGTCTTCTACGCCCATCTTTTTCTAAACGGACATTTACTGACCTTACGATTGATTTTCGCAACACTTGGAGTAGACTGTCCGAACTGTGTTATTGTAGCGGTGTATGGTTGTATGGTTGGCCGGTGTGTCGCCATGGATGGAGCTGCCAAAGCCAACAGGAGGTGCTGCACAAGAAGTGCTTTGCTCAAAAAAAAATGATGATGATAATAATAATAATAATACTGTGTGGCTGACACACTTAAAACACTCTGCTGCTCTTGTTTTCACTGCAGTCAACTGACTACACCACCCTGTAACACAGATAGAGTCAACACAAATCATTTGTATTGGCTTAAGCCACTACCAAGAGGCTTAGAAGGTAAGGGTCCTGGGTTCACGTCTTGACTCTTTGGCGCGAGTCCTTGGCTGGGTGTTTTGTGCTAAGGTCAGGGTTAGAAAGAGGGCTAGGGTTAGGGTCTGGGGATTTGGGATAAGGGTGTCGTAAGGGTCTGTTTTCGGTTAGATCAGGCATCTCTAGGGTTCGGGGTTCAGGCTTAAGTTATGACTAGGATCCTGAGAGTAGGAGCTTGGGCTAGGCTAGGTTGGTTGAGTTAAAAGGAGGGTTGGAATTAGGGTTAAGGCACAAAATTTAGGTTAGGTGCTGTTAAATTAAATGCAGGTTTAGGATTAGATTCTTGTCACACTCTGTTGTGGGGCCAATGGAGAAAAGTCATTCCAGTAGTGGGTTTATTTTCGGAGAGGGCCAGCGTTAGGGTCACGTTTAGGGTCTTGAGGTTGGGGATAAGGCTATGGTTAGGATCTTGAGATTTGGTTAGGGCCTTTGTGTTAAATTAGGGTCTTTGCTTTTTGAAAGACAATCAGGTATACATTAATTGTGGATATAAACAAACAAGTAAACAAGAATTCATGGCAAATGCATTCACGTTTCATTTGAATAACTAGTTAACAGGTTGAATGATTAATTCTATCTGATAAAAGATGACACATTTTAATTTGATACCTCATTCACTTCTCTAATGAAAGTATTAAAGAAGTTATTTCACACCACCAGATTAGAATAAAATTTCATGTGCAGATAGATGTTAAAGTGAATAAATATCATACATACTGTAATGTTTGCACAGACTCCATTAAAGCTATGAGGAGGTGTTTGATCAACACGCTTATTGTGTAAGAAAAAATGGAACATACGCCAGAACAACAGCGGCTCCCAAACGACAAGCCCCCCATTCAACCAGAACACAAACATGCACAACCTTAACACTCACTACGTCCCTTTTATCTTGTCCTGACGCTCCCATCTGTGAGTTTGAAAGGCTTCAAGTTGCACTAAATTTGGATGTGGTCCAACACTCAATTGAAGAGGAAGAAGTAATCTAGCTAACAAGCACGTATACCAATTAAAATCCCCCCTCCCCCCCTTTATCCTATAAAAATTTCATTTTTTAGGACGTTCACACGGAGTGCGCACGCTCAGCGTCATATCATCCGTGTGCCCCAGTCAACAGACATGACTACTGGACTTAGGACAAATCAAACTGTTACAAGGGTAACGTTTAACGTCTTTATCATTAAAAAAAGCCAAAAAAACACACATCCATATAAAACCTGCCATGCTTAAATCCAATGCTTTATTGCCTAGTATCGATTAAATGGATTGATTACCTCTCAAACGATCGTTAGATCGATATATGTCGTCTGGAATGGCAATTTGGCGAGCACAGATTGATGTAGTTGGATCATAGGAATTTAAATTGGTATATGTCCTCTCCTCCCTCTGCCGCGTTGCAAAACTAGGTTAAATGTTTGTCATTTGCATGTGAAACTATAATTATTGTCTATAAATGTGTGTTGTGTTAAATGTTTTGGGTGTCTGGAACATACTGTATTAACTGGACTTAAATTATTTTCTGTGAAAAAACTTCCCTTGGTTGGTCTGTTTTGGTTTGAGTCGGACCTTCTGGAAAGGATTGACGTTAACCAAGGCACCACTGTACTAGGATATTTGTCATAGGCTAAGGGAGAACCCACTATGTTGTTTTTTCATGTCTTTATAAGAGAAAAAACCCCAAATAACACATAAACGTTGTCTGATTTAGAATAAAAGGGAGCAGAAAGAAGGCAGGTCTTATTTTATCTGCCCCTTTTCTCCCCAGAATTTCAGTGACAAAGAACGTAATTTTAAAACGACAGCAAAAGATATGACCACATAAATTCATTCCTTTTACAGAAACCCAACGTTCCATCAGTTTAGTCCTGAATCTTGGTGTTCCTTTTAACTTATCTTTGCTTTCTGTTTTTTTCAATTTTTTTGTATATTGATTGGCACAGTATAATGGTATATTCAGGCGCCTGTTTCGAATATGTTGTTAATAATATTTAATTGTGGTAATTTCTCAGTTAATAACGCATGGATCTTACCATTAAATTAGCTTTTTCCACCTGTGGGATGGGTCTAGTTAAGCTTCCAAAGTGGTTCTCAGAACACAGACCCAATAGGATTCAGGAAACAGAGGTAGGTGTGTCAGTTTTGGCCCCAGTGTTTTGCCCTAATGAGGGACTACACATGATGTCGGTCAAATTCATTTATTGGCAGAAGGACAGCCTTCCCGGCGTGAGGAACAACATCTAAATAGCAGTTACATTATTCACTCGGGTTCCATTTGACTGGAGTGCATTGTCTTCCTCTTCTTGTGGCTCCTAAATACGGCTGTCTAGAAAGTCACAGCATTAACATTGTTGGCTCTGCGGGTGTTTATATCTGGCAGGCACAGCTCCATTTTGGGAGCGTTTGGAAATACTCAGTCTCTTTCCTTTTCTGAACACGCGAAGCACTAAATAGGCCAGTAATATGTCCATCACTCTAGTCGGGTTTGTAAAACGCGCACTCGACACAAGACCCCGGTCCGTGGCGTGGACGGATGCCAGCGCATTAATGGTAACCAGGCAGAGTCAGATGACATAGTTATTGCAGCCCTTTCCCGGGAAAGTGCAGGGAGCTGAAAATCTATATTTGATTTATAGTGCAGTCTGAATTTATGTTCCGACAATCTTTGCTGGAGAAGGGGGCCCCCAGCATCATCTGGTGCTCTGCAACAACCTGGGGACTTCCCCCCACAGTCGCGACCGCCATGGAATGTCCACCTGTAAGGGGATATAGCGTTACTATGTTGATTGGACCCGACTCAAGTCTGAGCTCTGTGAGAAATCTGTACAAAGAAGCGGCTCTTTGTGGAAAAAACGGGAAAATTAAGAAGTCTGCAAGCAAGATGACACAAAAATGATATTGGGAAATTGTCTGAGGAAAAACTTTCACATTTTTGGAAAGTGTCTATTGAGAACTTTTTAACACTTTTGTAAACATCGACCAAAAATGCTTCATACTTTAACCTCAACAACAAACAAATTTAATGATGATTAAGATTTAGGATTGTTCAGACATTTTAGAGTTCTGCACAGTGACATTATAACGACCAATTATGGGTGATTATTAGAAACTGGGATGAGTACGGAAGAACTGAATCCATTTTGATGAGAATCTGGAAAAGGGTACATATTCAGCGACTTTCATTCATAATTATTTTGATTTAGAAATGCAAAAATCCTATGATTGCTCAAATGTAAATACTGTTTCTTTTTTTTGTCATCCATGAAAGCATACCTGTATTTGGTTCCTCTAGGGCAGGGGTCGGGAACCTTTTGGGCTAAGAGAGCCATACATGACACATATTTTCAAATGTATTTTCATGAGAGCCATATCATATTTTTAAAAAAGTGAATATAACTAATAATAATAAAGACAATAAGTCTCTGAATTGGATGGACTAAAGTGCTGAGAAGGTTTTATATTTGGTATGTTATTTTTAACAATGTGATTCCCGTCATGTTTTACTTTAAAATGTCAGCAAAAAAAATGACACAAAACATTATACATTATAAAACAAAAATTATATCTTTAATTGTATTAACACTTAATTCCCATAGTATCTCAACTTTGCCAAATTAATTTTTGCCCAACCTAATATTCCAAAATTTACAACGTTGTTTCTTAATATTGCGACATGTAAAAAATAAAAATGACATTGTTTTTACTCATAACATTACAAGTTTATTCTCGTGAAATTGATTTTTTTTCCCCCTAATATTTTGACTTTCTGCTCAAAAAAATTACAGCAATTTTTTTATTTCAGTTTTTTTTTAATTTTCCAATTTTTTTCAACTTTTCTCGTAATTATGACTTTATTCCTGTAATATTTTGACTTTATTCTCCTAATATAACCTTTTCGGCAATCAAATTTTCCAAAAATGACAAAAGTTTTTGGTTAGATTACAGCTTTTTTCTCCTAATATTTTGACTTTATTTTTCGTAAAATCACTGCTCATTTTTAAATTTTTGCTTTAGTTGTCATTAAAGTTTTTTGTTAAATTGTTGAATGAATTGCCATGAACATGTTATTACAGGTTATTTTTGTGTCCATGAAGGTGTACAATTTTGTGCCAAACCAAAAAGAGAAAACAATGTAAAATCTTACCTCTCCAATTCAGAAAATAATTGGATAGATCTGGATAAAGACTGGGATATTTTTTTTTTGTTAGTTTTGCGAGTGAGGACATTTTTAGTAATTTCCCTTCATTTTTCAGTGAAAAAACCCTTTAAAGACAAAGATCTGTGATACCTGTTGTTTTTCCACGACTGGTCCATAAATGATGCGCTTCCATAATTTGTCTTTCAATGGGCAAATGATGGATTGAACCTCTTTGGAATTTAAAGACTTTTGCTTTGCTCGAGTGGGTGTCATCATTTACAGCGAGTCTTGCGTAAATACGACACAATACGATTTATTTTTGCATCCTTGAAATATCGCATCTCGTGAAGCGATGATAGGAATTCCGTTCTTTATGGTTTGGTAATAACTGCTGTATTTTTCACGGCGACGCTGTGCCTAATTTATCACTGGCTGCTCACACCGGGAGTGGAATGGTGGTGGTGGTGCAGGGGGGGGAGATAAATGATGGATGGCTGCCTCATCTGGCGTTGTCTGGCGAGCAGCATCAGGCAAAGGAGTCTGGAAGGTTATCTGGACGATAAATCCCAAAGTTTTTCGATGTTGTTTTGTTATGGCGGGCAGCAGTTACGAGAAGCTCCGTCTTGCCCCGCAGGGATCCGTAAAACATACATAATGTTAGGATTAGACAGCGAAATGATTGCATCTTTACGGTCTATTTCTTGCCCACGGATATCAGTAAAACATACATAAGTCCGGGATATGATGGGACTTAAACGCAAGCGTGCTTGCAGCAGCAAAATGATGGGTTTGTATCTTCACTGTCGATTTATCTTACCCTATCGACACAATGCATGTGTCTTGCCCTGTAGACAGCAGTAAAACATACATGATTCAGATACGGTGGGACTCAAAATGGAACCGTGCTTGAACATGATAAATGACGGTGCAACGACGGGGACGTTTGAATCGTCACTGTTGATTTGTCACGCCCGATGGACAACTGCCCATTTGTCTCGCCCATAAACAACAGCAAAAAATACACCCTGTAACTCTGTAATGAGACGCAACTTAAAAGTGCAACCGTGCTTGAACAAGCTGAAGGATGATGTTCACTGTTGATTTGCCTTGCCACATAGACACTGTCCATTTGTGTTGCTCTGTAAGCGGAATGACGGTGCAGCGCGCAATAAAGTTTGCATCTACACTGTCGACTGGTCTTGCCCTATAGAGACCAGTAAAACATACATAACTCCTAATGGAACCTAAACCAGTGATGGTGCAATGTGAAGGAAGTGATCATTGCATCTAAACTGTCACTTCTCACCCGGTGTCCGTCTGCGCGACAGCGGTATGTATTTCATCTTGATGTATGCCCCCTGTTTCATTCATTTAATAAATGGCCCTTTTAAGCAGGAAAGCAGGAGGAAAGTCATCCATGCTGCCAGTCTATTAGTGCAATGATAGGGGTCGTTACTGCATGGAGCTGCCTGATTGAATGGCGTCCCTCTCAAGGTCAGGCTGCAGAGAAGAGCTTTTTTATACATACAGTATATACAGCGTGCTTTCGCACAGACCTGATCAAAATCTTAAGACCATTTGAAAAATTGCTAGAATTCACTTTTTTACTATTTGGATATTAATGAAGTTTTAAGTAGAGCTACAATGTGCAAAAGTAAGAAGGGGGTGTGTGTGTGACAAAAAGCACTATGACAAAGTAATTTATTGAAAAAAACAATTAAACTGAAATTGGCTGTTTATCAGCTGGTCAAAAGTTTAAGACCATCACTCAAAAAATTGCAAAAAACTCTCCAAACCAGAACAAAAAATGTTCTCAGTAGGACTGAGTAGCTCCACCGTTCTTGTTAATCATAATCATAATTCTGCTCACTGTTCTTGTTAATCACTTCAAAAAGGGCTTGGGGCATGCTTGATGCGAGTGTTCCCAGGAAGCTAGTGGGAACATTGCTCCAAGTGGTGCAAAAGGCTTCACGAAGGGCATCGACTGTCTGGAACTGATGGCCATTTTTATAACCTTCCCTTGCCATCCATCCCCAAATGTTCTCTATGGGATTTAAATCTGCAACACTGGAGCTATAGGTGGTGCAGGGTCGTCAGACAGATACATGCAGATGTTGCAGCGGGCATCCCTCATGACTGAGGGCCCTCGTCTGTGTGGTAACAGCTGGATTTTTCAACAGGACAACGCTGCAGTTCACAATGCTCGCTTGATGAAGGAGTTCTTCAGGGAGAATAACATCACTCTTTTGGACCATCTTGCATGTTCCCCTGATTTAAATCCCATAGAGAACATCTGGGGATGGACAGTTGATGCTAATGCTTAGCCAGATCTTCCTGGAAAAAGAGGTTATAAAAGACATGAATTAATTAAACAGGTTAGTATGTCCACACTGGGCTGGTCTTGAATTAACTTGGAGCTTGTATCATATTAGACTTTAATATATATCTTTATATCATGTTATCATTGTATCTTATACAAGTATGTGTAAGGTACTATATGGTCCTGTGCAGCCAGCCGGTATTGGTGAGCTGCCTCAGTGTAGAAGGGATATTTCCATCTGCTGAAGCTTTTTGTCTGCAGAGGACATGAAGACACCAGTAACCTGATAGCAGGATCTTTACGCTTTACTTTTTTTTTTTTTTTTAGACATGCAACCATGGGTCAACAGACCAAGCACTCCCTTCTTCCTCCCCCTTTCCTCTATCAAAGTAAACCAGCCGTTAAAATCACTTTTCAGGCAAGGTGCAGACAAGGTTAGAGTTCAAGCTCGGAGTGCAGCTGTTTTGTCTACTTCTTGTGGATGTCCCACACGCTGGCCTGTGGACCAAAGTATGGGATTTAGGACTGTCTGCTATGGTGATTCCGGTCCAGATCCTGAACATTGCACCTGGATGCTTAAACTGTACAATATGCAATGTTTTGTTTTGGTTTTGACTCCATTATGCTGCCTTTCCTATTGTCTATTTACACCACTGCAGAGAGTTCCAGGTGTTATTTTAATAACAATAATAATAATAATGTTGTACGGTATAATTTTATCATTTCTCCTCACAGATAGATAATACAATTTTAATAGAATATAATTAGGGATGGGTTAAATGGCGACTCTAAATTGTCCTTAGGTATGAATGTGAGTGTGAATGTTTGTTTGTCTGCCCTGCGATTGGCTGGCGACCAGTCCAGGGTGTACTCCGCCTCTTGCCTGAAGTCAGCTGGGATAGGCTCCAGCATACCTTACTTTATGCTGGAGCCATGACCTTTATGAGTAATAAGTGGCATAGAAAATGCATGGATGGATAACTGGGGATGTCCAATAATATGGCCCACACATATTATCGGCCCGATTTTGGCATAAAAATATAATATTGTTAGATATTGGTATTTTCTTTCCTGATTAAAAAAAAAAAAAAAAAACTAAACAGCTGAATATAAGCCAATGGGCTCCCATATTTTCCGCCACGCAAATGATGATCTCATCCAACCGAGTCTCAAGCGTGTAAACAACAGTGTTTGGCTAGTACCAAGCTTCCACACTGTATACCTGACTAACTTTATACCTGTGGTGTCTACCTCGGATGTTAAACTTGCATTTTGAAATGACTGCAACGCGTTGGCTATGCAAGGCGGAACCAAGACTTCTTCCTTCAGTACTTTTAATTTCCAGGGCAAGAGCCATCAATGGTAAAATCACGGATTGTATTGCATTAGCATCACAACAGTTATGTGTTAATTCCACAACAGGATATATGTGATGTTGCACATATCGGCATCTGTATCGGTTGGGGTACGTGAATAAAAATAAACAATTAGCGCCCAACACTCCCATTTAAGAGCGGCCCTGAACGCATCTTAGCACAAAGTGCACAGTCATCGCAGGAAGAAGGGAGGAGACAAGGCATGAAGTTCTTCATTGCTTTTGTGAGTTTTATGAATATTTTGGTGTCGGAACCTCTGCACTGTGAATACATTTTGTTGCAAAATAACTCTGGCTAGAGTAGTGAATGAGGTATCAAATTTAAAGTTAGTCATGTTTTATCAGAGAGAATAATCACAGACTTGATTTAATTTAACCTGGTAATTAATTCTTTGTTAATTCAACCTGAGGTGTTGGTTGCAATATATTCAACGACACTAGCATTCTCAGCAGTTTGCCAAGTCTCCTTGGAGGTGTCTCATCCTCTGTTAGACAGAATGTCTTTGAAAAGTAAGTAAAACGTGTTTTTGTCTAAGTCAGTGGTTCCCAAACTTTTTTGGCCGCGCCCCCCTTTTGGAGATAAAATTATTTTGGGCCGCCCCCATCCCCATCCACCACAACAACAAAGTATTGTCATGTTTCTTTTCTGTCTTCCCGTCTTAAGCCTTCTCTGCCAATAATGGTATCAAATTCCTTGTTAGTGTAAGCATACTTTGCCAGTAAAGCTGATTCTGAACATTTCCAATAAAAGGGTTGTCCCACATTGATTAATTCCAGTTCTAGTACCGCTCTCCGTATGGTCCTTGTTCATTAGTGACAAAGTGATGGACAATGGAAAAATAGTTGTGTCATGGTCTCCCACCAAGTTGACAAACCAGAAAACCCAACCTCAGCACTTTGGTCAGTGCTTTTCAAACTGGGGGAAGGGAGACTTATTGCAGGGGGGTGCCTGGCTACCACAAATACTATTCATTATCATTATTACCGTATTTTTGGGGGGCGGGGGTGCTAAAAATAATTTTATCTCCAAAAGGGGGCCCTGCAAAAAAAAGTTTGGGAACCACTGACTTTGGTGGAGAATTGCACGGCACACACTCAACTCCGATGCAGAACTCATGACGGCGTCAGATGGGATGGTGTAGTGACTACACAGAAACGTAAATAAGCTGGAGCCACAGCAGAAGGATAAGAGAGCCGCAATCGGCTCCGGAGTTTGGGGTTGCAGACCCGTGTTCTAGAAGATGTGGGTTGGTAAGCTGTGAAGCTTACAAACATATTGTTGAGTACACTAAATTTGTACATGTTGGCAGGTCTGCAGTAACGTACTCATGCCTCTCACACCCCAGTTCACTGGAAATGACTTACAGATTTTACTGTGGTGTATCATGGGAACTCTAAGAGCTCATCCTCCCTTTTTTAATAAACGCTTTTTTTAGCAGAATGTCACCGGCATCATCCCATCCCTACAGTAATGAATTGCCTTGATGCGCATTTGCCAATGTCCCCCTCCAGGCGCCGCGCTATAATTGGAATCTGACTAAGCATGAATTGCCAGGGGGCGGGGTGGTTGGTTGACCCGTCAGTAACCCCCCACACGTCGTTTGCCATTGATTTTTGTCATCGTGGTGGTATTATGATGGGAATGAAATGATAAGGTAGATTTGTCATTGATGCTCACATAAAGATTTTTGTCTTATCTCTCGCTGCTTTGTGTTTATTAGAGTAGGAGAGAAGGTTCCGGCAAAATCTCTTCAAGTGCGTGCGTGCGTGCGTGCGTGCGTGTTTGTCAGCCTCGTCTCTGTGTGGGCGTACAGTGTCGTCATGTTAGTGTATGTGTGCCTGGTAACGACCCTGCAAAATGACAAGCTGAGCTGGCAGTGAGGGGTGGGGGTCTGGGGAGGGATGCTGTGATTCACCATGCTGTCATTACAGGGACGAGGGTGGATGGACGTCCGTGGGGTCTGGCGACGGGGCGGGGGTCATGTATTCCCACCTGAGTGGGGCCTCGCTTGTCATTGCTTACGGCCTAACCTTGGATGGGATGGTGAGAGTGTTGGCGGTGGTGGGGGGCTCAGAATCCGATTGGACTTGACGTGTACCCGAGACGCTGACCTTGATAAGTACGAGCCATCTGCAGCTAGAAAAGGTTCGATGGGGGTTGCTTGTTTTGCCGCCCATTTGCACACTTGTTTATGTCAGCAAAGTGGACGGACCGGCGTAACTATGGTGGAGTGGAGATGACACCCTGCTTGTTCTGGCAAATGAAATAAATAAATACAAATAAATGTATAAATAATAATAATAATAATAAATTCACGCAGTCTTGTAAAATTCCGACTTTTTCTTGCAAAGTACAACAAAAGAAGGACAACAAGAGTGCCGCTGTGTGCTCACTGGAGCCACTGTTTCTGACTGTCGCTGGTTCCCCTCCAGCCCTTCCAACAAACTTGCTGGTAACTTTTCCTCTTCTCTTGATTTATTTCTTCTCCTAGTGGATGATCCAGAAGCCCCACAAGGTGGCGACTTTCTTTGGCTGCATCGGCACCGACCGCTTCGGGGAGATCTTGAAGAAGAAAGCCGAGGAAGCCCACGTGGATGCCCGCTACTACGAGCAAAGCGAGGAGCCCACCGGCACCTGTGCGGCCTGCATTACCGGCGACAACAGGTGTGTGCCGCACCCTGGTGACCTTAAACCACTCCTGAGCTTCATCTTTCATTATGGTCCCCTCTGTTGTAAGAAGATTTGAACATCTCAAGTAGCTTGCTAGTGCTTGTTGGCTCTCGCCCTCAAAATGTTTCCCAGTTTATGCTGAATTTTAAACCATTTTGTATAATTCTTCCACCCACAAATAGACCTTGCAGTACGTTTGTGATTGTGTCAATCCAAACAAAACATAATCTTTAATGGCAAAGTTTGAGTAAATCTTAAGGCACACGTGCACTGCGCTGCACTCACACATCACAGCGTTAACGCAATTTCCATTATTAGTTGGACTATTTCTGGTCACTTCTATGGTGCAGATATGGTCATAACTGGCATGAGGAGCGATCACATGACACAAGAGGTTGGCTGTTTGAGCAATTTTGAGCAATTGCGCCAAGTCAGTGGGTTAAGGGAAGCGTATCTTTCTCCTCAGTCAGCGGGTACTACACTGCTACTGCCTCCCGCACTCGGTGGTCTTAGTGAGCTTGTTGGATGTGAGCTCTTGACACCTGAAAAGGTCACATTGCATGTCCCGGGAGACAGGCTGTGTAGTATTTCTTACAGGTGTTGTTTCGCAGACAGAGGCCGCCGGAAAGGTCACACATGGGGAAAGGGTGATGACTTTCAAGATCTGAGAGCTTTCGAGTGTCACAACCCTTTCTCGCTCTGCTAAATCTTCACGGTTCACCTTCTCGTCACCGAGGATGTTGTCGGAGCACAACATTTGACGTAGCCTTATGAGTCATTTCACGGCATTCATATTATTACGCCTGGCTTCCTGTTCACAACAGAATTTTGTAGGAATGTGTGGGAAAAAAAAAACCATTTTGACATTTTAATTCTAGCATATGGCCTCGTGATCGTAACTACTTTTTAAATATTTTGAATAACGTCAATATGTTAAATAATATTTTTGTGTCATGTCTTTTCAAGGCTCATTGCACACAAAATAGTTTTTGTCTGATTTTTCTACTAAATTATTGTGAGAAAAGTTTGTTGAGAAATAGTAACAGATAATTAATCACACTTAGAACAGTTATCTATAATATGTAGGGCTGTAAATCTCTTTGTAGTAAACGATAACAAAAGAATTGATGTAAAGGCATATACATTTTGGAAATATAGGCAATTATTTTGTTCTAAATATAATATATTTTTACAAATTCCCCAGTTTTGCATGTTTAATGCCAGCGGTCCGACTTCGACGGTCCTACGCCGCACAGATAGATTACTACACAGTAGGCTTCCCTTTTTTCTTTCACCTCATATTTGGTCCCAAATGCTGATACTATGTGGGAATGCATAAAGGTAAGCTTTGATGACCTTATTGAGTGCTAATGTGCATAGTTGTTCGGTACACAAACTCTCTCAAAACCAAATTTTGCTCATTTTTTGTTTATAATTTAATGTGGTTCTTTTCATAATTTTACAGAACACATATTAAATAATTGCTTTAATGTATTGAGTTTGTGTGTATAGTGTTTTATTGATGTGTTGATGACAAGCTGGTGGACTGCTAATGCTAAAGCCAATAGGTATGTCCCGATGCGACCTTCAGTATCCGGTGTATTTTGAAGATCTAAAAAGATCGGCATCCGCCACAAGATTGGGCCGATTTGGTTGACATGAATTTGGACCACACTCCCAACATAGTAGGTGCTCTAAATGTGCCTCAAAGCTGGTTGCCGCTCGACTCCCGCCACCCGGATAAAGACTACCACGCCACCGTGCAAAAATGGCCACGGGGTACTGTGGTAAAGTTAGTTTGACATTGGACGCTGGATATTTGGCATTGTACCTCCCTAGCTCCCTCGCTGTGCCCAGACTCCTCTGTCATGGTGCCGGGAGCTTGCACGGGAAATGGCGCTCTAATCGCAGGGTGTTATGTTCTAGATCACACCACAAATGGATCTATAATCATGTCAAATGATTAGTCCTACCCTAAAGGTATTGTAATGGCGGCTGAATAATTCCACGCCAGGATTCAGTTGGCCATTTATTTGCATGTCAACACAGAGCACTCACTCCTTTTTTTTTTTTTTTTAAGATCAAACTTCAGAGCACTTAGTCCGTTACAGTCCAACGACACTTGCTATTTTTCTAATTCTCTGTTCTCTAATTCTCTGTAATTCTCTAACCAGCATGCTGAACACCACTCCCAATTCAGGTATTTGAATTGGCAAATAATTCCTCCAGGGAATGATCCCCCCCCAGGGATCAGAAATGTTTTCTGAAAAACTAAAATTATTTTACTCATTTTTGCATTATTTTTTATTATATTATCAGCTGTATTCTTTATTTTTGAATGTTATTTTTGAACAGTAGTCAGCCCCTGATGCACATGTTGTAATTTGCAGGATATTAAAAAAAAAAAGAATTTTAATTCATTAACTGAATAAATATAACAAATAATATATAAAATCCCTATTTTATGTATATATCAGATAAACATAGAAGTCGATAATAAATCAACAAATCAAAATATAATAAATCAAAATGAACTGTATAAATTGCATGCGTGTATTCCTCGATTGAGCACCTTGTGGTGTTTGTATATGGTGGGTGGAGACGGGGTTGCTAGCATACACACAATGCAAAAGAGTGTAGCATTGTGAGGAGCAATGTAGCAGAAATTACATTAGCAGATTCCAATATATTGTTTTCATTGTACTTTGAGCAATGTTCAAATATTGTCTCATTGTCTGGTGGCATTCTAGTACTTATATTTACAATACATTTCATATGTTTACAATATGTATATTAATAATAATAATAGGGACATGTATGCACCAGTGCAAGTGAAATGCAAAATCCAGAGAGGTGTTTGTGCTGCTGTGTTCTACCATGTGGTAACACGAGGCGACTTTTCCAAAAATTTGTGTTTGGAAAAACGGGGTCTGTTTTGTCACCTCATACAAGCAAGACCCTCTTTGTGTTGCAGGCAGCACCTGCTCTGACAATTCCCACCCCTACCCCCTTCACTCTAAGTAGCCATGATTGTGGCACTCATTTTGATAGGCGCTCATAAAGAAACAGCTTTAATGGCCTGCGTTGAGATAATACCACCTGCCTCTCTTTACACGCACACACACACCCCTCACCCAAAAAAAGCACCACCTCTCACCACTGAAGTGTTCATTCCAGCCACCCCCTGCACCGACACGTCGCTTTTTTGTGTTAACGTGATGGCTCTGAGGTTATTGCTGTACAAACATGTCACAAGCTAGCTCTTCTACTCCTGAACCGCTGCACATAAAAGGGTGGAAATGTGTCAAAACATGCACCCCTTACTGTGTTGCCTGTGCAATTATTTT
This sequence comes from Oostethus manadensis, assembly GCA_024372805.1. Taxonomy (NCBI): domain Eukaryota; kingdom Metazoa; phylum Chordata; class Actinopteri; order Syngnathiformes; family Syngnathidae; genus Oostethus; species Oostethus manadensis. The sequence continues at coordinate 3,615,555 of QODF01000233.1, read as the reverse complement.
TCTGGCAGATTCACCACACCACTTGGTGATGCTGTTATCAAACCTCTTGAAATTTCTCACACAGCACTGCAAAATAATAGGAAATGTGCTTTTTTTTTCAAAATATTGCCCATCGTCATCAATTATTATGAGAGACTTGACGTTTTTCTGTGCATTCTGAAGATACAAAAAGAGACCGCTTATTGCTGCACCAAATTGGAAACATTTATTTCTATAAAGCCTCCTGAAAATGACTCCAAAAGGCGCCAGCAACGCTGCATTTATTATTTTTACTTACATTACATGGTTATGCCGATCGAACTCTTTTACTAGTGCATCGACACTTCGCCACGCCACACCGTCTAGCGACTAGTTCACCACACACACTCATCGGCAGAGTGTCACAGTGCCTCAAACCACTACCAAAAAGATAACACTGCATATTTGAGCTGACACCACTGCTGCTGTGTTTTTATTTTTGAGTTTGGACAAGTTAACGCTAGATGTAGGCGTTTGTTTCTCTGTAAAATCAATCTGCTATTATTACTAGTAATACTAGAATATGAATATAATAATATGAATAATATGAATATAAGCCAAAAGTAAAGTAAGCCAAAAGGAAAATAAGAATCATGTGGCCCCTGTTTAAAGATGATCAAAGACAGTCTGGAGTTACCTCATAGTACTGTGACAGTTAGAAGACGTCTGTGTGAAGCTAATCTATCTACAAGAATCCCCCGCAAAATTCGTCTGATTAAAAAAAAAAAAAAAAGAGGCATGTGCAGAAAATGTTACAATTTGCCAAAGAACACATCCACTGGTCTAAAGAGAAATGGAGGAACATTTTGTGGACTGATGAGAATAAAAATTGTTATTTTTGGGTCGAAGGGCCACACACAGTTTGTGAAAAGACCCCCAAACTCTGAATTCAAGCCACAGTACACAGTGAAGCCAGTAAAGCATGGTGGTGCAAGCATCATGACATGGGCATGTTTCTCCTACTATGGTGTTGGTATTTATCCCATACCAGGGATCATGGATCAGTTTGCATGTGTCAAAATACTTGAAGAGGTCATGTTGCCTTATGCTGAAGAGGACATGCCCTTGAAATTGGTGTTTCAACAAGACAGTGACCCCAAACACACTAGTAAACAAGCGGAATCTTGGTTCCAAACCAACAAAAAGAATGCTATGGAGCGGCCAGCCCATCCCCGGACCTTAATCCAATCGAGAACGTGTGGGGTGACATAAAAAATGCTGTTTCTGAAGCAGAACCAAGAAATGTTAATGAATTGAGGAATGTTGTTAAAGAATCTTGGAGTGGAATGCCACAAGTCAGTTGACTCCATGCCACACAGATGTGAAGCGGTTATAAAAAAGTCTGCTCATACAACTAAATATTAGTTGAGTGATTCACAGGATTGCCAAATCCTAGAAACAACATTTTTTACGAAATAGTTTTGTTTGTAAAGTCAACAACAAACACTATTTTTTTTTAACACACCCCTTTTAACTCATCGCCTTAACAGCGTGCATATATTGAATGCTGGGTTTGTTTGTTTTCTGAGAATCTACTGCACCTACCGGTAACCTGTTTGCCATGTAGTAAAAATAAAAATATACTAATAACATTGATAAATCATTTAAAATGATATATATATATATATATACTGTCACAGTACTATGAGGTAACTCCAGACTGACTCCAAAAGGCGCCAAAATTATATAATTTTAATGTCATTTGCACTTTCTACTAGCTACTTTTTGCTTATAAAAGCATTTTGAGAGAGTGGGAGAGATAGAGAAAATGGAGACGGATGCCAAGCACAGCTAAAGAGATTTATGGCCTGTGTCTGGGCAGGTCTCTGGTCGCCAACCTGGCTGCAGCCAAATGCTACAAGAAGGAAAAACACCTGGATCTGGACCCCAACTGGGAGCTGGTGACTAAAGCCAAGATCTATTATATAGCGGTAAGTGGCACAAGACGACAAAATGTTAAAAGGCGCCCCCACCCTCCCTACCACCCATCCCATCCATTCAAGCTATTTTGTGTGAAAGGAACAATGCATGTAATGCCTCCATTCAGCATGAAGGCAACAGGTGCTGTTAGCGAGTGTGGAAAAAGAGATTATGCAACAGCATTGGGCTGCTCATGTTTCTCTCTTTGGGCTAATTCCTGCCGGTCAACATTTTGTCTTTGATCTCACATCGGGACAAGAATTCAGCACTCAGGGCGGAAATCAACCAAGGCGGCAGCTGTGAAACAATAAGCGTATTCTCCCTGGCATGCCAGGACATTCACATTGTTCTCTCTCACTATCGACACATACTGTGCATAGTAAGATCAGTAGGGCTGTCAAATGGCGCTGCCGTTGATGTGTTCATGTTAGAATAAAGTCACAAGAGCGTCAGACTCTGTGGGGGACGCTACACTGCCGTCACAACAGACAGGCGTGGCTAGGGCTGGGCGATATGGACCAAAACTCATATCCCGATACAGTATTTATGGTTGAATATTAATATATTGAATATTTTTTTCTGTAACTTGAGTTTGGACGATGTCAAAGCCAAATATGCGTGGCAAATTGTTTTTATTAAACTGGAAATGGCCCCTAGACTAAAATACTGTAACCGATGCGTTTTTCTTAAGCTTTGAAACCTGACGCTTATACAGGTGCAAGTAATTTATGGCTAGGTTGTAATGTTGTGACATCTTCTTTACTTCAGAACTACTACCAATCGTTTAAATATTGTGCCGCTAGCTAGTCAGTGAGGAAACAGTAGCTATTTCTTTGGCATGAGCCAATGACGAGCTACAGTACAAGTGAACTCAACTCTGTTGCTTAAGTTAAGTTGCTGTGTGATGAGTTTAGTGTTCTTTGTAAGATGACAAAGAGTCAGACTGATATAGTGAGAAACGACCTCTTGCGGTGTCAAGGGGTTGACAAGCTCTTTGTGAGTTTTTTTCACAGCTCATGATTGTTTTTTGTCAAATAAAGAGCTACTTGGTCTTCATGGACTCGTGCGCGCCATAATGTGGTATTTTATAACGTGGCCATGTGGGGCTTATAGTTCGCTGAATCTTATATACACTGCTAAAAAATTTGAGGAAGACTTTAATCAGTCTATAGTAACCAGTAAGTAATAGAAAGTGATCAATCAAACTTTTGGGATATTGATGTGGTCAGTTAAGTAGCAGAGGGGGTTGTTAATCAGTTTCAGATGCTTTGTTGTTAATGAAATCAACAACAGGTGCGTCAGAGGGGCAACAATGAGACAGACCCCAAAACAGGAATGGTTTTCCAGGTTGAGGCCACTGACTCCTCATCTCTTTTGGCTGATTTTTGACTGACTGACTTTCTACTGCTGTAGTTTTTCATTTGGCTTGGATCAACATTTCCGTTGATAGCATGGTGCGGTACCTGGACGCTACAGAGGTTGGACAAGTAGAGGTTTGCTGTGTCTCTCAGCACATTCTCAAGAGCATGGGGAGATTCCAGGAGACAAGTAGTTACTTCAGGAGAGCTGAACAGGGCCGTAGAAGGTCATTAAACCCTCAGCTGGAGCCGTATCTGCTCCTTTGTGCGTGCAAAGAGGAACAGAATGAACTGCCAGAGCCCTACAAAATGACCTCCAGCAGGCCACTGGTGTGAATGTTTCTGACCAAACAAATACAAACAGGCTCCATGAGGATGGCCTGTTGGCCTGACGTCCTGTGGTGGGCCCTGTGCTCACTGCCCAGCATCGTAGAGCTCGATTGGCATTTGCCAAAGACCATCAGAATTGGCAACTTCGCCACTGGCGCCCTGTGCTCCTCACCGATGGGAGCAAGTACAACCTGAGCATATGTGACAGACGTGAAAGGGTCTGGAGATGCTGTGGACAACGTTATGCTGCCTGCAACATCATTCACCATGACCGGTTTGGTGGTGGGTCAATGATGGTCTGGGGAGGCANTGCTCACTGCCCAGCATCGTAGAGCTCGATTGGCATTTGCCAAAGACCATCAGAATTGGCAACTACGCCACTGGCGCCCTGTGCTCCTCACCGATGGGAGCAAGTACAACCTGACCATATGTGACAGACGTGAAAGGGTCTGGAGATGCTGTGGACAACGTTATGCTGCCTGCAACATCATTCACCATGACCGGTTTGGTGGTGGGTCAATGATGGTCTGGGGAGGCATATCCCTGGAAGGATGCACAGACCTCTACTGGTTAGATAATGGCACCCTGACTGCTATTAGGTATCAGGATGAAATTCTTAGACCCGTTGTCAGAACCTCCTTTTGTCAATCAATCAATCCTTTTGTCTCTCTCATGAAGTTATGCTTCATTCCTACAGCATCTCATCCAGCATATACAAAGTTCTGTGGAAATACAGTAACTAACCACCAAGCAGCCATATCTGCAAAAAATGGATGGAAACTAGTGAGTAACATTAAAACAATGACGATCCTTGCTAGAAAAGGCTTTTTTGGCGTGTTTGAGGTAAAAACGCAGAAATTAGTGCATAACACTGAAGTCGGAAGTCATAAATAGCGACCTACTGTACTGTATGATGCTTTTCTTGTGGTTTGCCATTGCAGACTGTAAAAAGTAATTAAAATAATTAAGAATTAATTTTGCCATGAATTAATAAAATTGTCTGGTCATGAAAAAAATAGTAATTAATCAGGATAATTATTTAAGATAAATTCCACAATTTAATTAATTAATGGCTACTGTAAAAATTATGGTATATTTTAATACCAGTTACCAGTTGTTATAATTACTCAGTGAAGTAATGTATTTGGATTCTTTTTAAATTTGGCACAAAAAAAAGTTTACAGTTGTTGTTTGGTCCCGCTTTCGAGCCTACTTTAATGCATTAGGAAGCGTGACACTTTCTCTGCAAATTGGCAAACACATTTTTGGTTAGTGGCTAAGCTCCCGTGGGATTTCAGTGTGAGGGTGGGGAGGGGTCACAAATGGGCGTTTTGTCAGCGCCGGGTCCTCGGTGTTCCTGGCGAGGCCTCTTTGTAACAACACAATCACTCGCGTGACCCAGTCCATGACTGCATGTTCATGGGAGTATATTATTTGCACGTCAGGCATTTTTTTAAATATACGACTGATGCGTTTTCCTGGTGTGCTTGGATGAAAGGCTTCTCATCATCCTGGCTGGTGGATGATGCAGAGAAGTGCAGTGCGGCCATTTCCCCCACTCACAAAGAGAGAGAGAATGTTGAACTCCTGCCAAATGTTGGGTGGCAAGCTGGTTGCTAGGAAATGTGGCTCCTTAGGCAAATAATTGCACAAAGAGCAATAACAAAGGAGTGGAGAGGGGAAAGAAAAGCAGTGGCAGTGCATTTCAGTGCCATCATGACGTGTTTTTAGGGCTGTTTGATTGCCAACTTATATTAGAAACGAATGATGTGGACCATGTAGTTTTGTCCTTCCACTCAACACCATTTTTTTTATCCTCCACACACTGCAGCAGCAGCATCATCATCATGATCACTTGCTTGTTTTTCTTAGACCCCCGCTCCCCACGTCTCCTCCTTTGTCATTTCATGCATCCTTTCAATGAACGCACGGCTTGGAGTAGCAGCGTTTAAGTACTAAACATTCCGGTTACGCAGCCCTGTAGACAATTTGACTGTGAAAAGGCTAATTAGTGGGCGCAGATGGTCAGAAATAAGCCAAGGATGCATGGAGGAGACGACCACCTCTGCCAATGAGGCACAATCTGCTAGGCAAACCACAGCTGTCAGCCGATGGCATAAGCCCATATCTAGACATGTGCACACTTTTAACAATGCAACACAGACAGTAAACAAATTTCAACTGTGATGCGACGTGATTTGAGTCTACAACAGATTTTTCGTCCGGAACACTCCTAATTGGCCTCTAAAACTGATTCCTGGTCGTCCTAGTTCATGCTTGTTCGTCCACTGTTTCCGACTTATTTTGCTGCGCAGAACAAAGCTTGCATTTTGAATTTCAATTGTGTTCAAAGTTTGTGTGTTCGTAACAGTACTCAAGAGCTCAACATCGGCCAAAAATGGTGTCTGTTGCTTCAGCTGTGATGAAGTTATGACATTTTCAACAACTCTGAGTGCTTGTGCGTGGACAGGCAAAACGGAGCTTCTTGGTTGGACGTCATCAAAATGTGCAACCAGGAATTGAAGTTACTGATACTGAAAGATAATGTATCTCACTATATTGATGAGCGTTACAAGGACATGTGTTAACAAGCATAGTTACGATGCCACCATCCCCAGTACGTCCAGGCCCACTATAATATGTTTGTGAGCAAGGGTGAACAGGTAGAACCAAATCTGTTATTCCCACGATGCCATCTGGGGTATTTAATCTTATATTTATTCAGCCCAGTTCTGCGGCACTCCACTTGTAACTGGCCTCGGCATCCTTTTTTCCTTTTTTTTTTTTTTTTCTTTGCCCGGGAGAGACGCGCCGTCCGAAAGCGTCTCGTCGCGTGAGTCTTAATCAGACACTTAGCCACTAAAGCAGGTTTCCTCTTCTCCCTGGTGAGAGTATCAACACACGGCCATCAGGTGCAATCCGCCGCCGCAAAGTGGCTATTTATTTTCCCAGCTCTGTATTACTTGACAAATAATTACTCAGTCTATTCAATTAAAGCCGCCGAGCCCGCACAAACGCCGGACGGGAACATTCATTCAAGCAGATAGTGCAGGTGAATAACTCAAGAAAAGGCGCCTCGCACAGTTAAGGTGGAAAAGTGAGGCTTGAGGGGAAGCCAAAAACACACTTGTTGCCAGTGGAGCAGATGCACACAGTCGTCCGGGGTGAGCTCGTTACTGTTTTTACCATGTCATACAGTGATGTGGACAACCGCCTGGAGGCCCGCCAGGGACCAAAACATGCCCCGCACTCCCCCACCCTCCAGGAGACCTTTACCCAAGATGCAATGGATTAAAGCATTTTTCGCTCCCTTGTGGCTCACATTACGGCGCTGCCAATAAGAAAAGACGCTCCGATAACAAAAGCGCTGCCTCGTGCCAACGTTTAAAGTGCTTCCATGCGCACGTTTGAAAAGCAAAACCGATCCACAATATTGCTCAATGTTAAACTAACGCAGATGCAGCCCCTCGGTGAAATGCTCCGTGTGGGCTTGTTGCAGATGTTGTTGAGACGCAAAGCAAAACAGCCATGTCACAACCCACAACAAATACATAGTGCATGTCAGCTCTAATGGAAGTCACGATGACATAAAACAAGCATGAGACATGTAATAGTATATTTAACAAGCCCAGACTATTATAGTCTATTTTCTAAAATATTACCACATTCACTTTATACATCAAATAGAGTTAATAAAAGCAATGTGTATGTATTTAAAACTCATGCAGCACTTCCTTAGGTACACTTGTACAATATTACAGCTGTTTTTAAAGTTGCTGCTATTTGTTTTCATTGTATTTCTATACATATATTGGATTATTATTAATATTATATTATATTATTTACAAGAATACACAAATAAATAATAATTCAGTATAATAATGTTTTTTTTTTTTTCTTTGCCTCCTCCCGGAGTTCTTCTGCGTGTTTGTTTGTCATCAAAGAAATTAGTTAGTCAATGACAACACAGTTGAACAAAACCCCGTTAAAAATGAGATGAATTGAAAACTATCAGTCGGAAAAGGTAATAAAGCCATTTATTAAGCTTTGGGACTCCAGCGAACCACAGTGAGAGCTGTTATCTACAAATAGCATAGAAACATGCAATACTGGTGAACTTTTCCAGGAGTGGCCGGCCAACCAAAATTACCCCAAGAGCTCCTCGACGACACATCCAACAGGTCACAAAAGACCCCACGACAACATCCAAAGAAGGAAATAAGAAATGAGGTCAGTGTTCATGACACCACCATAAGAAAGACTCTGGGCAAAAATGGCCTTTATGGCAGAATTCCAAGACTAAAAATCACGGCTGAACAAAAATAACATTTAGGCATATCTTAATTTTGCCAGAAAACACAACTATCTGACAACTATTTTGGTAATCGATTAATAGTTTCATTTTAAAATGTACTATAAATGTCCTAATTTTTGCCACTCTATTGTAACTTTTTTTTTTAATTCCTTAGTGATCCACAAAAGCAGACATATTATCTTTTGTGTTTCAGGCGAAACAAGATACTTCACACACATCACCTTTGACTTTGAAAAACAGCTATCAACATTTTTGGCTCTTTTTGATATCTTGCAAAGCAAAGCCCTGCAGAGGTGTGTGCGTAGAGCGTGTGTAAAAGCATTCCCACGCAAAGTAAATCTCATACTTGTACTCGTGCCTACATTTCTGCACTCTCTCCATTATCTCTTACCATGCATACACACAAAACCTACTGGTAGAACAGTGAAACTGTAGTAGAGTGATTGTCAACTGATGGTTTATAATGTGCTACTTCAATTTCGGTGACTGAGATCTTCCTCTTTGCTATAATTTTAGGAAGGAAAACGTCCTTTCATGCATTCTTGAAGAGATTACTGCAAAGAAGGGAAAATTTAAAATGTATATTAAAAAAATCCGATTAATCGATTAATTGAAAAAATAATGGACAGATTAATCGATTATGAAAATAATCGCTGGTTGCAGCCCTAATCTGTTCATGCCCTCAAGATGTGACCAACTTGGGTTCTGCAGCGGGACAACAATGATTAAGTTAAAATGTATATAAAAAAAATCTGATTAATCGATTAATTGAAAAAATAATCGACAGATTTATCGATTATGAAAATAATCGCTGGTTGCAGCCCTAATCTGTTCATGCCCTCAAGCTGTGACCAACTTGGGTTCTGCAGCGGGACAACAATGATTCAAAACACACCAGCAAGTCCGCCTCTGATGACGACAAAATCTTTGGTGTGGCCTAGTCAAAGTCCTGACCCGGATTCTATTGAGATGCTGTGGCATAACCTCAAACAGGCACTTCATGCTGGAAAACCCTCCAGTGTGGCTGAATTACAACAACTCTGTCAATATGAGTGAGCCAGAAATTCCTCCACAGCTTTGTAAGAGACTTTGACTATGTTCACGCTGCGGGTCAGTCTCGATTTTTTTTGCTCACATGCGACCTGTATCGGATTTTTTCATGTCTGTGTGAACAGCACAATTTCGATATTTTTCAAATGCAACTCAGGTCTCGTTCAGATGTGGACATAAATGGGATATGTTTGCGGTGCGACTGCAGTGTGAACGCTAAAGTGGCACATATCCGACATATACGTCACGGAAAGGCGTGTATTGCCGTGCTTACCGAGACTTTAAAGGTAGGCAGTCGTGGAAAGGCGTAGTTTAAAATGCAAGACTTGGATAAATGTAGGCAAAAATCATTTTTGTCTCATCCAAAAATGATTTTTATAAGGTGTTAGTGAATCCGCTCTCTGCAATGTCTCACCACTCCACCTACACGCACCGTGGAACAGACGTGGCAAGAAGTTGTCTACAATCCTCCGTACCAAAATTCTTTCTTCTTCATCTTCTACACGGAATCACTTGGTTGAGAAAATATTGATTCCCGGTGCATAAAATCCTTGAAAGGAGAGCATGCTAGTAATGTGCGGACCGATGTGGAAATGTCGATATCTCTGATACCAACATTTCTGAAATCAAAACAGTGATACTTTTGATACTTCAGGTATATGATTTTGTTCTACATTATCTTGGCTAAATTGTAAATTACCCCACTACAATTTAATATAAATCAATAAATGACTATGTTGTCTAGTATTCTTTGTTGTGATTTGAAATACTGAACACTACTTTACTACACACAAAAATGTATCAGACACATTAGGTGAATTTGCACATTGAATTGGTATCGCCGATACCAGCCTGAATTTTACCCAGTATCGAATCAGAAATGAAATCGATGGTATCACACATCACCGGATCACACACCGCAGCAGTTTTTACTTTCGTAAACACACGGAAATAGAGTGATTCTGTGCATGCACGTCACTCTCCGGGTGCGTTGCAGTCAAATAACGAGTCGCATTTGTTTGGCAATGTGAACTGCCACATAAAAAAATCATATTTTAAACAAAAAATCCGGCCGCACGGTGGTTGAGTGGGTAGCACATTGGCCTCACAGTCGGGAGGTTCAGGGTTCGAATCTCCGTTGGGCATCTCTGTGTGGAGTTTGCATGTTCTCCCCGTGCGTGTGTGGGTTTTCTCCGGGTACTCCGGTTTCCACCCACATTCCAAAAACATGCATGATAGCTTCATTGGCGACTCTAAATTGTCCATCGGTATGAATGTGAGTGTGAAAGTTTGTTTGTGTATATGTGCCCTGCGATTGGCTGGCTGGACTACAGTCCAGGGTGTACCCCTCCTCTCGCCCAAAGTCAGCTGGTATAGGCTCCAGCATACCCGCGACCCTAATGAGAATAAGCGGCATAGAGAATGAATGAATGAATGAAACAAAAAATCCGAATTGGGAGTCCTACCCTGCCGTGTGAACGTAGCCCTAGACTTGAATATCTGATGTTCTGATAGGAGACAATTGCAGTGATCGTGTTTTGATTTGGCAATCCTCAGTAACTTTGACCAAAGTTCAAATGACTACAACTTTTGCTTGGACATTCACTAACACGGCGGCAGCATGTTGGATTACAAGGTTTATAGTGTGTGTAAAGCACGCGTAATGTGTGCTTCCAATCATGCCTTTTTGCACTGCCGCTTCCATATTATCACTCACAGTAGCGATGCCTTAGCTCACGGACTTCTGGCTGCCCTCTTCCCGTGAGATAGCATTTCTACCATCACGTTTAAATCTCGCTAGATCTCATAGCACCCCTACTCATTTCACTACGAGATGACGGACAAATCGGACGAGCTTCTGCAAGCCCCCCCCCCTTATTGGACAGCTTATTGGACAGCTTGCACACAAAACAAAAACACTCTTGTGGAGTGAATGTAAATGAAGATGAAATGATTTGCAAAGCTATTTAATAAGGCTCGCCAGAAGTCAAACTTGGCATGTAAATGCAGTGGGGATTCAATTTCAAGCGGTACTGTAACTGATCGCCTGCAGACAAAAGGGAGGTGGTGGATGGTGGTGGAAAGGAGGGGGTGGGGGCTGCCAGTTTTCGCTCTGCTCTCCATTTCTCTTCAGCCCCAAAACCACCCACCATTTGTTTCCCTCCTCTTCTTCCCTTGGCTGCATTTTGCCTCGTGATCCTTCCCAAGCTATGTGGAAGGACGGAGAAGGAAGGGAAAGGAGGGGGGGGGCTTGCAGAGTGGCGCAGTGTAGCGAAGGCAGGCGAGGAATGAGAGGATGCTCAAGGTCAAGATGAGGACACAACAGGAGTTTGGAGACTTACCTTCTTGCTAGTTAGCTAGTGAGCACTTAAGGACTGCCTTTGCTTTTTTTGTTTTTGTTTGGGCCACTGCAGGGGCTGGCAAAGCGGAGTAACAATGTGTGCATGTGTGTGCACCACTCTGGGGTGCTAGCAGGCTGGCGAGCTGCGAGCGGTGCCAGCACTGCACCCCCCATCTTCTTTGCATACAGTGCCCGAGGCTGAATCTCAGCTTTCCCCCTGCAGTGACAGCATGAAAACAACTAGCAACAGTACGTCTACATAGCAGAACGCAGTGGTGATGCATTCTGATAAAACTGCAGTAACAGTCTCAGGCTGCTTTTGTTTTGGTTGTTTTTACTTGATACTTGACTGATCCAATTCAAACTGTAAAACAAATTGCATCTACAGTATATCTGTATGTTCTCTATACCGCATTAGGGTATGTAAAAATGCCACATTCTTTTTTTTTTTATAAAAAAAGGCAGAACTTTGTGAAAGTTGCAGCAAGGGACAGAGTTTTTAACTCGTTTTCAGATCTCAAGTACGGTTAGAAATTTGAACGCAGGCCGAACCAAACGGTGACAAGGCACAAAACGCGGAGGAGATCCAAGAAGTGGAATGGGTAACCAGCTTAAAGTTCCCTGGCCTGCACACCTTGGAGCACCTGGACTGGACTTACTACCCACATCATCAAAAAAGAACCAGAAGCATCTGTTCTTTTTGAGAGTGCTGAGGAGGAACAAACTCCCTCCACTTCTGCACCTGCACCTTGCAACAAGCACAAAAAAAACGTTCATGTTGTTTCCGCTTTCCACCACCTCTTGGCGCAAGTCGGGGGAATTTCTCAAGTAATTTCCGTAGCCTCTTGGATCGTCCCTGTATTTTTATGTCAATAATTAACCATAATGCCAAACGCGATGTCTTCTAGTAACCAATTCCCACACCCACACTGTCAGTTCTTCCTTTTTTTCAGTGCATGCCACCTTCTTCCTCTTTCTACATTCTCTTACTGCAGCTACAAGATCGTAGAGATTTGCCGTACTTTTCTGCATCGAGAGCATCACATCATCTTGGCATTATGTGCCAATGGACACCATTTTCAGAGACGAATCGTGTGAGTGCGTAAACTAGTCGTCAAATGGCAAATGCCATTGTACCTGTAGATTTGTCCTAACCTAAGTGTCGTGACATCACCCCCGCTATTAACAAAACATGAACAAATTGTAGCGGCTCAGACGTACAAACCGTGGCTCCAAGGGGTTTACTAGCCGACAATAGTAGGTATCTTCAAAAATGATGAAGGCCTGGTCGTCCGGCGCCATTATTTCCACGAGTACATCACAGATTGCTTTAGCACTCTGTTCGTCCCTGGCAAAAAATTTTTTTTTACACTTTTCAAACAGCGCTGCGATAGGAACAAGCCTCGGGCATCGTAGCAATGCTGGCCTCTCAGGTGTCTGAAAAGGTTTGATGTGTTGAAGCTCTGTGGGTTTTTTTCCCCCCTCATTGCAGTATGTTTGCAGAGCATTTGACAAAGTGTCTTTCGCGGAAGTAGAAGAAATCCCATATGATTGACGCCATGTTTGTTTACAAGTAAGCTCAGGGGAAGTTTGCTGAGGGGGGACATTTTCTGAATGAACAGAAAATAAAAGATTTGTTCACGCTAACCCACCTACAGCACAATACAAGTCATTTTGCGTCATTGGACCTTTTTTATTGGAGCTATTTATCGGTATGATGCAGGCACGGGTGGGTGACCAGCTATTCAGCACATGACACTGAGTACATTTTCGACATGTAAACGTGAATATCAAAACCTCATCATATCGCAAAAGGCTTAATCGCTTGTAGTGTAAACAAACACGCCACACATTGCAGCTTCAAGCGTAAATATATAGCATCATAAAGTGGAAACCTTGCACTCGTGTCAACGATTCCGTCAAAGGGATGCACATTTAGAAGATTTACTCCATTTAAAACAGGTTGCTTTTGTGGGTCCACATACTTTTGTGGGCCTCCTAGGTCATTATTCCGCATATCAGCCCCATAATTATCCCTGCGATTGAGTGGCGACCAGTCCAGGGTGTACCCCGCCTCCCGCCCAAAGTCTGCTGGGATAGGCTCCAGCATACCCGCGACCCTAATGAGGATAAGCGGCATAGAAAATGAATGAATGAGGGGTGCACGATATTTTCCACCCCTACTTTTATAGCTAACTTGGGGCGATTCTTCCAAATTTCTGTGTGAAAGGGGATGAAATAATGCCGGGTCGCCTTCATCCGGGTCGGTGATGACAAAAAGGTGGAAAAATGTCGGCTTTTCCATGAGACGGTGTGAAAGAGGGCTATTGTTTCCCAGTCTGTGGAGGCGTCGCAGGGACTCTGTATGGCCGCCGTCTCCTGGATCGGAGCATTTGGACGTTCTGGAAAGTGTCAGAATGTGTCAGCAACACATGAAGTCTCTTAGCCTACTTCCTGTACGTGTCTTGCTAGCCTCCTCTCTGTCCCTGTCACACTAACAAGCTGCCTCTGATCTATTTTTCATGTGTCGCGTTGTTGGGACTCTTATTTTCTCCTGCCATGGCCTATTACTGCCGGTGCCTCGTCCCCGGTTTTTGCCAGGCAGCGTCTGCACGTCGTCCAGCACCGGCGGGCGTGTGCTCCAAGACGTTTCCATGATTAGTTCAAACATCATGGCCGCCAAGTGTCAAACGACTGTAAATAAAAAGCAGACCTCGCTGGTCTCTTTTTGATGCTCCTTGGGTGTGTGTGTATGCGTGCCTTAGCTTGGAACGCTGTGGGGTGTGTGTGCGTGTTGGGGGGGGTGGGGGGTACCAATCAAAACAATAACAGCTGCTCCTTTTGACAAAGCCCCCCCCAAAGGCTCTCCATTGTCAGAAGATGTAAGCTGACTCATGCACAGGAGAAGAAGGGCATGCATCCCTGCAATTACAAATAGTCGCTAGTTTAGCCAAGTTATTTATTCGTCTAATGAATCCTCTCACTCCCCTGTGGAAATTGATTAGCAAATAGCCCCCCCTCCACCCCCCAAAATCGCCCACCACCACCAACAGGAGGGGGGGAAAAATAACATGCCTCCTCTCTAATTGGTTTGTTTATCTTGAGCAACAGACTGCAGGTTTGCTTGTACTGCGGCTGACATGCACGGCTTCTTGGAACGATTACTCACCTTGGGAAGATGAGAGATGAGGAAGACGAGGGGAAGGAGGCAACCTTGCCTCTGCCCCACCTTGCTTATGTGACATCATTTGCCAAGACAGATTTGTAACAGGAAAAGATGATATTGGGGATTGATTTAAAGGCGGCGGGGATAGGACAGCATTGAGAGGCCCGGGGTGGCGTCCAAACAAGCTGCCAACAGTGGAGTCACGTATGATGAATGACGTCTATGTTGTGTTTGGCAGCTCTGAAGCACATCAGGGAGATGTTTTTCCTGTTTAATAAATTGCGTTTTAATTTGGCCTTCCTATATTTTCCTGCTTATAATGTCACAAATTGCAGTTTATCTTTAGAGATAGAAACGCACCTCCTGTTCCTGTTCTTGTCACCCAGGGATGACAGGAGCATTGCTTGATCTGAGCCGTCTGTGAATGTGACACTACTACACATTAGGCAAAATGTCAGGCGGTGCAGCACAGTGCAGTGAGCACAGCCAATGAAACAACACGGTTTAAAACGTCTGGTGTACTACATTTAAGTTTTTCATTGAAACCCATATAATAACATATTTTTTTGTATTTATTTTCATAAATTATTGCAATTTCAACACATAATTCATAGTTGACATTGAAAAATACAAATACATTATCCGTATTTACAATCGTTAAGAAATATTAAGTGTGTTATGATTGAATTCATGTACCATTTCTTTATAAATATCAAATATTAAAACAGTACATTTTATAAACAAATGCATAATATTATAGATGTATTATTATTAACAAACGATAAATATAATACAAAATAATAACACAATGATGAACATATTATAGCAATGAAAATAAATATAATATTGAAAAAGAAAAAAATGAAGGTTAGCCGCAGCAAGACGGAGTACATGTGTGTAAATGAGAGGGACCCAAGTGGAAGAGTGAGGTTACAGGGAGAAGAGATAAAGAAGGTGGAGGTTTTTAAGAACTTAGGGTCAACAGTCCAGAGCAATGGAGAGTGTGGAAAAGAGGTGAGAAGCGTGTGCATGCAGGCTGGAATAGGTGGAGAAAAGTGTCGGGTGTGATGTGTGATAGAAGAGTTCCAGCTAAAATGAAAGGAAAGGTGTACAAAACTGTGCTGAGACCAGCGATGTTGTTTTGTTTAGAGACAGTGCCGCTGAGGAAAAGACAGGAGGCAGAGCTGGAGGTAGCAGAGATGAAGATGCTGAGGTTCTCTTTGGGTGTGACCAGGATGGACAGGATCAGGAA
>QODF01000233.1:3570186-3598536 GCA_024372805.1 Oostethus manadensis | reverse complement strand
CCCCCCCCCCCCCCCCCCCCACAAAGTGCAGAAAGTGACCCGCTGCTTATTCGTTTTATACTCTTGACTGATGACTATAAACACAACGGGGGCCCGTGCACGCCTTTCGGACGTCCGAGCGGACTGTAAATCACCGTTAATATGATTGGCCGCCGCAGAGTCTCCTTGAACCCGCCTAACGCTGTTATGCTTGATTATAAAGAGGTTAAACAAATGTAATAATAAATCTCTCAAGTTTTTAAAGGGATATTGCATTTTGTATGCCGAGCACTTAAGCGGCCATCCATTATCGAGGCTAAATTGCTGCCTCTCCTTCGTTTTTTTTAATGTATTAATTTACTGTCAGGCTAGCCAGCTTATCAATCACATTCTCAAGGACTCTATCCAGTATTCCTAAAACTTCATTATTTCATGGAGAGAAAAAAAAGTACGTGTATGATTCCTCGTGGGAAAAAAAAAGTTGTTTTGACACGTGATAAACTATGCTTTCTTCTCGAAGCTCAAATCTACGTATATTATTCAGAATTGTCACTTTTTATCATAACTAATACAGAAAAAAGACACGGTCTTCGGATATGCAAAATGTTACTTTTTGCTACATTATTTTCAGCATATTGCAACATCTTCTTGTAAATTATACCATAATTCAACTGTTTTCTATGAGCATTGCTGATATCATTTTTTTTCACCTAAATGTTTACACAGTCGTCCCTCGTTTATAGCAGTTAATTCATTCCAGACTGCGTAAATTGAATTTCCGCAATATACTGTAGGATTCATTGTTAATATATTTAATATTTTCATATTTGGATTATAGAAAACCTGTTTGATTTTCTAACTACTGTTTTTAACATTATTAGAGTCTTGCAGACATGAAATAACACATCTATAGTTACCTTTACACTACTATTACACACACACACACACACAGATGCCCAAGGAGATTTGAACCCTGATCTTCCAGATCTTCTGATTGTGTGGCCAGCAAGTTAGGAAATGGCGCATTCAAGGATTGTTGAAGTGGGACGAGTCACCACTCGCATTAAACTCGGGAAAAACTGTGGAATTTGTAACTGTTTTTTCCCTACTTTAACTTTTGTTTATAATATTTTTAGTTAAATTTGTTGTCTTAATTTTATCAAACTGTAACATATCACATGCATTTGTTCCTTTTTAAAATAGTTTTTTAAAATGAATTTTATTTTACAAATATAATTTTATAAATACACGTATCTGTAAATAATTAAAGAATTCAATTTAATTTTTAATAGTTATAATATCCAATGAAATTATGACCAGTCCAGAGTGTACCCCGCTACCCGCCCAAAGTCAGCTGGGATAGGCTCCAGCATACCCGCGACCCTAATGAGGATAGAAAGTGGATGGATGGAATTATTAAATTAATTATTTCATTTGTAAGGAAGTATAATTTTAGGTGTTTTCATTTTTTTGCTTGCTTTTCTTACTTTATATTATTTTTAATGACCTGTTCTTGTTGGAAACATGGCTAAATGTTATCCAACTGAGGTACAGTATTCCATCAGCAAGTTCCCAAGGGCAGGGAGGTATAAGAGTGTGTGGCTGTGGTTAGGACACAGTCGAGTGCATATGTAATTCCAGGTTCACACTTTCTTATTTCCCGTCCGAATAATATATTTGACACAACACGGTGTCTGCAACCCTGGCCGGGGAACTCGCACGCTCACTCTTCAGCATCTCATGAAAAATGCATCCACTGGGCTTTTATAACTCTTCTTGGCCTCTGATAGTCGTTTCATATCATATCCATGTCATGTCAGCGCGCGTATTAATTATGTAGCGAGTGCGGTTGAGGAGACAATATTGACGCGCGGCTGCCGCTAAACGGCCACGCAAGTGTGCGTGCGTGCGTTCCCCACTCTGCGATGGTGAAACATCAACATGAGCCAATTAAGCACCGAGGATGCACTTTCATCGTCACAACTTGATGAGCTGTTCTGTCTTGAGGACACTCAGGAGGGCGATTTTTTTTAGTCGTCGACGTAAGGGTGCGTTCACGCTTGTAAACCTCGTTATCTGCATTAAGCATGTAGAAATGACAAATACAGTGGTGCGATTTCTTTTCAGGTTTGTCACATTTAAATATATCAGATCACCAAACAGATTGAAATGTTGTTCAGTGACAACACGACAGAACACAAACTGCAGTTTTGGCCCTGTGTGAAGAAGGGATTGCCCCCAAATCCTAATAACCGGTTGGGCCACCCCAAGCAGCAATCAAGCGATAACTTGTGATACAACCCTGTGGACGAATTTTGGCCCACTCATCTTTGCAGAATTGTTGTAATTCAGCCACATAGAAGGATTTTCCAGCATCCATTTTCTATGCCGCTTATCCTCGTCAGGGTCGCGGGTATGCTGGAGCCTATCCCAGCTGACTTTGGGCGGGAGGCGGGGTACACCCTGGCCTGGTCGCCAGTCAATTGCAGGGCAGACAAACAAACATTCACACTCTAATAGACAATTTAGAGTGGCCAATGAAGCTAACATGCATGTTTTTGGAATGTGGGAGGAAACCGGAGTACCCGGAGAAAACCCAAACACCACGGGGAGAACATGCAAACTCCACACAGAGATGCCCAACGGAGATTCAAGATGCTACCCATTTAGCCACAGTGCGGCCCGGATTTTCCAGCATGAGCCACCTTTTTAAGGTCATGTCACAGCATCTCATTTTGTTTTTCTTTACCCATTCAAAGCTCATGCTGGTATGTTTTGGATCATTGTCCTGCTGCAGCACCCAGCTCGAGGTCACAAACGGATGGCCCGACATTCTTCTTCATGAGTGTTTGGTAGACAGTAGAATTCATGGTTGCATTTATCACAGCGAGTCTTCCAGGTCCTGAAGCAGCAAAACAACCCCGGACCATCACAAAACCACCACCATATTTTACTGATGGTATGAAGTCCTTATCTGGGAGATGTAATGGAATACACACCTTCACCTTCACACACCACCTGAGTATTTTCTCAAATGTCTTGGGTATCATCAAGATGTTTTCTGGCAAAATTAAGATAAGCCTTTTTGTTCTGAAGTGGTTTCTTTTTGGAACTCCGATTTTGCCCAGTGTTATTTTTATGGTGGATTCATGACTGACCTTAACTGAGATGTTCCTTGAAGTTATTGTGGGGCCTTTTGTGACTTCTTGGATGAGTCATCGCTGTGCTCTTCTGGTACTTTGATTGACTCTTGGGAATGTTTGCCACTGATCATGTTTTTGACATTTGTGGGTAATGGATAATGCATTCTAGTTGTCTTGTCATTGACGGATATTTAAATTTTTTGGTGATCTCAAACACTTAAGTGTGAGAAACCAGCAAAAAAAGAAGGCAAGGGGCAACCGCTGTATTTAAGAGGCAATGCGTCAGAAGTGCTCTCGGCCTTCTTTGTGACACTGCCGCCCTTTAAACGTATAGAGTATTTAGGAACCTTTACGGGAAATCTAAGCTGCTAAATCTACAAATAACCCTGCCGTTCTACCCAGCAGGTTGGAACATTTGAGTCACGGCGTGTAATATGTCACAAAAACGATACAGTCGAGTTCTTACTTTACCATGCATATGCACCCCACCCTGCTTGTTCCCATGAAAAAACCACTAATGTAAACGCAAGGCGAAGGGATAAGTGTGAACACAACCTAAACGTCTTTTCCGGAAATTAGGTCAGCAGATGGTCCTGTGCTGCAATTGAGTTTAATTGAGGGATTATTTTGGGAACGCTCACACACACACCTCATTAAAGCTGTTGGCGCATTTCGCATCGCAATCAAATGTAGCAGCATTTCAGTTTCTTGTAACTTGTCGTCCATATGCATTTGGATTTATATCCCGTCCACTCTCACGATAGCTTGCACATGATAGATTTTTAGCCTCACTGTGCGTGAGCTTATCCAAACATTGGAAGGGTTGTTTGACGCATCGGTCTGGGGTGATTTTGCAGCCTAAAACTCAGGTGGTTTTTGCATAGTAGGCGGAGCTTTATTTTATGATGTATAGCGAAGCCTTTTAAAAAAAATGTTATTGTATGTTTTGCAAAGCTACATACGTCTTTGGTGGTCTCGAAAGACACACGTTACTGTCATTACATGAAAAAGTCAGTGTAAAAACAGTACACTATTGTTCAAAAGTTTGGGGTCACTTGGAAATTTCTGGCAATTTCTGGCACGTCATCTCCTTCTTTTCCAAGAACAAGAATAGACTGTCGCGTTTCACGTGAAAGTTGTCTTTTCCCGGCCATTTTGAGCATTTACTCCACCCCACAAATGTGATGCTCCAGATACTCAACCTGCTCAGAGGAAGGTGGGTTTTATAGCTTCTTTAAGCAGCCTAACTGTTTTCCGCTGTGCTAACATGATTGCACGAGGCTTTTCTAATCATTCATTAGCCTTCTGACACAATGAGCAAACACGTTGCACCATTAGAACACTGTGATAGTGATAGTTGCTGGAAATGGGCCTCTGTACACCTACGTAGATATTGCACCAACAAACAGACGTTTGCAGCTAGAGTAGTCATTTACCACATTAACAATGTATAGAGTGTATTTCTTTTTTAATTTTTATTTATTACTTTCAAGTTGAAAAAAACCTGTGCTTTTCATTAAAAAATAAGGACATTTCTAAGTGACCCTAAACTTTTGTATATATATTTTTTTTAATCTATGTGGAAATTGCATTGTTTTACTTGAATTAATCCCATACTTTAATTAGTTAATTTGACTTATAAAGTTCAAAGAATAAAGTGAAATTATTATGGGAATTATAAAGTCATAATTACTGAGAAGAAGATTTATACAAAGAAAGACAATTTAAGAAAAAATAGTGTAATTATACAAGAATAAATTCAAAATGTTACGAAAAAACAGTACAAAACAGAATAAACTCGTAATATGAGGAAAAATAATGTCTCTTTAGTAGCACAGAGTTGAGAATTTAAGAGAATGTTATATTTTTAAAAGTCGTGATATACAAAACAGAAATGTAGTTCTGTTTTTTGTAAAATTGGGTTTGGGAAAAAGTTACAATATGGGAATAAAGTCCAAATATGATTGGACTAAAGTCCAATAATAATAAAGATGTTTTTTGTTAGCATCTGTGGTGCCTGCGAATGCTTGATCCCCCCGTTTGCAGAGACAGAGGCAGCAGCATGCAAATAAAAAGTCTTTTAATAACCACGAGCAGGTGCAAGTACTCTCAGTAGTGCAGGATAAGGCAACAAAAAATGACAGAAGAAAAAAAGCTCTGTGAACACCCACACGGTAGTCTTGGCAGCAGCAACGAGGACTGACAGCACAGGCGAGGATAACCAAGCTGCACATACAGTATTTACACTGGGGAGGGTGTACCTCCAGGACAGGAGGTGATCATTCCTGTCCTGCAAAGCATGACATATTTAAGAAGAAAATAGAAATATCTGGGAAAAACTTTACAAAATATCAAGTGGCCCTGCCTGTGAAATGTGGACACCCCTGCAGTACAAAGTTGTGATATTACGGAAATGACAATTCATGTTTCCCACGTTTACAATGTGCTTTTATTAATACAGAAGATTATGTGACCACCAGTGAATGTCATAGTAAGACGTTTGACACATTGCTCGCACTGATTGTCCAACTGATGATAATTAGCGACTTATGGTAATGAGATGTTTTTTTTCTGCAGAAAAAATATTGAATAGTATGTTTTTTTTTTTTTTACTAAAAATCCACAAATTTGCAGGGCTGAATCCTAAAGTTTATTTATTCAGTGCTTTAAATGTATTCATTTTATTGTTGTAGTTCGGTTTCCATCTTCCTTGGTGACAATGCTGTATTTGTATTTTGCGTCGCGACAGTGACTACTTAAATCAGAGGTGTCCAAAGTGCGACTTTTTTTTTTTTGTGGCCCTCAGCAATATCATTTTTACGAATAAGATAAGATTAGATCAACCCAGTGTTTCTCAAATAGCGGGGCGGGCCCCCCTGGGGAGGGGCGCGGTGAACTGTCGGGTGGGGCGTGAGACGCAGGGTGTCTTTTTAATATTACTACAGACTTGCCAACGTGTACTCATTTATTGTACTCAACATGCAGTTTGACTCCTAAACACGCTGTCTGAGAACCACTGGATTAACCTGACTGGTACACTGGTGACGTAAGTGTGAGGGTGAATGCTTGTTTGTTTATTTACCTCAGCATAGAAAATGAATGAATGAATATTATTAGACAAAGCCATTATTACACCAACGCTCCTGCATCCTTATATTTTTCTGAAGGCGTGCCTGGGTGGGAAAAGTTTGGACACCCCACACTTGCCAGTTTATGTGTGCGCACGCATTTCCTGCCCACCCATGCCGTCTGTGCGGCCGATGTCCGTCGTTAGGCCAATTAGAGCGCCTCAACTAGAGATGGGACGTCATGTCAGTATTCCTTGCAATGACCTCCAGTGGCTGTTTTGCTAATTTGTATTCGCCCCCCACCCCCCCCATCCTTTCCTACCACTCTATCTTTGTTTTTTTGTCTCTCCGAGAGGAAAAGGTTTCTTGATTCCTGGCATGCCGGAGAGAGGTCCTGTGAGGATTACATTGGCTAAGCCCTTATCACTCCTGGAAATTCACAGCCTGCTTTAGAAAAGTGTAGAAATTGGGAGGGGGGGGGCAATAAACTGTTATTCTTCTCAACTTCTTCTCCTCTTAGTTCTTGAGGAAAATGTTTTTTTTTTCCCCCCCAAATACGCCAATGCTAGCAGTGGAATTTTGGAAATGGAAAAAGTGCTTTAGAAAGCAAGGCACAGAAAGGGGTGGGGGTTTGGCGGGGGGGTTGCTTGGAAGCTATGTTACACATCCAGGGGAAATGTTTGTCGTTCTAACGGAATGGCACCATGGCAACAGCTCCGAGAGACTCCCGAGGCTTTTGTGCACTTTCATCAACCTCATTTCTTGACTTCTAATGTGTGGCGCTGTTGTTGACACGGATGTGGTGTGTTTGAGTGCAAGGGCGACGCCGCCTTTAGGAGCAAATTCAACATGATGAGCGTGCTCCTTTCTGCGCAATGACGGATTAACGCCATTGATGACACGCTCAGTTATTATTATTTGTCTTTTTAAGTCGTGTTTGAATTTACCCGATTTGCCTTTCTTGGGGGGTGTTTTCCAGTCACAATGCCTTGCCAGTTAGCGGCGATAATTTGATCGTTTAATCTCGTCACTTTCATTTTTGTCCTTGGAATATTTTCCGTATCAAAACAAAAATAGGTTTTTACGGCTTATTAACTACGTGACTGCCACCCACACACTTTTGGGGGCCTACTGACTTGTTTCTTTGTGAGCAGAGGCCATAA
Organism: Oostethus manadensis; assembly: GCA_024372805.1. Classification (NCBI taxonomy): domain Eukaryota; kingdom Metazoa; phylum Chordata; class Actinopteri; order Syngnathiformes; family Syngnathidae; genus Oostethus; species Oostethus manadensis. The sequence continues at coordinate 3,591,183 of QODF01000233.1, read as the reverse complement.
TGATATCTGTACTGTACACATCCATGTCTCAACATTCACTGTCAGTCCGGCCAACCCCCCCACAGTTTTTTTCCGACCAGTCCAGGGTGTACCCCGCCTCTCGCCCAAAGTCAGCTGGGATAGGCTCCAGCATACCCGCGACCCTAATGATGAGCGGTATAGAAAATGGATGGATGGACAGTGGGGGGGGGTTTTTTTTTTTTTTTAATCTTTCTATTTTCTTTCTTTTTTCTTTTTTTCTTTTTTTGGTTGCGGGGTTATGCTGGAGCCTATCCCAGCTGACTTCGGGCGAGAGGCAAGGTACACCCGCCACTATGTCCAAATTAATTATACTCGATATGTCATTTGACTCTTGAATACACTTCATAGCTCTCCATGTTGTGGCACTTTCCCTGGTTTCAGTTTCAAGATCAGTGTACAGTACAGATAGATAAACAGATATTATCTGTTCTCAATAGTATTTCAAATGGGAGGGGAGGGGAGTGGAGACAACGTTTCTGGCCCCCAAGGGGGCGTGACAGAAAAATAACTTAGATCCGCCGCATTAGCACAACAAAACTAACTTAAGCACTCAGCTCTCACCAGGATTTTCGAGGAAAGCTTTAAGCTTCCAGTGAAATCTATCACAAGCCAATTGGGATAAAAAAGGAACATTGTTTGTACTGTATGTGATATGTTTATGCCGTTAACCACGCGTCCGTCTCCGTCTCTCTGCACAGTGCTTTTTTTTCCCAGATATATTTAAAGCAGGGGTGTAACAATTCATTCACTAGATGAATGTATCGTTTTATATTCCTACTGTCCAACTCATTCGATCCGCGTTCGGCAAATTAGCATTCCGGACGACATATATCGAACTGACATCGTTGGAAAGGTAATCAAATCGATTCGATCGGTACTAGGAAATAAAGCATTGGATTTAAGCACGGCAGGTTTTGCAAGGATGTGTGTTCTTTAGCTTTTTCAATGAGAACGATGGTAAACGTTAGCCTTGTAACAGTTTGGTTTGTCGTAACTCGATTAGTCATGCCTGGGGCGCACGGATGACGTCATGTGACGCTGAGCGTGTGCACTCTGGTAGGAGAGTCCGTGTGGACGTCCTAAATAATGACATTTCTTGAAGGATATGGGGTGTATTTTGATTGGCATACATGCTTGTGAGTGTTGGACCACGTCCAACGTGAAGCCCTTCAATCTCATGGAAGGGAGCGCCAGGTCAAGATAAAAGGAACGTAGCGACCGTAAAGTTACGTGCATGATGAACATTCCGGTAATGCGGGGGGCTTGTCGTGTAGGAGTCCGTTTTGGTAACCTCTGTTCTGGCGCATGTTCCATTTTTTCTTGCAGATCAACCACCTCCTCGTAGCTTTGATAGCGTCTTTGCAAACGTTACACTATGTAGGACATTCATTCACTTTACTGTAATACCTGTCTGCACATGTAATTTTATTCTAACTTCTGTAATGGTTCGATGGTTCTTTAATGGTTCTTTAATGGTTAGAGAAGTGAATGAGGTATCAATTTAAAGTAGTCATGTTTCGTCAGATAGAATTAACCTGTTAATTTGTTTTTCATTCAACCCAAAGTGTTGGTTGGACTTTATTCAGATAAAATGTAAATGCATTTGCCATGAATTGTTTGTTGATTTCCATAAATAATGTAAACCTGATCCCCCTGCAAAAAGCAAAGGGGAATTTAGAAAACTTCACGTGCACTGTCCAGCATCCTGGTATTTATTTCACAGACTGCTTGAATTTTTGGCTAAAAAGTTACTGAATCGTCTCGGATCGTATCGTTCTTAAGGAGCCGATATCATCTTTGAATCGAATCGGCAACTGCGAATCGTGTAATTGTAATTGTTAAAACGAATCCTTAGGCCCCTAATTTAAAGTATATCCACGAATCAGTGCAATGTTTCCCACCAAATGTGCTCCTGGTGCCCACGTCACCGACCACCAGTGTGTAGAGCAGTTATTTAATGTCACGCCCCCCCCAGGGGCCAGAAACGTTGTTGCACCCCCCCCATTTAAAATATTATGACAACGGATAATATGTATTTATCTGTACAAGCTGAACTTGAAACTGAAAGCAGGAAACGCACCCAAATGAAGAGCTGTGAAGTGCATTCAGGAGTCAAATGGCATGTTGAGTATAATACATTTGGACATACTAGCAGGTTTACACTAATATTACTAAGTAAGTACTCCCTGCTCACCCTATTTGAAAACCACTGGTTTAGATCAGTAAACTAGGATGCTTTGCGGTCATATTAGTTTTTGATTGAAAGATCACATACGCAATAGGCAGAAATGCATTTTGAACATCCGATTGACCACCCACTAACCTTTTGGTCCAGTTTCCTCTCGTCAACCAAAACCCACTCATGACTCGTCAGGTTTTAGTCACCAAAGAGCCACGTTTAGCTCATCACCGTCGTGTTTTCGTCATTAAAAACAGAGTCGTCAGCTAAACCATTTTGTTATTGGCGTCGTTGACAACGCACATAAAGTCACATAAAATGTGTTTTCCATAACTTTCTCTTCTCATTCATTTGTTTGTTGTCAGGTTGTACGGAATGTATGGAAATATATACTGTAAATGACAAGGCCCAATGGGAAATCCCAGCCTGCTTACATCGTAAACGTTTTCTCGCAAAACCACGACATATTTCCAGTGACACCAAATTGGAAATACCATGAAAAGCAACATTGCGACTTTATTTATTTCCTAGTTGAAATGTTTCAACTTTCTTAAGTAATATTGGTATTTTCTCTTATTATGTCTAACAGGAGTGCAAAGGTGACTATAGGTGTGTTATGTCATGTCTAGAGGGCTCTATTCGTGTATTTAGATGTTGGTACAAAGATTGTATGTGTTGTAACTACTAAAATGTATGAGTAAAGAATCTTACTTTGCAAAAATTCAATTATCACAATCTGGTTTGGAGGCACGGGGGATGAGTGGGTACCATGTTGGCCTCGCAGTCAGGAGATCAGGGTTCGAATCCCTGTCTCTGTGTGGAGTTTGCTTGTTTTCCCCGTGTGTGCGTGGGTTTTCTCCGGGCACTACGGCGCTCCCTGCGGTTGACTGCTGACCAGTCCAGAGTTTACCCCGCCTCCCGCCCAAAGTCAGCTGGGATAGGCTCCAGCATACCTGCAACCCTAATGAGGATAAGCGTCATGGAAAATGGATGAATGGTTCAGAACCAATTGTCAACCAAAAGAATGATATGAATGAACAATTAATGCTTTGTGGTTTAGGTAAAAAAAAAAAACCCACACATTTAGTACTTACAGAGTTGCGATGCGATGATATGTGAACAGAACTCGTTAACAATAACCTCCACGGTGCCATCCCATTGAAGAGCCTGCACGACTTGCTGCAGTTGTACGCCGTTGTTGCTCGGACACAACATGAAAAATGTCCACTTAAGAGGGGGGGGGGGGAATAAACCTTTAAAGCCCGTCTGAGGAGAGGAGAGGTGGAAGGTTGCTTTCTAATTGCGGGAGAAGAGCGAAGTAAACAAAGTCTGATCGATGGTGGTGGGGATTATATCCGAGGAGAGTCTTTGGTCTTGGTCCAAGCAGAGAAGCCGCTGAGATAAAAGTGGTATATATCACATGGAGGACGGGAGGAGGGGGGGCATGTAGTCCGCTATCATGGCTATTTGTATCAGACAAAGATAAGAGTGTTGGGAGTGTGATGGAAGGCTTAAATGGGATCATGACAGGGGAGGGAAGGACTACCAACGGCATTGCAGTGCAGCATGAAGACCCTCCATTCATCACCCAGCGCACTGTGGATTCAGGGCCTTTTCTCGATCTTGTCTTGATCTACTCCAGCACGGTGCAGAAATACACTGTTCTTGTTGAAAGCTGGCATTCATATTGCTGCTGGGGGGGGGAGTTATATTCATAAAACGTCTTTAACTTCTGTATTGGTTTGTACAGATAAATACTGTAATCCTTCTTTTGTTGCAGTTAATTGCTTCCAGATGCAACCGCGATACGGGATTTTCTGTGGCGTAGGATGCTTTATAACTGCAATGTTTTTGTAGTTATGGCATAGAAAACTCGGTTACAATCTTCTAAATATGTTTTTTTGTAACATACAGTCACCTTTACACTCTTGATATCCAAAATATTAGACGACGTCAGAGAAAATAAGCCATTTAAGACTCTTTACCTTGTAGGGACACAGAATCGATGGCGGATAGGACGTGTCGTGGGGGTTCAGAGTTGAGTTTTACCCTGTTGTGGGCTATCGGCGCAACAGTAACCCCTGCTATTATTTTTATTATTGTTATGTTATTGTGTATTTTGTGCGCCAATGTAGTGTTGGTCATGACAGAAAATAATGGAGAACCACTGGTTGTTTCCCCCCCACAATTATGTATATGTGTAAATATCATGGGGGAGCAGCATGCATATCCGTCCATGAACAAATTAAAGTGAACATCCATTCTGCATTCTTGCTTTAGACTCTTTGGCACACAAGCTTGACGCCTACCCGCCAAAAAGCTTGACAGGATTTTATTTTATTTTTTTAAGCGCCCCGTTTGATGCCTAATTTTCTTTGGCTCTGATGGCGTCCTGGATGCTTTTTTTTTTCCAAGTGCGAGAACACTCCGCCGCAAATATTTGACATGTACACCATTTCTTTTGTGAGGGGAGGAAATATCCGCCTAGCAGCAAGCAAAGCATTTCATCCTAATAGGCAACTTATCTTACATTAACCTTCGGCACAAAGCGGTGTCGGAACCAAAAGTCCCGGAATGGAAACAGAATCTTAAAGGAAATTCCTCTTTTTAAAAAAAATATCCTCCAAGCCAAATACATAAACAAGCTTCCACTTCTTCACAGCAAGAATTTCTTCCACCCCATGTCTTTTTTTTTTTTGCATAACTCCACGCTCGCGTCGCCTCGTCTTGATTTGATTTGGAGCCCCTCCACTTTCAAGGAAATTGAGTTTAGGGTATGAAAGTTCACACTTCCCGCCTCAGGGCAATTGATTTTATTCCTATTTTTCCGCCTGTAGCTTGTGAGTGTCAAACATGGTGTTAGTGTTAGTGATACTGAAACCTCAGCGGGGCTTCAGCGGGGGTTTAATCATTTAAACGCACTGTGAAATGTGTGAGGCAAATATTTTTTGGTACAACTTTACATTATTTTTATCAACTGTGATGTTTTTCAGTCATGAGTAAACGTGGCTTTTTACTTACAAACGGCAACAAGTCGTGTCAGCTCAGGATTGGGCAAAGTCCATCTCCTTCATGGAACTCTACAGCCAGCATGACTTTGTGGATTATGGTCGCTCTTTCTTTTCACTTACATTTTGAAAGAAAGTGGTTATTGTCAATAACGTCTGCTTGGCTTTTGCATGAGTGAGTGTAGTGTGAGCTTTGACTGTGTGGATTATTTCGAGTCTTTCAGTTTATTCTTACGGTGTGAGGCTGCGATTTCCATGCATCACTCTAATAATATACTATATTTTATACTATACATATATATTGTACTAATAATACTAATAGGAGACTTTTGCATTTCTCGTGCATCAAGTACACCATTAGATTTGACACTGCATTATTTTGAGTCTTTCTATTCATCTTTGCAACAAAAGGCGGTGATTTTCATTAATAACTGGCGTGAAGGCGGGATTGTATTACATTTATCACACATCTACATTGCCTGCGAATGAGTATGTGTGTGTCAATACATTTACTTTGTGTATTTTTTATTTTTTGTTTCTATTACCCACAGTGGCAGTTTTCATTAATAACAAGCAGAAGAAGCTATTGCGTTTGTTATGGGACATTTTCTAACGTGCATGTGCAGGAGCTAGCATACGGTAAGATTTGACTTTTAAGATTATTTTTATTTTATTTTATTTTTGCTGTTGGTTTCTATTACCCAGAGTGTCAGTTTTCTTAACTAGCCAAAGAAGCTTTTGCTTTTTATTAGAGGACATATTTACCTTGTTTGTGCAGGAGGTAGCATACCGTGAAATTTGACTTTGTGGATTATTTTGATTTTTTTGGTTTGTTTGTATCACCCAAAGAAGCAGTTTTCATTAAGAACTGGTAGGAAACGATTGCATTTATTATAGGACACATCCACCTTACTTGTGTACACGAGCTAGCATACTGTGAGCTTTGATTATTTTGATTTTTTTCTGTGTTTCTATTATTCACTGGGGCAGGTTTCATTAAGAGTTGGTGAAAGAAGCGATTGGATACCATGAACTGTGACTTTGTGGTTTATTTTGAGTATTTCTGTTTATTTTTACCACACAGCATGTCAACTTTTTGTCAACAACTAACTGGAGAAGCAATCACATTAACTATATGAGACATCTAATTTGCTTATGCATGAGCTGCCAGTCATCTATGACTTTGTGGATTATTTTAATTATTTGTTTATTTCTATCAGGCAATGTGCCGTCTTTCATTAATAACTATCGGGAGAAGTAATCAGATTGTCTAAATGAGGCATCTAATTGCTTATGCATGAGCAAGCAATCTTTGAGCTTTGTGGATTATTTTCTGTCTTTCTGTTACATTTTCTGACGCTCTTAACTCCCTGCAAGACTCATGGTCAAATCAGTAATAACTTATCATTGTGCAACGAGCGTCCAAAATGAGTCCAAGATGAGAGTCCAAGATGTTCTCAGTGTCTGTGTTTCAAATCAAGCTTAATACTGCAGGAATCCTGTTCATAAAACCCCAAAGTTTTTTTTTTCCTACTGCATTCCAAGTGTTGCGACTCCAGTGGCTTGTGGTTTTGGGACAATTAAACACAAAAAGTGTCAGGCGGAGCGCCAAGTGAAATTCCAGTTTCCCATCGACAGTCTGGCCTGCTATGAAAGGGGAGAAGTTAAAGTCTTTAGCGCTGTCGAGGCGCAGATCATCTGTCCAGAATACCGGGGTCCGGTTTCCCAGGTGTCAGGGAGGCCTCCCCCTGTCCAAGTGGAGCCGCCGATCGCATTTCCAGGTCAAGACAAAACATTCCGTGAAGCGTTCAAGACTTGTTTTCAAGCACTAATTGCCGGAAAGACGACTTTACATAGTGCCTCCCTGACAGTGGATCGCCTCGTTTGGGTCTGGAGGACACGGGCTTAAAATACAAGCTCAAAAAGTTCTACTATATTTTGGGAAGGGGACATTTGCATCCCCAGCAGAGGTGGTCTTTTTTTTCCCGGGCACATGCAGGTCTATTTTAATTCAGGATAAGCGAGAGTGTTCACAGTGTCATGACACTTTCTGTTACTGCCGCAAGGGCATAAATGGAAAGAATTTAATTTATGGCGTCTGCGGTGATAAGACTAATTATAGCCGACGTCTTCACGCTGCATTTCTCAACAAATCTTCCACATCATAAGAAAAAGTCAGGTTGATCTTCTGGTTGCTCACAATATTTCATCACACAGCCACTTATTGACATGGCAGAGGGAATTATTTCATGAGATATTAGGTATTTGTTGGATTTTATCTACTGGATGTGCATGAGATAGCACATGTCACGATAACAAATCTAGCTGGAGGATAATTGTCCCCCAAATGATTGGCAATAAACGATATTATTGTCAATGTTGTTTTGAGAGCATGTGTTCAGTAATGTAATGATCATTTATGAGTACACTGTATCAAAATAACTTTAGTTTCTCATGAGTATTTCACTTTGTAATTGGAACAAAGAGCTTTTAAATGAAATAAACTAAACACTCTGGACTGAATCTATTTTAGCAGATATTGCACTAAAAATTTGCTTTACAAATTGCAATAAAATTAACAATATTTCTGATTTTTAATCAGTGGCACACTGTGCTCTTGCTCTCGATGTCCCAATCCACATTTTTTTGGCATCCGATTGGATTTTTTTATAGTCTTGCCGATCCAATCCGGTACCTACCCTTCAAAGCATTAAAAATAGTCCAACCAAAGCATTCCTGAATTTACTTGTTTTTAAAAATTACACAGCATGACCAACAACATTGTTTGTGTTGTAAGATGCTGTTTAGTGTGTGGGCTGTAGAGGGCAGTGGTGTTCAGCATGCTTGTTAGAGCAAGCGTTTGGAGTCAAGTGTGCAGAATAAGAAAACTAGCAAGCGAGAACGTCTTGTCGAAGGAGTGAGTGCTCTGTGTTGACATACAAATACATGGACCACTGAATTGCAGCCATCCTGGCTGGAATTAGTCAACCACCATTACAATACTTTTAGGGTAGGACTAATCATTTGACACGGTTATAGATTGATTTGTGGTGTGATTTGTAGATTTGTAGAACAGAACAACCAGTGGTTAGAGCGATACTTCCCATGCACGCTCCCGGCACCATGACAGAGGAGTCTGGGCACAGCGAGGGAAGTCAATTGCTGTAGCTGTGAGCCAAATATCCAGCGTCCGACATGAAACTAACTTAATCATAGTACCCCACAGACTTGTCTGCAAGGTGGTGGTGCGTTTTACTCTTCATCCTGGTGGGGGTAGTCAAGTGGCAACCACCTTTGAGGCGCATTCACCGCACTAATCACGGCAACCGAATAGGACCGATCTCGTGATCTTTTCCGATCTTCAAAATACAGCTGATTGGCAGCCGATACCGATCCTGAAGATTCGATCGGGACATCCCTTGTGCTCTTATTTTGAAAGAATGTTTATTGCCGCTGTAAACATTTCTAATACACTGTATTTCATGATTATGTAGAGACTTTTTGTCAACTCTGCAATGATTTGGTCGCAGTAATACAGTAGTGCATTACACGCTGCTCATAGGCAGGTAATTACAACAGGTAATTCATTGCACATGCATTCTTATGAATTATACAAAAATAAATAACTATTTTACATCATGCCTCAAATACATTGTGAATTTCTGACCCGCTCTCGCTGTATTTCTGGTTAGCTATGACTGAATCAAGTTTTTCAACATATATAACATATTTGAAAGCAAACCAGTCCAAGCTGTGGACTTTGGGTGTTTTATAGTTACTGGTAAGGCAGACAAAAATGTAATTTCATTAACATGAAGCACCTTGCCTTAGAAAATAGCGCGACGTCTCGTAGTCTAGGTTTAAGCGGAGCGTGCGCGCTCCCCTGACGTGCATGCAAATACCAGACAGAAGGAACAGATGTACTACAGCACTCCATCAAATATTTGAATGCGTGTGCAACAGTAGCTTAATGAGGGCACATGGTGTAGTTGTCATTTGGTTTGCTTTTTGTTTTGGGTTTTGCTCTTCTCGCCTGGAAATATACACCTAAAAAGGCATGTGCTAAATCCCCGCAACTGCGAATGTTATCACTTCCTTTAATTCCGGGATTTGGTACGTCCCCCCCGTGTGGTTTTCTCTTTGTTTAACGTGTTTTGCTTCTCTCGGCCACCGTAGTAAACACTCATCCAGCCTGAGTCGCCCACACACAGCCGCATGTTCTGTTAAAATAAGATAACCCAGCTAGCTTCCATTCATGCTCGGTAAGAGAGGAATTTCCACGCTTTTTCGCTGCCGTTTTGCCATGTGGGGGCGGCGTGTCGGTGTTTTTGTTGCGATTCCACCATGATCGGGGGAAATACTTCCCCGCACAAACGTTCCTTCTCCTCGCAATGACATCATTTCATTGACATTAGCTGTGTCTCATTTCGGGGTCTGCGTCGTTCAAGTGCGCGTTTGCAGGGTGCATGACAAAGGCTGTCCCAATCCAAAAAAGCTCCAAGGATCCTTAAAATGTGGCCTGTCCCATTAGCTCAGTGATTCTCTGATGCCCCCCTGATGCCAAAAATGTTGTCGTTACCCCCCTATTTGACTTACTACTGATAATATCTATTCATTTATCTGTACTGTACAAACTGAAATTGAAACTGAAACCCGGAAAATGCAAGAAAATGGTGAGCCGTGAAGCGTATTCAAGAGTCAAATTGCATGTTGAGTATAAAATGCGGACATTACTCCCTGCTGCCCCCTCACCCCCGGCAGTTCACCACCGCCCCACCACCCCAAGGGTGGCCCGCCCTACAATTTCACTATTTGAGAACCACTGCATGTAAAGTTTAGCGTGCCATTTGAGTCTTAAATCCGTGTTAAAATACGAAACCTCGACTACCGTAATTGTGACCGACTGCCGTGGTGTTCACTGCTTTTTACCTAGAGAGAGAGACTCAAATCCGGGGTGTGCAAGTGTGCAGACATCCTCGTGAATGGAGCATTTTTTCTTTGGAAGTAAAGCCATCACTCTTATACTGTATTACTTCATTTGTTATACGGCGTGAATTTGGCTTACAGTACATCTAATATTTCTACCTGTGAAATACTGTACTATAAATATTATGTACCTAAACGGACATGATGTAGTTGCGTTGTATTGTGTGTAGACATCATATACATGTTATTCTATTGACACATGTTAGTTTTTATGAATGTTTACGTTGTTATTGTGTTTTCTGTTCAGAATATTCCAGGACTAAAAAGAAAAACTGAAGGACAACAGAGCGTGCACAAAGAAGTAGATAATTAAAAACATACAGTATGTAAACTACAGCCTTGGAGGATCATTTGTAAGCAGAGTTATTGTTTTGTTTTTTGTTTTTTTACCCATGCCTGTAAATAATGTGCTATAACTATGTCAAGAATTTCTTTTGCCTTAATTGCCAAGATTCAGCTATATGTTCTGCTACTGGCTTTGACAGGCAGGTTTGTGGCCAAACCTGCCTGTCAAAGCCTGATCCCGTCAGATCTCAGAAGCTAAGCAGGGCAGGGCCTGGTCAGTACTCGAATGGGAGACCTCAGAGGAACACCAGGTGCCACAGTGGGAGGAAATAAACTTTCCTTGTGTCCTTAGGCAAGGCACTTCACCCACATTGCCTAGCATGAAAGTGGTGTGTGAGTGTCGGTGGTGGTCGGAGGGTTTGATGGCGCACACTGGCAGCCTCGCTTCTGTCAGTCTGCCCCAGGGCAGCTGTGGCTACAGAGTGGCTTACCATCACCAAGTGTGGTGTGAATGAATAATGATGACCTCAATGTAAGCGCTTTGAGAGTCTTTGATAAAGCGCATAACAAGTGTAATTCCTTTCATTTATTTCATTTACTCCAATTATTACCAAGGAGGTTTATTTCTGTCACACATCTGACATTTTAAGGAATAACACAGGACGTGATGAAGTATTTCCACGTAGTCACCGCACCGGATGCCTCAACGACGGCCAGTACGGGAGCCGATAGGCCTATATACAGCATTTTTTAAAAGTCGGTTTTCATTAAATGGAAAAACCGATACCGGTATTTACCAATACTACTTTTTATGCCCACCGATAATAACGGTGGGCCGATATTATTGAGCATCCCTAGTTTTGATATATGAATATACTCCAATTGTACTAAGAGCTAACAGACAACAAACTGCAAGTGCAGTAGTAAACCCGGTGCTCCATCAATATGAGCATGAGCACAAACACGTGTTTTCCTTCCAGAGCTTTCACTGATCCCGTCCTCCGTGTGATATGAGGAGCAGTGCGGACATGCTACCCCTGTCGTTACCCCAGAGCGCCCTCCCAACATGCTCTGTGGTTCATGACACCAAATTAGATGTCACACAGATCATGGTAGAGCGCTACGCCCTTCTTTCTTCTCCTCCTTCCGCACGGTTATCTCTATAAAGCAAGGCCGATCGATAGCCGAGGTTTGGAGCTTCATCAGCTCAGCGTGCAGACTCCGTCATGGGACGGCGCTTAGCGAAGCATGCTTCGCTTACCAGATCCGCGTTAACTCCCCGGCGTTCCTCACGGTCCTGCTGTTTTACAAATGATGCGGGGACCAACACGACCGTCACGGGTGTCGTGACACCGTGCGGGGTAAGGCAAAGCGGGGACATACAGAGTGACTTTTTTAAAAGCACACATGCCACTTTAGTCGCAGATCACAATAAAGTCTCCTTTGACACGACTCTGCAGCATCACGTGGACATCGTTGTCGGTGCCCCTGCACTGGCAGACCAGGGTGGTCGTCCCGCTTTTCAAGAAGGGGGACCGCAGGTTGTGTTCCAACTATCGTGGGATCACACTCCTCAGCCTTCCCGGCAAGGTCCATTCAGGGGCTCCAGGGAGGAGGATCCGCGGGATAGTCGAATCTCGGATTCAGGAGGAGCAGTGTGGTTTTTGTCCTGGTCGTGGAACTGTGGACCAGCTCTTTACTCTGCAGGGTCCTTGAGGGTGCATGGGAACTTGCCCAACCAGTCTACATGTGTTTTGTGGACTTGGAGAAGGCATTCGACCGTGTTCCTCTGGGAATACTGGTGGGAGTGCTCCGAGAATATGGGGTATCGGACCACATAATCCAGGCGGTTCGTTCCCTGTATGACCGGTGTCAGAGTTTGGTTCGCATTGCTGGCAATAAGTCGGACCCGTTTCCATTGAGAGTTGGACTCTGCCAGGGATGCCCTTTGTCACCGATTCTGTTCACTACTTTCATGGACAGAATTTCTAGGCGCAGCCAGGGCGTTGAGGGGTTTCAGTTTGGTGGCCACAGGATTTGGTCTCTGCTTTTTGCAGGTGACGTGGTCCTGCTGGCTTCATCGAGCAGTGACCTTCAACTCTCACTGGATCGGTTCGCAGCTGAGTGTGATGCGGCTGGGATGAGAATCAGCACCTCCAAGTCCCGAGTCTATGGTTCTCGCCCGGAAAAGGGTGGAGTGCCATCTCTGGGTCGGGGATGAGGTCCTGCCTCAAATGGAGGAGTTTAAATACTTCGAGGTCTTGTTCACGAGTAAGGGAAGGATGAAACATGAGATTATTCTTATTATCATTATTATTATTATATCCATTCAGTCATAGACTAAATTGATCTCCAAACACATGCATACTATTTTTTGGAGGGTTTTTGGATTGTTTTCTCATACAACAAAATCACCCGATTAGGGCAAACAAGTTGAGGCTTGCTTGCAGGAGATCACCAACCTTCTTGCAGCAGACCTCCAAAATCTTGTCGCTTTTAATGCGCAGCATAGAACACTTGGCCAAGAGCGATCTTGTTCCCAGAGAGCAGCTCCTCTGTGGCCGCAGGTCCTGCACACAAAACAGACAATTAAAGACAATCTGAACAACAACATCACACAATTCATGACTTCAGCACACACATGACAAGCCGGCTCACGGGCTTCGGCAGCGTCCGCCTTTGATCGGGCCGAGAGGCATTTTGCCGCGAGGCGATAACATCTGCCTCTTCTTTTCTCGCTTCCATTAGGAATCATGTTCCGCTCAAGCTTATCAGATAACCGGGAAATTCATCCACTGCTTCTAAGGGAGCTGGGGGGGGTGCAGGCATTGATTTGTGGAGTGCTTCAAACTTTAAGGTTGGTAGCATCTTTTTAAGGCCGCTCTTGAGCGTTAAAGGAGACGGGCGGGTCCTCATGTAGGTAAACATGCACAACCTGGGTGTCCGTTGTAAACTCACTGCGCCTGGTGGTCAGCTCAGCAAACCTTTTCACGGTGAAGCTAATGACATCGGTCAGGCTAATTTGAAACATTAGCACGCAGCAAAAATTGCATTAATCGTTGCTAATTGAAGGTGAGGAGCTCACTAATTCAGGGTTGAACCCTTCCTCCGCCTGCCATGTGTTGGTGGGGTCGTTTCGGTCAGAGCGCCAAAGAATGTTCTAAAGATCCAGAGCAGACCGTCAAGGCGTTTTAGCATGCCAACACTAAGCCGCAAAATAAATCATTGCAGCATAAAACCAAACAATGAGCCTCTTTCGCATAAAGATCAAAGACCGAACGACCGCCTGTGCATTTTACACAGAAACCAACCGACTGGAGCTTCGCCCTAACTGCAAATCATGGAATCATTGTTGCACCGTACGCTTCGAAAGGCCTCTTTCTCGCTGCGAATTACCCGGAGGCCGTATTACTGGCGGACAACACAGGCGGAACGGCGGTTGTGAGCTATGGCATAGCAAGAAACTGGCGCGACGCCCAAGAGTCACTCGTCCTGTCCTGTTTGTGTCAAAAGCCGTCAGCGCTTTTGGGACGTCTGAGGGCATGTGCTGTTTCCAAAAGGTGCCAATAGGTGCACATGGACACGTTGAGTGAAAACACTCGGGCGAGGACCGCCGGGCGCGAGACAGCGGTCCAGTGTTCCCAGTCACTCTGTCGAAAGCTTGCGCAGCGGCTTGGAAAATTACAGGTAATTGGCAGAGCCATTGAATCCAGTTAGGTTTTGCTTGAGAGACTAAAATAACAAAGCACTGATTGCTTGAGGAGACAAGGGCGGCCGGCTCGGAGGCAAGAAGACATAATTTGATACACATTTCTTTCCCTTCACCCACCTTGGGAAAAAAAGAAGGAGCGAGAAGGTGGGTGAAATCGTCTCCCATCTGCCAGATTACATTTAAGCAGCAGCAGAAGCTGAAGGAGCGCCCTTCACAATATTGTGTGAAGGCTGTCAACGTCCACGCTGCAAACTGCAGGCTGGAAGGCAAGCTGATAATAAATTCTGACTCTGTCAGACTGGAGAAAGACTTTTTTTTCATGTACGTTTTTGTGTTTAAAAAAAACACTAGCGCATAATTGCTGGGGGTAGCCACATGCAACACGAGTGAGGTCACAAATGAAGGCAATCGTGTAAGTTGAGCTGAACGGGGGAGGTTCTTTTTCCTCCTGACTGCCTGGCTCATGTACGAGAAAACATACATTTGCCATATGTTTAATGCAATCCATCCTCCCGCCAGTTATTAATGAAAATTGGCACCCTGCGTAATAGAAATAGACAGGAAGACGCAAAATAATACACAAAAGTCAAAGCCTACGGTACGCCCACTCATGCACAAGCAACATCAATGTGTCATATCGTCAGTGCGACCACCACTTAATAAAAACCACCAACGTGCATATCGGAAACCGATCGCTTCTCCCGCCAGTCATTAATGAAATCCTCCATCTACCACAATAGAAATGAACAGGACTTGAAATAATCACAGATGTGCGCTATTGTTTAGTGGTTCCTGCACACTTAAAGAACATAAACCTTTTTTAATCTTCATTAACTTGAAGTGAAATGTTGAACATGATGAGTCCTACCTAGGGTATCATTTCAGGCGGGTTTTGGGGTCCGTTTGACTGGGCTGAAGTTGAGCTGTGCTCTTTTTCAACTGCAATCGCCGTGATTTAATTCTGCATGTTTATTTAAGAACAAATTGAAGGGGAAAGCTTAGCAGACATAATAAAACAGTATCCAAATTACAAAAATACATACAATAGCGACAGAGCCTCATTTTCAGGGCAATCCCCATTCCCCACACAGTCAAAACACAGGTTTTCACTGTGTGGGGAATGGAAAACCAGTATTAATGAAACCATCAAGCGTAAACACTCTTAATGCACAATATAATCATCAAACGTCATATAACTCACGCACAGCAATGGAGGACTTCATGCCGCGTCTCCTTGTTTCTTTTTGTTATGACTGGGTGCTCTGCAATGAGGCGTTCAGGCACACTCGGAAATTGCGAGTGTTAGGCCCCATTTGTTTTTCCTTTTTATTCACACACCCTCCATAACAACCCCACTATGGAAAATTTAGGCTATATGGCCACTCCTCCTATATGGAATTAAAAGGAAAATATAAAGACAAGATCAATAAACACAAATATACAATTTTTGTAATTCCATTTTGTCATTGCATTTTGTGTCTTGTCTTTGTTTTTTTTTCCATTTTATTGTTGATTTTCCTCTTTGCATTAACCTTGCTTAATATATTAACAGAAATACTTAAAGTAATCCACCACGTCAAATCTCAGAGGATGCTTGCTTTTGTTGACAGTGAATGTAATTGCTCCTCCCGCCAGGTATTGATGACCAAAAAAAGACACTTTGCATGATTGAAATCAGCAGAATCACTTGAAATAATCCACCAAACCCCTCAGTGTGCAGGCTCACGCACAAGCAACATGTCGTATCATTAGCGGGATAGATCCTCTTGCCGGTTATTTGTCATAATCCCCACTTTTTAATTGAAATAATCAGAGGGCCTTGAAAGAAGCCACAAAAGCAAAATCGGTGGCGCTCTCACCCAGGCACGAGCAGCTTAGACATACATAAGTTCATTTCTTTCCACTCTCCCCTTCTGGGAGACGTAGCATCGTGCTTCTGGCAGGAGGAAGCGACTCGTAGCCGCGGTGTTGCCGTCTTAAAGTTCACCACCCCGCCTCCAGGATCTCCGACAGGGCTTTGATCAGCGCTACCGCGGCGCTAACTCTGACAGTTTCTTTTCAGCCACTTGTGGTGGAAAAGACAATCTCTTGACGCGTTGGCACACGGTAAAAGAAAAACGTCACCGATGGGCCGTCGGCCCGCTGCGTGTTCCTCGCGTTTGTGTCGGTGCGAGACGCTCCTCGGATGCGAGCGCAACATCAGGCGGTAACCCCGGGACTTGGAGAACGTGTCGTCTTACTGCTTGCACGACGTTTCGTTGACTGGCAATTTCCCGCTCGCTTTTCAGCCAAAGTCATCATGCTCTAAGGAGAAGATTCCCAGCCAGATTAAATGTATCACGCGGCGCAAACCTTTTTTGTGTTTTTGACGGAGCAGCTTGTTGCCGGAAAACAAGGTTTAGAAGATCCGTATCAAAGGAGGAGTCTCTCTGTGCACGTCGGGTGTTTTCTTACCTGATTTGTATTCATTCGCACAATGAGCTGACCTGCCTCTCTTGTTTCCAAGTAAGGAGAGTCCAGACAAGACTTTTGTTGGCGCTGTCATCGGATACGTTCACGTTGTTTCCTGCGGCCTTGGCGCTCGGCCACGGGGGCTGCTTTTCTCCCCCTCTTTGTTGCCATGTGCTGTGTGTGTAAAAGACCCTTAAGAGTGCCATGCAACCCGCAAAGTAGCAGACAAAGGTGCCACAAGTATAAGCAACGTGTCCCTCTTATAGGTCTGGTAAGATTATCATGATGCTAGATTAGTAGTCTATTTGCGGAAGAACAGGATCAAACTCACTGATCAATTTCTGTAGCCGACCGGCAGGTGGTTGGCAGGGCTTTACTTTCAAATGTGTAGCGAAGCCTGCTTTTACGCAAAGCCGTGAGAAGGATACACATTGCAACATCCACATGAGCGGTTTGTTTGCAAAAATGCATTCCAAATAAAGAATCTTTGCACAATTTTGTGTAGCCATGTGAGCTACAAAGCTAACACGAGTCACAGAATGACAATACAATCCTAAGTTAATATGTAGCTGACCGACGGATAGGTGGCAGAACTTAACTTTTAAGATGTGTGGTGAAGCCTCCCTTTTTTTTACAAATTTGTTTTGAAAGGATGTGTAGCCAAGGCGGCTTTATTTGTGCAAATCTGTCAAAACTATGGTGGTGAAAATGGCAACAATCTGCAAATACGGCGGATTAAAAACCACTTTAGGGGTTACCGAGTGCGTAATATTCACAAAATCGTGAAACATGAGAATTACAATGGCGGATATTTATTTTAATATCGTGTATGTGGCAAAAACTGCTCTTTTTTCAAAGAATTGAATTCATTCTCTAAGCTGCACAAACAGAACTGCCATCTGGTCTCCTTTTTCAGGGCTTCTTCCTCACCGTGTCGGAGGACTCCATCCTCAAGGTGGCCAAGCATGCATCGGAAAACAATAAAATCTTCTGCATGAACCTGTCGGCGGCGTTCATCTGCCAGTTTTTCAATGAGGGTTTGATGAAGGTCATGCCCTACGTCGACATCCTGTTTGGTAACGAGACGGTAAGTTGCTCGTAATCTTTGCAGTTATTCCCGCAAACATGACGCACGGTGTCAGAAGAGGCTGGAATCTTAAGTCCTTCCCCTCTAAATGGCATCTTTCAGGTGCTCCTGCTACTGTAGCTATCAAACGGCAATGGGGAAAAAAAGATTAGAGGGAGTTTTTCCTTGCCTCTGTTGCCTGAGTGTTAGTTGTATGTGGTGCCAAATGATGACATCATCCAGTTTTACTGTATTTTGGTAAGAGGGAGACACGGCTTATCTACGGCAAAGTGCAGACTTTTCTCAACAATGGAGGCCATACTGGAACCACAGCTGACCTGAAAAAAAACCAACATAGTACCTGGTCTTGGGTTCATGCTGCAGGAGAAATATTAATTCAAAATATGAAGGGATTTTTGTTGTCAGTCTTTTAAATTTCTACAACTAAACTAAAAATATCGGCTTTTTTTTTTTTGCCTTATAAATTTCGCCCTGAGAATTGGCTGAATCAGCATGCTCCTTGTCATAGTATTTTTTCTTATAAACGTGTTCCCCAAAAGAGTGTCAATAACTTCTCCCCTCAGTAATTAGCCAGAGCTCCCGTCAGCAGCCTTATATAACACCCTCCCATCTCGTCCCAGTGGGGCGGCGGCGGCGATAGAACCACATTGTTGCCTCATTTAATTGGCTAACATATTGAGTGATAACCCGGGAGGGCATCTTAATTGACTCCTCCCGCGTCTTATTTGACTACCTGACACAGAAACCGGGCTTGCCGTGTCTCGTCTCCTTCTCTTCTTTAATGGCGGCAGTTAATACAGCCCCCAATGAGAAACATGATTACCTTCCGGAAAAGATGGAGGGAAAAAAAAAAAGCTTACAGTAGCAATAGATTTGCCCAGAAAATTAGCCGCCATTTGCCTTACGTGCTCTCTGGAGCGTAGGAGATAAAGCGCACAAAGGGCAGAAGGGATTGTTGAGTCTGGATTGTGGTATTTAAGAAAAACAGAGCGATCATTACTGGATTCATCTCCCAGACGGACGCCTTGCAAGCTTTCTTAATGCAGTATATCTGCCCGTGCTCTTTGGAAAAAAGTATTGAGGCGTTTTTTTATTCTGGTTACCTCAAGAATTATCATCAACAGTTTTAAGAGTTGGCCGCACGGTGGATGAGTGGGTAGCATGTTGGCCTCGTAGTCAGGAGGTTCCGGGTTTGAATCTCCGTTGGGCATCTCTGTGTGGAGTTTGCATGTTCTCCCCGTGTGTGCGTGCGTGGGTTTTCCCCGGGTACTCCGTTCTCCTCCCACATCCCAAAAACACGCATGTTAGGTTATTTGGCGACTCTAAATTGTCCGTAAGTGTGAATGTTTGTTTGTCTTTGTTTGTGTATATGTGCCCTGCAATTGACTGGCGACCAGTCCAGGGTGTACCCCGCCTCTCGCCCAAAGTCTGCTGGGATAGGCTCCAGCATACCCGCGATAAGCGATATAGAAAATGAATGAGTTCTTTTTTGTCTTTGAATGTAGAGAAATAAACCCTTCGCAAAAAAGCAGGCTTCACTACACATCATAAAATACATTCCGGGAGAGGATACTGCCTCTGACGGGCCCTTAACCAGAGCCCACGTTGTGTGTGCACCCACAACAAAGAAACAAAAGCAGGCTTTGCTACACGGATAAAAATAGAGCTCTGCCGTCTATCTGTCCGTCGCTTACAGACGCAGGAGCTTTAAGTTTGATCATTTTGTTGCTATAGTAGTCTAATCCTAATCCATTATGTTGCTGTTAAAATGCTCACGTAGGCAATACAAATAATTATAACTAACACAATAATTAATAATACTGTTATTCACATTATTAATTATACTTATTACTGTATTAATAACAAGAAATAAAAGTAAGATGAATTAATACAAACAACAAATATATTATACAATTCTATTTGTCTTGTTTGTAATTTCACATACATCACATTACATATAGTATATGAAAATCAAAATGAATAAATATTCGGAGAGCGCAAACCATAGTTTACCCCATATTGTGATTCACGCCAAAAATAATATTCCTACATTTTTATATAAGTCTTTGATATTTTGTAGAACCTGCTGTAAACCCGTGCTGTGTTTTTTGTGGAGCTCTATGCACAAACGCCAAAAATGCTAATAATAATAAATAGATGAAAAATGGTGCAGAATACTATATGTGTGAATGCTCCAGCATTCACACAATAACAATCACAATCCTAAATCAAAGAATACTTCAAAATAATTAGCAATAATAGTAAAATAAAATACATAAATAAATTCCCCAAAAAATGTTAGACCTGTCAATCAATATTTAATGGCATTTTGTCCATAGTTAACACATTTAATCGCAGACAGAAATAGGTTTTTATTTATAATAAGTACGTGTGTAGGGAATTTATGTAAAGCGATATTGAGTTTGGAAAAATTGGCCATTATTTGAGTCACTAAACAATATACAGTTACAAATCCCAGAGTTTTTGAATGTTTAATGCGAGCGGCTTGTCCTGCTTGGTTTGACAGTCCTTGAACGCACCTTCTAATATTCTCCCATGCACAGCTAGACTTCTTTGCTGTATTTCCCCCTTTTTCTTTCACCTCATACAGTGGTGTGAAACACTATTTGCCCTCTTCCTGACTTTTTATTCTTTTGCATGTTTGTCACACAAAATGTTTCTGATCAAACACATTTTAATATTAGTCAAAGATAACAAAAGTAAACACAAAATGCAGTTTTGAAATGAATGTTATTATTATTTAGGGAGAAAATAATCCAAACCCACATTTGAAAAAAAAAACCCTGTGTGAAAAAGTCATTGCCCCTGCACCTAAGAACTGCTTGGGCACCCTTAGCAGCAATAACTGCAATCAAACGTTTGCCATAACTTGTAACAAGTCTTTTACACGCTCTGGAGGAATTTTGGCCCACTCATCTTTGCACAATTGTTGTCATTCAGCTTTATTAGAGACTTTTCTAGCATGAAGCGCCTTCTTAAGGTCATGCATGTCACAGCATCTCCATGGGATTCAGGTCAGGACTTTGACTAGGCCACTCCGACGTCTTCATTTTGTTTTTCTTCAACCATTCAGAGGTGGATTTGCTGGTGTGTTTTGGGTCATTGTCCTGCTGCAGCACCCAAGATGGCTTTAGCTTGAGTTGACCAACAGATGGCCGGACATTCTCCTTCAGGATTTTTTGCTAGACAGTAGAATTCATGCTTCCATCTATCCCAGCAAGCCTTCCAGGTCCTGAAGCAGCAAAAC
>QODF01000233.1:3519359-3569959 GCA_024372805.1 Oostethus manadensis | reverse complement strand
GTGGTTTGCGTCTTGGAACTCTCCCATGCAGGCCGTTTTTGCCCAGTCTCTTTCTTATGGTGGAGTCGTGAACACTGACCTTAATTGAGGTAAGTGAGGCCTGCAGTTCTTTAGATGTTGCCCGGGGATCTTTTGTGACCTCTCGAATGAGTTGTCTCTGCGCTCTTGGGGTAATTTTGGGCGGCCGGCCACTCCTGGGAAGGTTCATCACTGTTCCATGTTTTTGCCATTTGTGGATAATGGCTGTCACTGTGGTAATCAGGCCTGGGGGTGGCTACAGAAATTGAACTCGGGTGTGATAAACCATAGTTAAGTTATTTTTTAACAAGGGGGGCAGTCACTTTTTCACACAGGGCTATGTAGACTTTGAGTTTTTTCACTCCCTTAATAACGTAAACCTTAATTTAAAAACTGCATTTTGTGAACTCCGCGTGTTCTCACAGCGTCTCAGCGTGACAGTGAAATCGTGACGTGTAAATCGGTGGTTCTCAAAAAGTGGGGCGGGGCGGGCCCCCCCTTGGGGGCGGGAGGAGCAGTTAGTGTAGTAATGTTCGTGTGAAGCTGCAAATATGTCCAAATGTGTTACACTCAACATGCCATTTGACTCTTGAATACACTTCCCACTCCCCATTTTGTTGCATTTTCCTAGTTTCAGTTTCCAGTTCATTGTGTGCAGTACAGATAAATACATAGATGTTATCAGTTGTCAGTAGTATTTCAAAAGGAAGGGGGGGGGCATTTCTTGGCCCTAAGGAGGGGCATGACAGAAAATAACTTAAAACCACTGGTGTAAATGTAAACAAAAACACTCTTTAGTTGGGATGCCAAGGTACCACTGTATGTGACAACAAAAACAATACCTGCATTGCGCCAGTCTCTGGCGGGACGACGTAATCTCTGATAACTCCCATCACAGAGACAGTACATTCAAAAAAACATCGGTCTTGTTGCAAGAGCCAACTGACAGGGCTTAAAGCTAAACTTACCATTCAGAATACCCTTTTTTCTGCATTTATGTGCATTTCTTCTTGATTTCGGCTACACGGTCACCGTTGCAAACTACGGTGTAGGCCGAGGGTCAAACAGGACTGTGCACGTTAAAAACAACAGTGCCTTTAAAGCAAACTTGGGTTGACGCACTACTAGCGCATTAACTTTGACAGCCCTAGAAATATATAATAATATTAAATACGTAAACGACGTTCAGCTCTTTCTAAATGGACCAGACAGTAAAACGTTACAGTGAGCAAATAAAAAGTGTAGTTCCTTGAGAGCAACAGCATGCGCTGGCGTGCCTGACCCTCGTGTTAAAGCCCGACGTGAGATGTGTGATGGAGGCCTTTTGAGCTGATAAGGCCATCAGGCTGATAACTGACTCCCCCCGGCACAAGGCCGCCGCCATCATCGCTTCCATCACCGCCATCGCTTCCATTAGTCCCCGCAGACTGAGGTTAACGCCTCTCTGCTCTGCTCGACTGTAATATGCAACCTCCCCCCACGCGGGTCCATTTAGCGATTGCTATCACACTCCCTTTATTTATACACCCTACGTGTTGCTGCTTGTTTAACCTGTTCGGACCAACCCGCCCGCGACAAGACCTCCATCCACCGCTGCCCTGGTGGACTAGATGGACGCCGGAAGAGGCGTGCGATGGACTGACAGGCAAGGGCTCCGGTATATTTCGTCGCATCGAAGCGGAGGCCAAGTTAGCACATCGGATGCTTTTATTAAAACAGGAAAGAAGTTTTTCCCTAGTGTCTTTGAATACAACTTTTTGGAATTCTATACATAATAACCTAAACCTTGTTCCACCGTCATGTGTACACCAAATATCATACACAAAATATGCTTTGAAGTCACCATACAGCAATATTTTTTTCAGGAAATGGATGAATCTGTTGTAATACAGTTCCTTCATTCATTCATTTTCTATACCGCTTATCCTCATTTGGGTCGCGGGGATGCTGGAGCCTATCCCAGCAGACTTTGGGCGAGAGGAGGTGTACACCCTGGACTGGTCGCCAGTCAATCGCAGGGCACATATAACATGCAACATGCAAACTTCACACAGAGATGCCCAACGGAGATTTGAACCCAGGTCTTCCAGATCTCCTGACTGTGTGGCCAATGTGCTAACCACTCATCCACCGTGCGGCCCTGTAATACAGTTAAAAATGTTAAATATTACATTTCAGAATGAATGCTTTTAAATGGTTTGGCATGGAGATTTAAAGAAAATGTCTTTTATTACAAGTCAATGAGACATTTTTTTGTATGTGGAATATTTAGCATGACATTTAAAAAAATCCTTTAAATTCAGATCCGTTTTGTCTTCAACCCTGATCAGCTTTCTTGCAGTTTTTGTTCTAGAATTTTGTCAGGGAGCCATTTGGTTGGGTTGAAGGAAAAACCCTTTACTGGGACATGTTTTTTTAATGTTGTTGTTGTCTTTTTGGATCAAATTCTGACACTATGTCCTTATTAAGACCTTGACCCAAAGCTGTTTTCATACATTTTCACATTGTTCCACATATTTTGAGTTGGTGCAAAAATGTTTCCTTCATTGCGACATTTGGCTAAAATATGAAAAACATTTTGTGTGGAATATGTTCCCGAATTTGGAGCACATTCCGACAATATCCTCTTATGAGAACGTGACTACAATTCTGATTCTGTTCTATTTTCTGTTTTGTTTTCACGCCCCCGCAATTTGAAATTTCCATTGAGAAACTGATAGTATCTATTTATATATCTGTACTGTACAGACTGAACTTGAAACTGAAACCAGCAAAATGCAAACAGTGAAGCATGCAAGCATGTTCAAGAATCAAATTGCATGCTGGGTAATGATAAGAAATTCATACATGTTGGCAGGAAGAAAAGAAATCCAAATCTACCTGGCGCTGTATGAAAATGTGATCGCTCGCCCTTGTTAAAACATAACTTCACTGAGATTAATGGGGCATGTCCGTATGGAAAAGTTTATAAAGCCATTTCTAAACCTTGGGGACACCAGCAAACCACAGTGAGAACCCATATCCACAAATGGCGAAAACATGGAACGGTGGTGAACCTTCCCAGGAGTGACCGGCCGACCAAAATTACCCCGAGAGTGCAGCGATGATTCATGCAAGAGGTCACAAAAGACCCCACAACAACATCCAAAGAACTCACTGTAGGAGCAATTGTGGACTCCTTATGTTTGAACATGTCGTCTGTTATGGACAAACTGTGGTTCTCACAAAAGTCCAACAACAACACAGTGCGCGGGTTAAGATTGGGGAGGCCGTTCCTCCCAATCACCCCAAATGGGCGTTGAAGTCTCCCAGTAGACTTATGAAATTACCAACTGGGGAGCTCTCCGGCAACCCTCTGGCAGACTCTGAGAAGACAGGGTTCTCTGAGCTGCCTTTTGGCAACAACAGTCAGGACCTTTTCCCCAGCCCAAAGGGGTAGGGAAATGACACTCTTGTTCACCGGGGATAACTCCAACACTGAGGCACCAAACCGGGGGCTATTAATAAGCCCACACCAGCTCCCTGCAGCGACTCCACAGTAGAACAAGGTCCAGCCCTTCAAGAAATTTGGTTCCAGAGCCCAAACTGTGGGTCTACATCTAGTCAGAGAGTCTCATCCTCTCGCACAAGCTCAGGCTCGTTCCCCGCCAGAGAGGTAACATGTCCATGTCCCAACAAAGAGATTTGGCCATCAAAAACCAGGTCGCCCCGGCCCCTGTCCTCGACCGGATGAAGGCCCGACGAACAGGTGCTCACCCACGAGCCCCTCCCCCAGGCCTGGCTCCAGGGTTAGACCCCGGTATCCCACGCCCGGGTCAGTTGCGGCTTCTCCTCTTGTTCTTCTCCATTCTTGGTAATAAATTTGAGACATTTCGGAGTAGCCTTTTGAGCCATAATGTCACTGGGGTGTAGTTTGCAAATTCATATTCAACTACTTTAGCTGTTTCCAATCACAGAGCGAATACGTACAGTAAGAGCGAATACGTAAGTAATTTCCCAATGAGGAGATCACAATCACAACATCACAATTCCCAATAATGACAAGCTGTACTCGTGTCATGCTTGTAGTTGGCCAAACGCATGATCCATATCGTTCTCAGGCGGGCTACTAAAAGCACTTAAATACGCTATTTTGGGACAATCAACTGCATTTCTTTCCTGCTCTGTGCATGAAAATCAGGGACTGGCGTCTCGCTGACTGACTGTGCTCTGGATTATTAGCCTAAGCTGGCTAAAAATATCCCTTTGACTGCTTAAGCCTCTGACAGTAGCAACATCTCACACACTTTTGATAGCTTCATGCCAACCACGGCCCGCCGCTTATCATCTTTTACCTTGTTTGTCCCTCCGTTCTCTATCACACACTACGCCACTCTCCCATCTTCTCCTGATTCCAGCAATATGATTTTGATCTATGTGTCGGGCCCACATGTCTCACCAAGCATGCGCCGTGACGTCCGCTGGAAATAGAAGGCATTAAATGTTGATGCTGTGGGCTCCTTAAGAAAAAGATGGCGTTTATGATGGCCTATTATGTGAGCTTTATGTTTCCCGGAGTAGCCGTATTTGCATTTTTATACCATCGTCGCGTCCGCTCATCTCCTCCACCCTAATGGGATCTACTGATGCACTTTGATTCTGACGAATGAGAGGTGGTTCTAATAGTTTGGTCAACATTTGACTACATAGGAGGGTCAAAATAGTAGTAACAGCCGTCAGTATTCGATGCAGTCAGCAACCAAAACAGTGTATTTATGTTTTTCAATCGTATTTAAAATATCCTTATTAATATGATCCAGTATACAGTCTTTCAGAACACTCAATGGAGGGTGGGCCAAAAGTAGGTTACAGTTACTTCCTTATCTGTTTCACCTTAACACATTCGGTATAAAGGAAATAATGAAATGAAATAATGCTGAAGCTTTATTCCGTGCATTCGCTGAAATTGATGGAGATCGGAATTTGTGTCGAACTGTGTGTCAGATAAGCCGTACATACATATGTACATACCACACTCCCAAAAAAACCCTATACAATAAATGATATGAATTCAAGAATGTAGAATTTTAATTATTATTATTATTGTTCTCTTCGTATTAATATTGGAAAATCATAATACGATAAGAGATATCATTATTTGTGTTTTTATCTTATTTTATTATGTTTAGATTTTTTTGGTATGCTTGAATTTACATTTAAAATTATATATAATGATTATATTGTATATTAGTTTTAGTTTCTCTTAGTTTCAGCTCTGGCCCTGCATAACTAGGCACATGCGATACTGACAGATTTGATTTAAAGGAGGCAAAAGGCAACGGGGACAAGGCAAATTCTGACCTTTTGCTTTTTATCAAACCGACTGTAGTGATTTATTGACTTCTTGGTGTGTGTGTGTGTGTGTGTGTTCGTTGAGCAGGGGATTGACATATTACTATTGAGACTGTCCCTCAGGGAGCACTCACCTTATTGTTCCATGTCATTTCCTCCCCTTCTCTTTGAGCGCCACCATGTTGACCTCCCCACAAGGTTGCGCCAACTCGCCACCCTCCTTTTTTCCCCTACAAATTGATTATTGTGGAATCTCAGCCTCATCTTATTACCGGCTGTGATGCTCACAAGCACAACAGCAAAAACTGTGTTGGCATTGCTTCGTGGTACTGCGCCGGCGTAGACCGCTGATACGAAGTTGTGGACTCCTGAGACCTAAAAAGATTTGGTAGCGGTAGTGTTACTTGAACGTGAGATCGTTATTTAGGAGCTTCAGTCACACTTTTTGAGCTGCTTTAAAAACAAAAACAAAACGACGATAGTTACAATAAAGCACGCAATAGAAATCATTATATCATAATTAAAAAAGAAATTTACATAATTAACAAAATGCCTGCTTTGAGCTGCTTCATGATTTTGCTTTAAATGAATTCAAATAATAATTGAAATAATTTTCAATTAATTTAAATAAGTGAAGCCCAGCCGGACTAAATGAAATTATCATCTTTTGGTTTTTAGCCATTTTTAAAGAGGTGAAAAATAATAATTTGAACTAAAAATATCATTTAATTTATTAACATTTTACGTGAAATTTACATGAAATATTGTAAATAATAGTTATTTGTTTTAATTAAATTACAATGGGTGGCAAATGAGATCAATCATAATATTATTTTTCTTTTTATTGTATTGTTATTATTGCGAATAGTAGTAGTAGTAGTAGTATTCATACTAATGTTATACATAGAAGTAGTATGTCTGCCAATACAAAGTAACCTAACAATTCTTTTTGTGTTTTCACCAGGGCTGTCAAATTAATCACAGTATTCAAACCAGTTTATTGTAATTAATCACCATTTGCAAATATTCATGAAATATGCCAATCGTTGTGGTATTTTATGCGCAAAAAGATCATCCATCCATTTGAATCACGCTTTAAAGATGTTACTACGAGCCATGAAGAGTTGTGTTCAATGGCACTAATTAATTTAAGTAAAATGTAAGTGTTTTGAGTGTAGTTGTTCGGTATTTTATGGGATTACCAAGCATAGTTAAATGTGTGGTAAAAATATCCACATACTGTTTTTCTTTGTGGTTGTGTTTATTTAGACCACACATAATAAAGACATTCTAGTGATGTTTGGAGTGTCCGTGAATGCATCTTGCGGTCGCGCAGTGACAATGAGGAAGTGTCGTTCCGAGGAAGACTAGAGAGATGATTGTGTGTTGCAGGTACTACATACTGTTTATGATATTGGAATTGCACTGCTGCTGAGGATTCTTACACTATTCTCCCGTCTGCTGTCATAACGTGGCGGTGTGGCTTGACATCATGGCGTGCCCTAATTATGCACACAAATATGTAAGGTAATAAATGAAATAAATGAGTCACCGCCGTTACCCTGCTATTTTTGACAGTCCGAGTTTTCACATATTAACATCACGCCGGGTAACACTATTACAACACCAAAACAAACACTGGCTGCACAGTTAATCAAGCTTTTATGATGGCCGCAGCTTGAAACAGACTTGGAACAGACTATTTCTCTTTCCATTCTCTTCTGTTAGGGAAAATGATTCCACAGCACACACTGACAGGCGAATGAGTCACACATTACACCCGGTGACCTTACCTCTTAGCACAATTTATACAATATGGATGAAATCTGTTGCTGTTGGGGTGGTACTACCTACCCGCGTGCCTCAGGTGTTTCAACACTTTGTAATTACCTGCTCTTTTCTTTTTTTTTAATGCAGGAGGCGGCGACATTCGGCAAAGTACTGGGCTTTGAGGTGAGTTGGCCTCTCCTGATACAAACACATCCTTCCTATTTTATTTTTTGCTGATAATGAAGTTCTTTTTCGGACAGTGATTGATGTGCTATTATGCTCTGCGGCCTGGATGCAGTTGCTATGGCAACCTGGCAGTCGTCATGGTTTCTTTGTTCAGTGCCGCCTCTCTCCCTCACCCTCTTTCACTGTGTGTGCCTATGTGTGTGTTATGACGCACTCTTGCCGGGTGTACAGCCGACATCGCCTACAGATGTTATTTATTGAATTTCGAGAAGCCTCTCGGGGAGCCGACGCGTTCGCGGAGCCTTCAGCTCATCAGGTTGCCTCCTCGTGATGCTGCGCGCATCTTGTCATCACTAACGTTTATTAAAATAAAACACACACTAGAGTCCCTTAATAGGCAAATTAAAGTCATTTTTGACACCATGGCCTCTTTTGTGTCAAACTAGTTTTTTTCTTCTAGTTGATCTCTCTTTCAGTGTGTGAATAATTGTCATCCGGCATCGCTAACGCTGCCATCAACGTGACCAGAATAGGAATGCAATGATGACACTTTGGAGGAGGAAAAGGAGGAGGAGGGACAGGTGAAGCAGGGATGGAGACTCATGGGAGTAAAAAAAAAAAAAAAACACACAGACACAGAAAGGGCAAAAAGTGTGAGGGCTCGCTCTTCTGCAACATTTCAAAATTGCATTATTATTATTATTATTCCTTACGCTCCTGAAAATGTGTTACTGGTCCGGAAAATTGTTCCTCAAGCGCCACGTTGCTGCTTTGGCATCACCAGGTTAAAATGCCTGATGGTATAGGTAGTAGTAATAATACTACGAAATCGAAGGAATAATTACATCACTCTAAAAGTGAGCTGTATTATTCTTTTTGTTATCAAAATGAATATTTTTTCTGATTATTTAATGCCTGCATTTTAGTATATTTTTATTATTATAATACATTTTTACATTCACGTCTTTTATGATTCCTTCTTTTATGTATTTAAAGAACAATGAATATTTGAATTATGCATTTTTATCATACTATTTTATTAATAGCGGACCTCCAGAATCTTGTCTCTTTTAATGCACAGTATAGGACACTTGGCCAGAAGTGGTGGTGATGCTAGAGCACAGCCCCTTTCTGGCAACAGGAAGCTCTGGGCTACTCTGAATGCGGGACACATTCTATCCAAACGAATTATTATTACCATCAACTCTAGCGTATATTCATCAAAATTCTCTTGTATGCATACATATGATTTATACTGTAGAGTAAATCCAATCTTTAGTTATAACACACTGATATGATTAATATACTGATTGCAGTTAACGTGTGGTAGGTTTCCCAAACCTCCCAGACCAAAAAGGTGTAGTTGCAGCAACTTAAAAAAAAAAAAAAAAGCGATTTCACGACAGCCGCTGACCTGAAAATTTTTTAAAAAACAGCCCAAAATTGACCCTTCAAAAAAGTGCCACTGGGTCCTGCCGGGAACCCAGACCTATCCAACTTTTACCACAATATGTGTGGCCAGAACCATTGCCAGCTGTCCTTGCGATGTTTCCTGAGTCCTGACACCAAAGGTCGATTATTACTGAATAATGCGGTCATTGAGATGTGAAAAGTAACATTTTTAATCAAATGGTCAATACAGCTAATTCTGCAGAGCCAAAACTTTTGATGATGAAGATGAAAGTACGGGGTATGGTGCAAAATCATGCAGCACCAGAAGTCGCATTAATTTACTATTACGTCAGTATAACATGATTAGTATAAAGATAACATTCAGACACTTCTTATATTCTAAAATTGTTGGTTTCGCCTAAAAAATGCCGAGATTCAGTCGTGTTCAATGTTAAAAAAAGGATATGGTTCTCACGGAAATTTAAACATCTCATGGCTCTCTTAGCCTAAAAAGTTCCCGACCCCTGCTTTAGAGCAAGACACTAAACTGCACACAAGCGTTGCGAAAAGCTGCAGGCTGCAAGAATACTAGCCAAAGTTGTCGACTCTCGTGATCTGCGTTTAAAGGCACTTTTCGGCGGTCACGTGAATTTTCATGCTGCAGATTTATCGGAGCACCTCTACGTGCTTGATTTCTTCCACTGCCCGTTTAGGCAGCAAACTGGTTGAATTTCCTCAATGACTTTTGGTTGCTATGAACGTTTGCATCATTTTCACGCAATAGTTCCAGCTAGCTTTGGTATTGTCTCATTCAAAATGACCCAGCAGCTAAGTTAGCATTGTATACTATTATATATATTATACGGTATATTTTTGAGTTTTATCTTCTTCGGCTGCCACCTGGTTGCATGACCTTGTTTGATGCCACTTTTCACCAATGCACTTTAGACACTTGTTGACCTTGTTTAGTCTGCAACCTCCGGAGCCTCTTAGCACCTAAGCCTGAGTAGAGCACCGTTTTTTATGTCGTTGAACATAAAACCGAAGGGCGACAACGTGCCAGAGCCTTGTGTGGTTTTGCATTCAGTGTCTGGAGGAATGCTCGTGGTTATATCCAGTCACGGTGACAAATTGCTCCCCCCCCCCTCCCCCCCCCACCAAATCCTCCCACATTGCCTCCTCCCTTGCCCCAAGCACCATGGCTTACTAACAGCCTCTGCATTAACCTCACCATTAGCACGCACTTATAGTGTTACACCCATTTTTCCCCTCAGCCCGTGTTCTCAGCAGACCTCTCAGGGCTGATTAAAGGAGGTTCCGAAGGCGTTTAGAGTTGTAAAAAAAAGCTATTGGTTGACGTTTGCGGTGCCTATCTTGTTTGATTACTCGCCGTAATTGCGCTGTTCGCTCTTGATTCCGGCGCAACCTCCATCGCAAGCACCCACTTCGACGTAGGGCGGGCCGTAACGGCGCCCCACTCGCTTCACCGTACATCGTGATGAGTTAATAATAAAGCAGCACCGACAGCCACGTCTGATCAAAGGCAAGCACTGGCCGGACAATCTTCACACACCGGGTTCCGCCCCACTTAGGGAATATGACACGACCCACCATTTCCTCTCACGGAAGCCTCTCTTATCGATCTGCTTCCATTTCCCCATTTGGCCTCGTTAGATTGATACCATGAAGCCATGTGCTTGCAGACGGACGACATTAGCGAGATTGTGAGGAAGACCCAGAACCTGCCCAAGGACAACGCGACGAGGCCGAGGGTGGTGGTCTTCACCCAGGGCAAGGAGGACACCGTTGCAACCCCTGGTAAGCCAGTTTTTTCCTTTTTTTTCAAGTCAGTAAGCGTATTGCGCAAAAACGGACGCACCGAGGTCTATGAAAATTAGTATGTGGCGTATGTCGGAGGCCTTAAAGCCTTAAAAATGTGGCACCGAATTTTTGTCACACCAAAATGTTCATAAATGTAAATATTAGTCAATGACAACACAAAAATCCAACAGTACATGGCTCTGTGTGAAAAAGTGCCACCCTTAGCAGCAACAACTGCAATTAAGCGTCTGCAATAATTTGCTGTGGGGGAATTTTGGCCCGCTCCGCTTTGCACAATTGTTGTAATTCAGCCACACTGGAGGGCAGGAACCTCTTTTTTAGGGGGGTCGTGCATACATATCAATAGGATTCAGGTCAGGACTTTGACTAGGCCACTTCAAATTGTTTGTTTGTGGATTTGCCCGGGGTCTTGTGGATCATTGTCCTGCTGCAGAACTTTTGGTAGACAGCAGAATTTGGTAGACAGGTCCACCATATTTTGCTGTTGGTATGATATTCATTTTCTGAAATGTGACTTTACTTTTACGCCAGATGGTCTTGGGATTATCAAGATGTTTTCTGGCATAATTGTGACGAGCCTTAATGTTTAATGCAGCAGTTAGAATCTTCGAATTCTCCCATGCAGGCCATTCTTTCTTACGGTGGCATCATGAACATCGACCTTAACCCTGCAAGCAAGTGGGGCCTGCAGTTCTTTGGATGTAATCGTGACCTCTTGGATGAGTCATCCCGCCGCTCTTGGGGTAATTTGGGTTGGCCGGCCACTCCTGGGAATGGTTCACCACTATTTTTGCCATTTGTGAATAATGGCTTACACTGTGGTTTGCTGGAGTCCCGAAGCTTTAGAAATGGCTTTATATAGAGCTTATTCCAGACTAAAACATGCTGCTAAATAGCAGGAGCGCTAACGTATGGCTAGATAGCCATTGGGCCTGCTAGCATTTATGAGTCACTGGCTAGGTAGTCATTGTGAAACTGATGTGGCCCGTGTGCCACGACAAAATAAAAGCCGCCACACTTTAAAAATGAGGGTTATTTTATTTTAAATAAACAATTTCGAATAATATATTGAATGAAAGGCTATATATGCTATATAGATACATATATAGCTTATTATTTATTCACATCTTGAGCACAATTAGTTTGAAAACAATTTAAAATATTGTCAAAATGTTTCCTTGCACTTTATTTTGATAAGCATGCACTAGAATGGAGTCTCTGTCCCCCCGACACTTGCGCATGTGTGACAAGCTTCGCGACACTTATGTTGACTTTCACTTTGTTTCTCATTATCGGAAGAATGAACAACAGCCCATAAAATGTGTAGTCAATTGATGATAACTTGTCACCTGGGAAGCCTATCTACAGTGGCACAGCGTGTTCACGTTTCAATTTAATTCGGCTTTCTAGCATTTTTGTTTACACATTTTGCCTGGCGGGCATAATCTGGAAAAAGATTAGTTTGATGCTTCCATTTCTAGCAACATTTAGACGTGTTAAAACCTATTCAAATTGTAACAAATATAAAAATATAGAATGTAAAGCAGTGATTCCCAAACTTTTTAACCCTTCCGACCTTTGACCTGAAGCCATGTACCCCCTGCTCCCACACACTTAAAAAACATGTTAATTAACTTGAAATATTAGACATAATTAATTGGCTCATGAATTTTATAGTAATTCCGGGTCAGAAATGTATATTTTGCCTGGTCACATTTTGATTAAGTGTCACATGAGCACTGATAAATACATAAGTAATCATCTGACATGTTCTGTTGTTTATTCCAGTCTGATGTTGAAATCCTTTCGCTTGAATGGGTCGAATTTGAGCTTCCCTTTTTGTCCAATAATTTCATACCAAATTGAAGGGGAAAGTTTAACAATAATGATAAAGGAGTATCCGCAGTACAAAAATACTTTCAATTTAATAATAAAGGCTCATTTTTCAGGGAATCCTCACTTACAATTACAGGTTTTCACTGCTGCGCGCTGTGCTGGGATTGGAACGTCAATATAAATGACATCTGCAAGGTGCAACACTCCTAATGCACCAAATAATCATCAAACTTACTTATTTGTCCTTGTGATGCACACAGAGCAATGAACAACGTCACGCTCTGTCTTTTCCAATTGAATTCTATTCCATTTGTTTGTATAAATCACAGCAGCAGTTATCTCATGCTACTTTACACATGAAGGTCGCAAATGAAAACAGAATCAACTGAAACCCCACATGGGCAAGCAATTGGCAACAGAGGCAAGGAAAAACTCCCCCTGGGGAAGAAACCTTGGGCAGACCGCAGGCTTGGTGGGACGGCCATCTGTCTCGACCGATTGGGTTGAGATATAAAAATAATTTGACATAATTTTCTGCATCTGGTAGTGGCAGGAATTTTCTTATTGTCTGTATGTTTCGTAAATGGTAAACTGCTGGTATTTGCACTTATTTTATTTGAGTAACCAAAGCAAAGGTCCTGATTGAAGATGACATCAAGGAGTGCAAGACCATCTGGGGCAGTAATATCATTTGCAAGCTTGTCTCTGTCTTTGATTTCAGTTTGATCTAATTTAAATAGTAAGACGTTTGAGGTCTTTTTGTCGTTAAGACGCACCTGGAGTTTGGGCAGGTGACTAGTTTGGTTAGGTTTGATTGATAAGTACAGTTGTGTGTCATCTGCATAGCACTGGAAATTACTGGAGCGTTTTTTAATGATTTTACCTAAGGGGGACATAGAAATGCTGAATAATACTGGTCCTAGCGCAGAACTCTGTGGGATGCCAAGACTGATTTTCACATGTATGGATTCTTTATTACTCATGGATACAAACTGCAGGATCTGACAAATGAGACTGAGACAATTTTAATGCCGTTCCTTTAATGCCAAGGGCATTAGAATTAGGTTATTAATTGTGTAGAATGCTTCTGTAAGATCTAATACAACTAAGACTGAAACGAGGCCTTTGTCTGAGGCGGTGAGGAGGTACTTTGTCATTTTTAGTGCTGTTTTTGTGCTCTGGTGCATCCTAAATCCTGACTGAAAGACCTCAAGTAGATGATTGTTTTGAAGGAAATGGTGTAACTGACTGGCAACTACTGGACTGAATCTTGGAGAAAAATGGAAAGTTTGGACGTGGATCTGTAGTCCGTAGCATCAAGGTTAGTTTTTTTTAAGAAGGAGTTTGATTGCAGTTTGTCACTAGCGCCATATTGATTATTTTGAGAAGAGCTGTGTTGACCAGTGGAGTAGTACATATCTGTGAACAAGAGCGTAGGGATAAGATCTAACGCGCAAGTGGAGGAACTTGAGGGGGAAATTGTAGGCCAGTTCAGAAGAGTTGATGGAGATAAAACTATTTAAGTGTGTGTCAGTCATCAGCATTTCCTCTTTGGTCAAAGGGATGTACAACGTCAGTTACCGGGGGGGCGGTTGTTTATTTGGTGTCTAATAGTAATTTTATTTTGCCAAGAAATGGTAGGAATGGATAGGTTGATGGTGCTATGACACTTTGTTAACCTAGATTTAGATTGAAAGGGGCAACAGTTAAGAGTTTCCTGTAGGAGGGAGGGTGCGCTGTCCACGAGCTTAACATTGGCTGAGTGGTGAGCATGATCTGGTAGACCTGGGTTTGAATCTCCGCTTGGTGTTTCTGTGTGGAGTTTTCATGTTTACTCCGTGCATGCGTGGCCTTTTTACGGGTACTCCAGTTTCCTCCCACATCAGGAAGCATGTGGATAGCCTCAAATTGACAAGTGTAAGGAACATTTAAGGAGTAACCGTGAAAGTTGCTGAAATATGGGGACAATGTTAGACTTCGAAAACCTCTCGTTCTTGGCAGGAAGGATCCCTCGCTGTCCCGTGCGCTGGTTGCTCCCAAACACCCAGCCCTTGTCGTTGATTTGGACCGTCCTAACCGATCACGCGATTTATCAAAACCACAAGCGCCAGATTCATCGATTGGGAAAATAATTGTTATTTGCAGCCCCGATCGTACAGTATCAAAGCCTAGGCTGTGTCCACCCTGCAGGTCAGTTCCCATTTTTTTGCTCTTATGCGACCTGTATCGGATTTTTTCATGTCAGTGTGAACAGCACAGTCCCGATTGTTTCAAATGCGACTCAGGTCTCATTGGGATGTGGATATAAATAGAACACTGTAGAACACTGTACACTGCGTTTTAAAATGTAGCAGACACATTAGATTAATTTGCACACAGTATTGAATTGGTATCGCCGATACCAGCCGGAATTTCACCCAGTATTGAATCAGAAATGAAATCATTGGCATCGCACACCGCTGGATCGCACACCGCAGCGGTCTTTACTTCCGTAAACACACGGAAATGCGGGTGATGTCGTGCGTCTGCGCGTGCACGTCACTTTCCAGGCGCCTTGCGTTCGCATTACACGTCGCATTCGTTTGGTAATGTGAACCACCACATAAAAAATGGGATTTTAAGCAAAAACTCCGAACTGGGAATCCTACCCTGCAGTGTGAGCGCAGCCGTAGTCTGCCTACAGCTGCTGTGATGTGACATAGTCCGTGATTAGCGTAACAACCCGTGGCTCACTAGAAAGCACTTCAATATTCCATGGCTTACGGTACAAATGATTTCTTTCAAACTAGCATTGCATATTGCATATTGCATATTGCAAATTGCATATTGCATATTGCATATTGCTATTGTTAGCTTCGGCTTCAATGTTAAAGGGCTAATATGCTTATGTCTGTTTTCGAGGGTGGAAAAACAACATGGAACTTTGTGCCGTCGTCACTTCTATTTTTATCCACACTTCTGCTTTTTTTTATTTTTTTATTTTCACTCTAGACATGCAATGCCTTTTTAAAACATGTGTAGTCTTCTTTTGAAAGCACGTAAGTGTAGAGCTGCACGACGTGGCCCCAAATAGACGGGAGAATGCTGACAAGAAGAGCCAAATGCTATCAGGCCTTTGTCTTTGAAGTCAACCTCCAGTATTGACGCCAGATGTCAAAAAAAAAAAAAAAAACGAACACTACATTGGGTCCTAAAGGACGTGTTGTCAGGGGCGGGGGAGACAGGCATTGATTTGTGGAGCACTTTTAACTTTATCTTGGACACACTCCAGGCTGACTCCTACATGGTGCCCCCAAACCTCCGTTCACTACACACATGTTGTTCTTATTGGCTGTTAGCGCGGATGCTTGCTTCAAGTGGCGTGCAGAGACGTCACTTGGCCATGAAAGCGCCTCTTCTTTTTTAGACCTGTCGTGCACAAGCTAAGAGGGCCTCAGGTGAAGACTCCATCATACCACCCCACCCTCCCCACCACCATTCGCCCCGAGGGGACGGCAACACCACTAGCACGGCACTGGCTTGGCATGTCTTTTATTGTATTTTTTAACCACGGTATTTGCTTTTATGGTCTGTCTGCCCTTTTCGGTTAAGCCTTTTTTTAGAGGATAAAATAAAGGTTAAAGCAGCCGTAATCGGCACGAACCGCCTTTTTTCCTGCAGGGGTTTGGCTTTTACAATCAGAATTTAGGATTCCGGTAGAAGCAAGCAACGGTACAGAAAAGCAAAGCTTTGCTGTTTTTGTTTTTTTTAGTCAAAGTCTTTTGGACAGAAATGCTTCTTGTTTTGTCACATTTTATTAGGGGTGTCACAAGATTTCTTGTTTAGAAAAAAAATGTCTCGTTGGCACTTGGCCGGGGATGATAATAAATAAATAAATAAATTAATAAGTGATTAATTAATTAATTTTACAAAAATGCACCGGAGATACATAAAACGTTACATTCCCCTCCTATATTGCTAATATATTTTTTTTGTTTTTCAGACTACAAAATTTGTTTGTTTTTTTTTTTTTAGCTGTAAAAGTTTTATAGTTTAATTATTATTATTTTTTGCTATAGCCATACATAGAAATAAAAAAGTGGAGATGCATGCTTTTCATTTGATAGCAGACTTTTTATTTTTAAGTGAGGTTTTTTTTGGTCTTCTAAGCCAAAAAGTTTTTTTGTTTTTCTTGAACAGCATTGTTTTCTGTTAAAAATGTTTTTTGAGGTATTGATTTGTATTTAATTAGAAAATATTGTTTTGGTGTTGTGGATAAAAAGACAACAATGGAAATACAGGCTTGTCATTAGACAGTGATTTTTATTTTTATTTTTCTGGACAGCCATACATAAACTTTTAAAAACAACTGGCCAAACGTGCTTTTCATCGGACAGCAGAATTTACATTTTTTTCTTTTTGTTTTTTCAGATGACAAAATTGGAGATACGTGCTTTTTTTTAATGATAAAGTATAAAAAAATATAATTCAACGATGGCCATATGGGGGTGGGAATCTTTGGCTACTTCACGATGCGATGCGATTCAGAGGCCTGCAATGCGATAATAAAACGATTGTCGATGCCATTCCATTCCATTTTCCTCCGCTTATCCGATGCCGGGTCGCGGGGGCAGCAGTCTCAGTAGGGAAGTCCAGACTTCCTGGTCTCTGGACCTTTTCCAGCTCCATCGGGAGGACACCAAGGCGTTCCCAGGCCAGCTGGGAGACATAGTCCCTCCAGCGTGTCCTAGGTCTTCCCCGGGGCCTTCTCCCGGCTCGGCATGCCTGCCTCTCCAGGGAGGCGCCCGGGAGGCATCCGGACTAGATGCCCGAGCCACCTCAACCGGCTCCTCTCGATGTGAAGGAGTAGCGGCTCTACTCTGAGCTCCTCACCCTATCTCTTAGGGTGAGTCCAGCCACCCTACGGAGGAAACTCATTTCCGCCGCTTGTATCCGCGATCTCATTCTTTCGGTCATGACCCATAACTTATGACCATAGGTGAGGGTGGGAACGTAGATCGATCGGTAAACAGAGAGCTTTGCCTTCCGGCTAAGTGCTCTCTTCACCACGACGATCCGGCACAGCGACCGCATTACTGCTGACGCTGCACCGATCCGTCTGTAGATCTCACGCTCCAACCTTCCCCCACTCGTGAACAAGAACCCGAGATACTTGAACTCCTCCACCTGAGGCAAGACCTCACTCCCACCCCGGAGGGTACAGTCCACCTGTACAGTCTGTCCATGAAGATTATGAACAGAATCGGTGACAAAAGGCAGCCTTGGCGGAGGCCAACGTTCACCGGAGATTGTCAATGCATCTTTTCTTTTGCAATCAATAGTTTGCACATTTTTTTGCATCCTTTTTGTCTATATATTATTCATTTGTAGTTAGTGTCCATCCATCAATCCATTTTCTTCCGCTTATCAGAGGTCGGGTCGCGGGGGCAGCAACCTAAGCAGGGAAGCCCAGAGGTTCCTCTTCCCGGCCACTTCTTCCAGCTCTTCCCAGCGGATGCCGAGGTGTTCCCAGGCCAGTTGAAAGACATAGTCTCTCCAACGTGTCCTGGGTCTTCCCCGAGGCCTCCTGCCGGTCGGACGTGCCCTGAACCTCTTTTCAGGGAGGCAATTGGGAGGCATCCTAACCAGATGCCCGAGCCACCTCATCTGGCTCCTCTTAATGCGGAGAAGCAGCGGTTCTACTCCGAGTCTCTCCCGGATGACAGTGCTTCTTCCCCTATCTCTGTACTGTTAAAAGAAAGCATATTTGTAATGATCCAAATGAAGCGGATATATTTCAGTGACTGGAAGATCACGTCCTCCGACATAGTTCCCATTGCACAGAACCAGCAGGGAACGTAAAGTGTGGCGGCAGCAGCATGTATGACATGAACACAAACATGGCATATTCTGAATAACCAACATTAAAAAAAATTTCATTTATTCACAAAGAAATTATAAACTTCTGAATTCAGACAAAAATCCTGAGCATAGAATCTGTGACAAAAAGAATATGTTTGCAGTATAGCCAAGTCAAAAGCAGCTTTCATACAAAATATAGATTTCTGTACCAGAGTTCCTGTGCCAGTTTGCAAACCAGTATATAACGAAAAACCAAAGATTAGGCTGCCCTTATTGACAAATGATACCAAACTAATTTTTTACATGTTTTTATTTAAATAGTGGGGGAAAACTGTTGTTGTTTCTAAGGTGTAAGAACATTTCTTTGGACAGCGAATGTTTATTTCTCTTTCTATTTCGTTTTTCTATTTTTTGTCCTGCCCTAACTTTTGAAACACATCATTTCTGTGCTCGGGGGCGCCCCCTACCGGTGTGAACTCGACTGGACATCGATTCGTTCAGTGACGTTAGACCCAGAAATATGCGGTGCATGTGACGGTCAGCCAACATTTCAACACAAGCTTCCTGCAGACCTTGTCTGTATGGGTTCCACTTTAAGGTATAAAGAGGGCTGTTTGTCCGGAGGCCATTGTTTTGGCGTAAACATCAAGCAATTAGCATGCAGCTGCCCCTCCATGTCGTACATCAGATGAAAGGAGTCGAGCGTGTAACTGGCTCGCTTGGATTTGAAATGGATCCAAGGGAATTACATGACAAAAACATCACAGTGGGATGATGATGATAGCGGTAATAACAGCATCACATTATGATTTCCACTTCAAGTCAATAAACGCTGACACGGCGTGCTAATGAGCGGCGTTGATTCCAATCAATCCGCATTTTCCAAACGCCAGCCTTCTAACAAACGCGGAAGAATCCATCGTGCCGGAGGTGACGGCTCGGCGGCCGCCCGCTGCGAGACGAAGCCCCTGCGAGTTTGCTATGGCGTCGGCGATGAAAAGACAACGCCTTTTCAGATGTCACCTACAAAGGCGAACACGATGAATGCCGTTGAGCGGATAC
The DNA here is from genome assembly GCA_024372805.1 of Oostethus manadensis. Lineage (NCBI taxonomy): Eukaryota > Metazoa > Chordata > Actinopteri > Syngnathiformes > Syngnathidae > Oostethus > Oostethus manadensis. The sequence continues at coordinate 3,550,681 of QODF01000233.1, read as the reverse complement.
ATTAGCGGCATGTGCGTTGCCATTCATTCACGGCAGCCAAATACATAAATGTCAGCGTACAGAAAGACAATTAAAGATTTCCCAGCGGTGGGCGGCGATGGCGGCGGCGCTCTAATAAACCTGACGTCTCATTTTGTTTGCAATTTGTCTTCCCGTCAGGATTTGATCATTCGCCAGCCCTCGCCGTGTCATGTTCGAGCATTATATTCTTGATTGCAAGCGGGGGGGGCGCCTCTGATCCCCCCCACCCTCCCCCCGTGGTATCGTTCTCAACAAAGACAAGAAGTCATGTCAATTTGCTCGTTTTCACGCCTGTTAACACTTTTAGATGTTTTATGCTCTACTTAGCCAACACTGTTGGCTTGGATTTGTACGACCACCAGAGCGCTGATTACCATCTCGGTGCCCCTCGTCGCATCTAATGAAAGATCCAGATCTTGATCCGGCTGGGCCGCACCAGTCACAGATGAGGATTTAATGACCAAGACCTGAGGAATGTGGTCCTTTTCACTTTTACACCCCAAAAAAAAAACACAATGGTTCTGGTTTTTCCCTTTATATTTCCTTGTGTCCAAAAAGAAGATAAATATGTAAAGATACGGGGTGTTTTTTACTCATTTTATTAAGAATGTGCAAAAATATTGGCCAACCGATATTATCGGCATAAAAATATAATATCGGGTTTTTCCCTATAATCCATCCATCCATTTTCTGTACCGCTTATTAGGGTCGCGGGGATGCTGGAGCCTATCCCAGGCGGGGTACACCCTGGACCGGTCGCCAGCCAATCGGAGGGCAGACAAACAAACACCCACACTCACATTCACACTTTAATGGACAATTTAGAGTCGCCAATTAACCTAACATGCACCTTTTTGGAGGAAACCGGATTTTTCACAAAATATTCAAATTGGGAATCCTACCCTCGTCCTTTGCGACAGTTCTGACTGTGCCGAAGTCCGCTAGTTGCAATTCACATTTCCCGTGATAATAGAAGGTACCGGCGGCCCGAATCTCCACTTCCTTGCTAGCCGCTCGGCTTTGATCTCAGCCCCGGCGGGACCTCACACTCATGACGGGTAAAAGTGCGCTTGAATAAACAATTCCTGGCGTGGACGAGTGCATACCCAGAGGAGAGAATATTTCACTTAAAAGATGATAACAGTAGGAGAACAAACAGCCAATATTGGACATCCCTACTTTATACCCAAACCCCGCGCCCCCAAAAAAGCATACATGCTTGTCACTCAAATTTTTGCACCAACCAGGGTTCACCGAATGAGAGACAAGAGTGCTAGCCATCGAGGCAAAAGCCCGGGCTGTCGATCTGCTGTCCAGTGCAACACTTTTGGCGTCGGGGGGTGAAACAAGAAAATGTTTTTTTTAGGTTATTTGGATTTAAATGAGGTTAAATTTGGTTTGGTTTGTTTTTTCCCCCCAAAAAACATATCTGGTTCAGATTTTTGAAATGATGATATATAATAAAAAAACAAATAAGGAAATATGTGCTTTCCTAATTCTATATCTCTAATAAATGTGTCTTAAGGTTTTTAAAAATGTCTATACTCGTTTTATTTTTAAAATATAATAATAATAATAATAATAATAATACAAAAGGTTAATAAATACCTGCTTTTCGTTGGCCTTTTTGTATCATCTTTTCAGATATTACAAATCCAAAAAATAACAAACGCATGCTTTTCATAGGACAGTGACTCCTTGCATTTGAAAAACAAATGGAAGGGTTTTTGGGTTTTTTTCAAAAATATTGGAGATGCATGGTTTTCACTGGACGTTGTTTCTTATATCTGGAAAACAAACACAAAGATGTGTTTTTAGTGCTTCCGATTTTCAACAAATAAGTTATGCGTGCTTTTTATTGGCCTTTTTTATGGAAATTTCTAAAATAGTTTGTCTTTATAGCCGATTAACTAAAAAGAACAGTGTTCTTGGTTTGCCATAATTTAAATATTTAATAAATGATTGCTGTTTTGTGGTTGAATTATTAGTTTTTTTAAAAAGCATATTTTTGATTGTTATTGCAGTGAAAATATAATAGATGACATATTATCGTATTGTTTAAGATTGCTTCCTTTTTTTGTTCATCAGACATATCCAGTTCAAATGAAATCAATCAGCAATAACACCACCAAAACGGGAACATTATGCTTATAAACTTATTATATATGGTTATTGTCCATAATCTTATATTAGGTGCTAATATCTCTTTTGTTCTCTGTTTGGTTGCAGTGAGTCTTAATATATTAAATAAATGTGTATGTGGCAAATTTCAAGCCCAGTATGTTTTCTGGCTTTATATTCCATTTGATGTTCAGCACTACTTTTACCGCGGGGAAGTAAACAGCACATGTGTATGGTTTCATTGGGTTCACCGCCACCCTGCCAGCAGCCGGTCCCTGCTCAGGGCTTGTACTTTCCACTCTGGGCCGGGCTAATAAAATAGCTCACGGTCACTTTCCAGGCAAATTCGCTCCGGTCCTTTAGATTGAGTCATCTTCGGGTTTTCCTTTATACATTCTTCCCTTTCACCTTGGACTGTTTTCATTTTGAATTCTTCTTGCCACTTACTTTCAAAGTCATTGTGTACTCTTGCATGACTTTATAGCTGTCTACAGTTTACTTTATGAAACTATTCCCAAATGTGTTATTACATAAGCTCTCACCTGAAGATATTTGAACAAAATGATGTCTGTTGGTGTGATAATGTATTGAGAATGCAAAATTCCATCCATGATGTTCTTTCCATTTCATGTACACTTTTCTCTACAAGGTAAATGTCCCCGATGGCAAACCTGTTGCAGTCTTCTCCATATTAATCCTTTCTGATGCACTATTTCCAGTCCTCGATCCCCCATTGAAGTTGAAGGACTTGGGTTGCACAATAGTAGTTTGCAAACCTTGTACACCCGGACCTCCCTCTTCTTTAAATTGAAGTCATCATTTCAATTTTCTTCTGTTTTCTGTGTTCAGTTCTTTTGTTCTGTATGTAGAAATGCATTTTTCACAATGGTTTTGGTAGTGCCTGGAAAAGAAATGTGTATTGTGTTGCATTGTGTTGTATTGAACCACCATTTCTGCTTAGAGTTGCATATGAAACTACTTTCCATCTATTCCGCTGCATTCGCAGTTTGCTTACTAACATAATTCATTTTAAAGAGGTCCTGTAATATTGACTCCTAAATATGTCTTTTTTTTTGAGCCTCTCGGTTAAATTTGTAACTATCCTCCTTCAAAGTTAATGATTCACATTTATTTACATTCATTTCATATCCACGTGAATGACTATATTCTCTAATAGTTTCCATTAGGAGAGGTAGATACTGTATTGATGCCATGATGATATCATCTGCATAGAGTGCTAATTTATGTATCTCCCTTCCAATTTCAATCCCCGTTATATTGTTATTTTAATCATTGCCAATGCCCGTGCTTCCATTTGCAGGGCAAATAGTAATGGGGGTTAACAAATCCCTCTCTGGGTTAGAAATGATCTTAATAATGTTCAATTAGTTTTAACTCCGGAGGGTGCCGTCTAACTTTTGTCCAGAAACTGAATTCTAATCCTAAACCAAAATTGTGTAAAATCTCGGAAAGTTCCAATTTACCAAATAAAAGGCCTTTTCGGCATCTGTTGTCAATAGTACAGCTTCTTGATTGTTCTTCTGCACGTAATCAATTGTATTGATTGTTCGTCGTGTGTTGTCTGATAGTATTCTTCCTGGTATAAATCCTTATTGATCCAAGTCAGTTGTATCTACAATACACTTTTTCTGCCTGTTGGGTGATATAGCTGCTATTATTTTATGATCTGGGTTTGATAAAGATATTAAGTTGTATCCTTCCCTTCCTTGTGAATGAATACTATTAGCAATGATTGCCAAGTTTGGCTCTTTTTCTTGATTGTAATGCATAATTATAGGCACCCATGAGTAGGGGGGGCAATTTGATTTCTAAACTTTTTATAAAATAATCTCCTGGTGATGTCCCTGCTTTTTGTTCCTGGATTTGTTCTTGTGTTTTTCCAATTGTGATTCATTTTCTTATATTTTTGTGTTTATGTTTTTGTTCTAATCTGTTTTGCTGTAAATAATTGCAAAATTGATATATCTCATAGTCCATCCATTCATTTTCTATACCGCTTATCCTCATTAGGGTCGCAGCTCTGCTGGAGCCTATCCCAGCTGATTTGGGGCGGGATGGGAGGCGGGGTACACCCTGGACTGGTCGCCAGTCGATCACAGGGCAGACATACAAGCATTCACACTCGCATTCACACTCAAATGGACAAATTTAGAGTCAACAATTAAATTGAAATAGGCCTGAAACTGTTTTCCACCTTTCAATGTCCCGTGTTTGATGCTCCCTGGCAAAGTGTCAACGGCGGCTGGGTACCAGCTTCCTGGAAACACTTGCATCAAGCATGCCCAAAGCCATTTTTGAAGTGATTATCAAGCACGGTGGAGCTACTCATTACTGAGTCCTACTGAGAACATTTTTTGTCCTGGTTTGGAGAGTTTTTTGCCATTTTTTGAGCAATGGTCTTCTGATCAGCTGATAAACAGCCTATTTCAGTTTCATTGTTGTTTTCAATGAATGGCTTTTTGTCACACTCCCCCTTCTTGCTTTTACTTAAAACCTCATTAAGATCCAAATGTGCAAAAGGTCCATTCTAGCAATTTTTCAACTGGTCTTAAGATTTTGATCAGGACTGTAGTTCATAAAAGTTAGCAAATTCCTCTGCTATTTCTTCATGCTTAATTTGTATTCTTTTTTTGTTTTTATTTTTGCAATATAAGTCGTCCTTCTTTGGTTTTTCACTTTATGTGCTGGGCTATATGCCCGATAGTTTGGTCCTCCATCGTAATTACTTTGTTTCGTGAATCATTTCTCCACTTCTTATGTACGTAATGGAAGACAGCACATTTTCTTTCAATCTGATTTCGTCTCAACTATTCCTTGTGGCCCTGAATCTTTTATTAGTTCTTTTATCTCAGTTACTAAGAGTTCCTGTTGTTTTTCTCTCGCTCTTTTTCCCCTTGATGAGTAAGAAACGATGTGCCCTCTCAGAACAGCTTTAGCTCCGTCCCACAATACAACTGGGTCTACTTGTACTTTCCACGCCAAGTAATGGTCTGGAAGGAGTGAATTGTGTATTTATTTACCTCCAAATACTTTAATGTGAAGTCCCATTTCGTCGTCTTATCGATTCAACCGCCGCAGGATCAGAGAAGTTTGCTGAATTGGTTGGACAGCGTTTTGTCTTTTACGAGCACCCCAAAGTAATCTAACCTTTTGCACACGGAATGCATAGCGGAGTAACATGTATATCCTTTTTATTCGGATTCCATATCGCCACCGCTCCTGGTTCAGAACACGCCTTTCTTAAAATATTGGCAGTTCTTTCTGCTCCATGGCCTTTGCCGTTTGATGAGTCCAATTTGGGATTCATAATTACATTTCAGTTCCCTCCTAATATTACTGCCCCCCTTGCTTCTTGTTACCAAGAGTTGTGTCATGAAATATAATTTTTGTTTAAAAAATACAACAGAACTTCTCTCCCCATGTCCGGTTGCTGTGGTCCACATCCGTCTCATCATTTCCTCTTGAAGTTTCTCTGGGTACTCCTCCTCGATATGGATTCCTAAATCCTTTGATACTGGGACAGCGGCTCTCAGAGTTGAGAATGTTTTTATTTCTCCATTCATAAATGTCTTCAGTTGTGCAGGGTTCAGGGGCTGGGCCTTTCTGTTTTTCTCCGTTCACGTTTCCTTCTTTTTCAGCTTTCTGACGTGTAGTCCATGCACGTTGTATAATGAGCTCTTTCACTTGATAATGGAGGAAGCGGGCCGTAAGTACACGGGGGTGGGGGTCATTTCCTGCCCGTCTTAAAGGAGGTATACAGCGAGCTCTTTCAACCACTGGGTCAACATCACCCGGTAGTTTCAGACAAGAACTTATGAAAACTTTCCCAACCCAACGATATCATTTTTGAGATTTCAGTAGTGTGATCCAAGCGGCTGTTTTTTTGCCTTAAGGCAGGGGTAGGGAAGCTACGGGTCGGGAGCCAGATGTGGATCTTGTGATGGCTCTCAGAAGTTTCTAAACACCATAACATTTATTTATTTTCATTTAGTTTTTTTCTTTAAATATATGTGACATGTGGGTGTTCGAAGTGCGATTCGAGTGCGATTCTAAAAATGCAATTTACCAAAAAGGAAAACCGCAAAAATTGAAAAATGAGCAGTAATTTTAGGAAAAAAAAGGTCAAAATATTATGAGGAAAAAAGTAGTTGTTTTTTTGGAATATTAGGTTGTGGGAAAGGTTAGAATTGTAGGAAAATGAAGTCTAAATATTGCAGGAATAAAGTCATAATTAGAAGAAAAGTTGAAAATAAATGGAAAGTTTTAAAAAACAGCAGAAATTGAAAAAAAAAAAAATTTAGTGTCATTTTATGAGTAAGAAGTAAAAATATTAAGAGAAAAAAAAGACTTTTTAAATGTCACAATATTAAGAAACAAACAAAACAATATCATTTTTAATTTTTGGAATATTAAGTTGGGGGGAATTAATATGGGAATAAAATAAAAATATCGTGGGAATAAAGTCATAATGTTAAATGTACAAATTTTGTCTTGTAATGTATAATGTTTTGTGTATTTTTTTGGCTGACATTTAAAAGTAAAACATGACAGGAATCACACTGTAAAAAAATAACATTCAAAATATAAACCCTAAAAAATAGGATATGGCTCTCATGAAAATACGTATCGTTTATGGCTCTCTTAGCCCAAAAGGTTCCCGACCCCTGCCTTGAAGGATACCTAATGTTGGGTTTTTCCTGGGGCACAGTGAGCGATTTCGTTTACAAAATGTTCACATACGACCCCTTTGACCCCTCCCACGAGTGGTGAGCTCATGGGAGGGGGGACCCACGTTACCTTTTCGGCCTGTGCCCGTCCAGGCCCCATGGGTGCAGGCCCGGCCACCAGACGCTCGCCATCGTGCCCCGCCTCCGGGCCTGGCTCCACAGGGGGGCCCCGGTCACCTGCGTCGGGGCGAGGGAAAACGAAGTCCTTTGTTATTGTGCATCATTGGGGTCTATTGAGCCACTCTTTGTCTGGTCCCTCCCCTAGGACTTGTTTGTCATGGGTGACCCTACCAGGGGCATGCCAGCCCCCGACAACTTAGCTCCTAGGATCATTGGGACACGCCAAATTATCATATGTACTCAACAAAAGTGTGAAATAACTAAATACTATATGTCTTACATTTTAGACATATTTTGAGCCTCATAAGTTGGTCACCTAAAATGGTTTTTCTCTTCACAGGTGTGCCTCGTCAGGGTTTTGTATTTTTTACGGAATTTCTTTCCGTATTAATGGAGATTGCACCATCAGTTGTGTTGTGTGCGTCCAAACTTTTGGCCTGTACTGTGCAGCAAGCTGAGTTGTGGACCAGAAGAAACAAGAGTGCTGGTTATCAAAGATATTATCCATCCATCCATTTTCTATGCCGCTTATCCTCATTAGGGTCGCGGGTATGCTGGAGCCTATCCCAGCTGCCTTTGGGCGAGAGGCGGGGTACACCCTGGCCTGGTGGGTCAAAGAGATCAACAGTCTGGATTTATATTAAAGATCATATTACCACGACAACAAGGAAAATGGAGGATACAAACCACAAGCATGCACTTAGGAGTACATTTGATATCATTGTTGGGCCTGCTCAACAAAGTCATGGAATTGGGAACTCATGTATTTACATTCAAACACGCTCGCAGTACAAGACAAAAGACACAGGAAGTGCAGATCCAGATCCCAAATATGTTTATTTACTTAACAAAAGAAAAGGTAAATAAAAACTGTCAGACGCAGAAATAGCAACAGCATTCCAAATGTCAAATTTACAGATGTGACCTTTCGGAGGATGTTTTATACCCCTTTCTTGTCGAACCTTACTTTTCCCCGAGTGTCGCATTTCCAGTTGGGATGTCGGCCATTGCAGTAGTCTTCCATGTTTATGTTGCGTGCATCCTATTTGTCACAGTGAAGGAATTGGATGAGAATGAACGAAGAAGCCACATCTCCCTGGCATGCTGTGTTGTAATGTTTGCTTTCGTTCCTCTTATGGATACAGTATGTGTTGGCCGTGCAGCCCGTGCTTGCACTAATTATAGGCATGTGTAAACTTTTTACTCTTTTTTTTTCCCCCCTGTCTCTTCTTCTCTGCGAGCAATAAAGTCGACGGTTACGACAGAGAAACATATTGAATGTCGACTGGTTTCCCAACCTGTCACGTTTGCCAAGAACGCGGTTTCCATTTTCGCTCTCTCCGCGGGCTTTCTTGAGTTTTGGCGCAGAGGCAAACGGGAAACATTCCAGAAGATGAGGACGTTTCTCACATGGAGGTGGTGTTCTCTTCTCGTAGTAAGCGACGCCTTTTTAGCGGATGCGACTCATTTTGGTCAGGGTGATTTTTAACAACGTAGACCTGGGGTCGGGAACCTTTTGGAGCAAGAGACCCATGAAAGCCACATATTTTAAAATGTGCATTTGTGAGAGCCGTATTATACCGTATGTTTTAACACTGTATGTAACTCAATGCATGCATGCAGTTTTACCTTATAATAAGCCTTGAATGTATTATTTTTAATAATGTTGATACTGAAGCTAACCCATAATAATAAAATAGTTATAAAATACGGCATGGCTTTGCATGGTAGTCCTCGCCTCCTTTTTTTTTTTTTTTATCAAAAGGCTTTACCTCCAGAATTAGCTAGCTGGCTATTTGATTAAAGGAGGGAAGTTTACCTCTGACCTTTCAATGACACATGGACGGCTACGAACCCGGAATGTGTACCGTAGGAAGGACGGCTGGCATTGGTTCTGGCTACCCGCATAACGCTGGATTACAATGCATGACAATATTTTACATTTTGAACTAAAATGTCAATGGAAAAAAAAATGGTATTAAAAAATGTCTGAAAGTCGGAGACAGTCATAAAGGGTGGTAAATATAAGACATATATAAAGTTATTTCACACGTTTTTGCTAAGTACAGAAATCCACGCGTGTACATTCATAGTTTTGATGTCTTCACTGATAATCTCCGGTGTAAATAATCATGGGGGAAAAAAAAAAATGCGATAAAATGCATAATTAAAAAATAATTGTGTGAATTTCGGGATCTAAAGTGGAGTGCAGTAGAGGGCCACCAGCCAAAGCGCAGTAGTTTTAGTAGTTAGAAAGAATTCTCTAAAACAGTGGTTTTCAAAGTGGGGGGGCCCGGCGTTGTGACGGAGGGGCCGATACAAAGGCCACTTTGATATTAATATATTCAAATATCATATAGTACTTGTAAGCAGTATTTCAAGAAAAAACAGAATAACGTTGCTGGTTTTTTTTGAATATTTGAACTTTCTGCTTCTTGTAATATTACAACTTTAATCCCATTATATTTTGACTTTATTCCTGTAATATTTTCAGCTTTTTCCCCAACATAATTGTCAAACGTAATTTTGTCTTGGTTGTTTTTCGTTGTAGTATGACTTTGGAAAATATATTTTTACTTTGTATACATACATTTTTCTGCAATCTAATTTTTTGTCTTGTTTCTCATAATATTATGACTATAAACAATTTATTCTGGAATTTTATTTCTGTAATGTCCTAATGTTTTTCCTCATAATATTACTACGTTGTATAAAATTTTCTCTTTGTATTACAATGTTTTTCTCTCAATAAGTGGACGTTATTCTTGTAATATTACTGCAGATTTTTTTGGGTTTTTTATTTGTTCAATTTTATTGTTCCACATAACGTAGACTCACCAGCGCTGCACTGGGATGAGTAACATCCTCCAGCTGCACTTTAGTGGCCTGACTGAAGAATTCATGGTGGTGCACACCAGAGATCCCCTGCAGTACACGGACCCCAGAGACAGCAAAGTGTCATCAGCTGGCACGCAGGTGAGAACAGGAAGAAAATGGAAGGCTGGAAAAGCAGTGGAGGTGGCAGAGTCACGCCTGAGACAAAAGGCACTGGTGGGCACCGTGGCGTCAGGCATAGCAGGCTTGGGCTGCTTTCCAAAGACACATTTACTCCAGGAAGTGGCCCCAGCAGGGCAGTAGGACTCCGGCAGCAGAGAGCATGGACGAAGCGGGAACGTCCACAGCCCTGCAGAATCACCTGGGCAAACATCTTTAGGGCAGATTTCAAGTTCAGTTTCAGGTTCTTACAGCCCATTGGAACAACAAATCTCTGTTCAGACATGGTCATTACCTCTGAGGCTTCAAGACACCAGATCTTCCTGAAACTAATGGTGCCCTGGAAGGGCTTATTGAAAAAGCCAGTAAAAGGAAACGTGCTAAGCACCGGCAACTGGATGAGGACTACAGGGAGGGCGGCTAGAGCACCTTTTATGAGCCCATAGAGGTCAGCTGTGGAGGCTTTGCAAGTCGTTCACTTTGCAAAGTCTTTAGTCTCTTAGCCTCATCATGGAGGCGGCCAAGAAGAGGGCCATCCCATCCGTGAGCAAAGCTGCACAAGGGGGCTTTGGATTAAGCGGGCTGATCCGTGGACCGCTACTGGGACACAAGTTCAACCCTGGCTGGCTGGGTGACCTGGGCGAGGGTGTATGACGGTGCAAGACCCGAAACATCCAATGATCGTAGGATACATCACTGGGGGTGCATCCATGAGATGTTTCTTGAAAAGATTGTGCTGGGGGCCAAATTTCCCCCCAGCTAATAGCACTTGAGTGTCACTTTGGACACCCATGCTCTGCATAAATAAAACTTTGTTTGTTAATATTTTCTGCCATCTGAAATTAATATGTATTCCGTATGTATTTATTTTTAATATATTTGCTTTCTACAGCTTTGGAAAATCATCTTCTGAACTTTCAAGGAGAATGTGGTCCAAAAGTCCAAAACAAATCAATTATTCTCCGTCTTTTTCTTGCTCTGGATCTTTCCAAGAGAAGTTAATTTCTAGAAAGCGCGTGGCGGAAAATGTCAAAACGCTTTTGAAAGTAACCACACTCATTTAGACACACGTCAAAGAAAGAAGACGATGACAAATCCCAGACGGGAATCGTCTCCATCTGCTCACTTCAGGATGGAGTCGAGGTCGTGTTGGCGCTGGTATTGTGCAAAAGAATAGGCGCTAATAAAACGCCTTAATTGATCCTCGTTTCAAAGAGACTGCAGTTGAAAGGCATTTCAATCAGCGCTACACAAGAGCGCTAATGAGCGTATTATGAGGACCCGGTGAACAAAAGCGCGCGATCCGAGCGCTGCGTTTGGGTGTACTTCCTCTCTGGTTGTTATGAGCTTTGCTTATGAAAGCGACACTTCTCTCAGTGCAGCAGCTCAAAGTTCACCAAGTGGACTGTTCAGATCAGTTAGTGACCACAGGGTCCTCTTTTTTTTGTTTCCGTGACTCGCCAATGAGCTCTTTGTCGCAGACAGGCGGGTAATTGTCGGGACTGTAACCCTAGCCGGTTTTAATCATTTGTATCACAGGGGTTATGTAAACCTTCCCCCCCGAGCAGGACAAGCTGCAGCAGAGGAGGGAGAGGGACATGCGAGGGGGCGGGGGGTGCCTCTGGAAAAGACATTGAAAGCCTCATGCAAGAGATTTTTCAATGGAAGGTTGTCGTGCGCTGCAAAGCCCCTCCAGGGCTCGTGTAAATAAAGTTAGCTTGACGGGACAGCTGCACAAAAGACACAATTTACGGCTTGAAACGGATAAAAAAGACTTACAAGTCATCCCGTGTTGTGACATATGTTTGTATGTGTTTAGACATTTGCCATTGTTGCTTGCATTTTCCTGCAGGAAAATGTTAATGCGGTGCCACCCCAGAAGCAGAAGGTTTTGCAAAAATGTCTGAAAGTCAAACCTTAATCAGAGATTAAACAAAAATCTTGACTTGACAGGACAGCTGCACAAAAGGCTCAGTTTGGGACTTGAAATGGATAAAAAATCATTTACAGTTCATCTGATGTCAGCATTTATGTTCTTAGACATTCTGCATCCTGGCTTTGATCTTCTTGCAGGAAAGGTCCAATATGATGGACCCGAAGAATTGGGAACTTTAACAAAAACTCTGAAAGTCAAAAATTCAGAACTCTGAATTACAACGGAATTACAGTTTGGGCACCCCTGATCATTTTCAAGATGTTGCTTTATAAGTCATTATTTGTTTGGTTCAGCAATTGGAGTGAAATATATCGCATAGGAGACGAAGACGCTGAAATTTGAGAAGTGAATTTTAGTTTTTTAGGATTTACAGAAAGTGTGCAATAATTATTTAAACAAAATTAGGCAGGTGCATACATTTGGCCACCTCAACAGAAAAATCTAATATATAAAATATATATATATATAAAATCAATATAGGGTGTCCCAAAAAATGTTATACACACAAATTTGATCCCATCAAGGAAGGCACCCCCACACTACCATCACAATGTTAGATCCTTCCTTTGCATTTGTGGCATTTGCGCAGAAACGGCTTCTTCCTTCTACAGCATCCCCTTGTGCAAAGTGCCCTGAATAGTTGACGGATACACAGTAACACCATCTGCAGCAAGATCATACTGTAGGTCTTTGGAGTTTGACTGTTCCCACCATCCTTCGCCTCTGCTTGTCTGACATTTTTCTTGGCCGACCACTTCAGCCCTTAATCAGAACTGTGATTGTGGTTTTTCATTGTGTCACCATGTTCCTCACAGTGGAAAGTGACTGCTGGAATTTCTGAGCTAGCTTTTTGTATCCTTCCCCAAAACCATGATGTTGAACAGTCTCTGTTTTCAGGTTGTTTTGAGGCTCCCATGTTGCCACACTGTGGAGAAGATGCAAATAGGAGAACAACTTGCAATTGGCCACCTTAAATATCCTTTCTCATGATTGGCATGACCTGTGTATGTAGGTCAAGGGTCAATGAGTTTACCAAACTAATTTTGTGTTCCAATAATTTGTGAAGGACAGCGACACAAATGTTTTTAAATGAAGTATGTCAAGACTTTTTTTTGTTCCTTCTACAGTCGGCCTCATCGTGTTTTTTTTTTTTTTAATCCACGTGTCAGTCTTTTGTCTCCTGCACCTTTTTTTAAGCACTGGAATTGTTTGAAGATACTGTGTGTGTGCGTGTGCGTGCTCTTTGGATTGTTCTGACATAAGTTGCTGATTTAGGGTCACTCTACACCTCCAGACTTTGTCATCTGGTCCAGCTTTTTCCTTTTCCCCCCATCCTCCTTCCTGTTTAGCCTTTTGAAGTGCAGCAATAATTGAAGACGTTCCCGTTTTCCACTCTTTTCTTGCAATGCTTTTAAATTTCACAACTGTCATTCTGCATGGCGACCATAAAGTCACTCGTGCAAATAATTTAACTATGCTAAGTATTATGTATTTGGTGTGAAGTTGGCTTAGTGTCACCTCAGGCCCGTGCATCTAACTTGTCGTTAATATCAAGTTAACTAGTGAAAAGTTAGGAACAATAAACCGTACTGTAATTTCCTGTTTATAAGCCGCTACTTTTTTCTTAAACTTTGAACCCTGCAATTTGCACAGCGGCTAATTTACGGCCATGTCCTGATCTCGCGACTTGTCCTATTCTTAAGAACTACTAATCGTTTAACCACTGTACCACTCCTGAATCAGCGAGGAAACGGTAGCTTTCTTTGAGCCAATCAGGAGCTACAAGAGTATTTACGAAGAGCACCTCCAGACAGCTCCCTCTGGTGGACACAGGCAGCTGAACGAATCGTTGCCACTGAGTGAACTGCTTTTCTGGGAAGCAATGCATGATAGGAAGCTCTTAAAATAATTTTTTTCTAAACTCGTGTTGGTACTTGTGTTGTATATTTCTTACCTACTTTTGAGTGTTGCTGTGTGATGATCTTAGCGTTTTTTACAAGACGGCACCACAAGTCAGACTCTTACATTGATTAATGACCTAATGTGATTTCTGATGGGTTGATAAGCTAGTTGTGAGGCCATTGAGTTGCAAATCAACCAAAATATCAAATCAAAGTGCTTGTCGTGCAAAATAAAATGGGACTAATAAAAAAATATGCACTTAATTTGTACGTCCATGTGTTTTCCCTCTGATGTGCTCATTCCTGATCCTGTCCATCCTGGTCACACCCGAATATATATACGTATCATGTCCCTCATATAGAGGGTTGTGTCAGGAAGGGCATCCGACTTGAAACTTTTGCCGAATCAAACAGAACAAAATGATTTGCTGTGGCGACCCCTGATGGGATAAGCAGGGATGAGTCGAAAGGAAAAGAAGAAGATTCATATTTTTTGTATCCTGATTGCAGGTGACAAGGTGACCATGTTTCCTGTTTTGGACATCGACCAGAACGATATTGTGGACACAAATGGGGCTGGAGATGCCTTTGTTGGAGGTACAGTATGTACTGCTCGTTTACAATACAATTAGCATTTATGTTGTGAATGGGAATCAGAGAGGCACTCCTGGTACGGTATTATAACAATATTTGACCACTGAAATCCTATCACAATGAAGGGATTGATATTTCAGTACTTTTAGGATACAACAGTGAAATTGCAAAATATTGTCACATATCTCCAAAAGTAGGGATTTTTTTCATGTTTATAAAACGTGGAATTTGAAAGAAACAACTGTACAGTAAGTACTTCATCTTATTGATATTTTGTACTAGGTAGTTTATATGACCACAATGTTACTTCAGCGTACTGTTTCAGAGGAGGTGCCACAAATGAGGAATATTTATACGGCAACTAATGACAATTACGGATGTCGGTTATTGGCTTTTTTGCCGATATCGTCCAAGTCTCAATTTCCGATTCCGGTATTACCACATATCTGTTGTGAAGCTACAACATCTCCTAGCTTCTCAACGTGGCTGTAAACAACATTGTACAACTCGGGTAAGCAAACATCGGACAAATATTTGCAATTGGGCTTGGCAAAGTGTGACTCGAGGAACTCAGGTTTGGTGAATCTGGTGTATTGCAAAGATAAATGGCTGGTTATCCAGTGTACTCCATGATTTTACGATTGATGGCTTTTGGAAATGGAAGTATTGAAGGAAAAGTCTTGGTTTTGCCAACACTTTGTAAATATTGCAAATCGCAACTTTCATTTCCCAAGGAGACACCACAGACGTAACGTAAATCAGGTACAGAGCGAGGAAGCTTGTTACTAACCAAACACGGTTTGATGAGGTCATCACTTGCGTGCCGGAAAAGTACGGCAATTTTTTTGTAATCGGGTTTCATTATAGAGAAAAAACCCCAAACAATATCAATTTCAGGACGATAATATCGGTGGGCCATCCCTAATGATAACACAACACGCCACTATGTCGTTACGCAGGGTTCCTGTCTGCGTTGGTCCAGGAGCATCCCATGGAGGAGTGCATTCGAGCGGGACACTACGCCGCTAACATCATCATCAGACGAGTAGGATGCACCTTCCCCGAGAAGCCGGACTTTCACTAGATGCGTCCGAGAACACGACTGCATACAGTACATGTCCGCGTCGGGATTTTATGTTTTTTTACGACTCAATCACCACAAGGGGGCACAATAAACAAGAATTTGCTGCACTAGCAACAACTTTTTACCGTAATCCTTCTCCGGGTATTGGTTTCTGTCATTTGTACTTTAACTGGCTAATATCAAAAGGTAATACAGCTCAATTTATGTGCCCACTCCTAGACCAGGGGTGTCAAACTCACATCACAGTTACGGTTACCCTCCGAGGGCCACCTGTATCCAAACCATATTTGACAAACATATTAAAAAATGGGTTAACCCAAATAATTAGATAAAATTATTCATGAACGAACGTATGCATTCAGCAAGAAAGATTAGGTGACATTTTTATTTCATTTATTTTGTATTATTCATTCATCCATCCATTTTCTATGCCGCTTACCCTCATTGGGGCCGTGGGTATGCTGGAGCCTATCCCAGCTGACTTTGGGCGGTAGGCGGGGTACGCCCTGGGCTGGTCGCCAGTCAATCGCAGGGCAGACAAACAAACATTCACACTCTAATGGACAATTTAGAGCCGGCAATTAACCTAACATGCATGTTTTTGGAGGACATGCAAACTCCACACGGAGATGCCCAACGGAGATTCAAACCCTGAACCTCCTGACAGTGAGGTCAACGTGTGGCTTTTTAAAATATTATTTACTTAACATGCTGCAAAAATATTTCCGTTTTTAAAATTACATATAACTATAACTTCAACATAAATAAAAATAAAAATCACAATCTAAAAAAAAAATAAACTTTTAAAACTTTTTTTAAAATAATAAAACATTTTCATATATTTAAAAAAAATCTAAAATAGGACTTTTGTTTGTAGGATGTTGAGGGCCACAACAAAACAGATGGCGGACCGAATCCGGCCCCCGAGCCTTGACTTTGACACCTGGGTCCTAGTAAAAAATGTGATATGATTTGACTTCACTTCTTCTTAGTAGTCAGTAACAAAAATAACAACCTTATGATAAAAAAACTAGATATAATTTTTAGCCTAAAATCCCTCCCATAAAATGTCATGTACAATTCTGATTCGCTCTCACTGTATCAAACATTCTCAACTACTTCTCACCTAATCATAGATATGATTTTATTATTAATCTGCATTCAAAGAACCCCTGGTAAAAACGGAAATTATGCTTAGACGTTTATTCATCATTAAAACTTTATGTCCTCTGGCAGTTCCTGGGTGTGGCTGTTGATGGGACATCACAATTTTTACCTTTATTTTGGAAGTTGGGTAGATTTATTTATTTATTTTTATTGGGAAAAGTATTATGATATGTTGGGATTGCAGTATAAAAAATTATTCAGTTATAATGGGAGCCAAAGAGTGCACATACAGTAGTGTTTATAATAATAGCAGTGCAATGTGATTAACCGGATTAATCGCTGTTATTAGTGTATCGTTATTGCTGCATGGCAAACAAGTTACCAGTAGGTGCAGTAGATTCTTCCCCTTTCAACTAATTGCCCAATTGCACAGCCAAAAGAGCGTGCATATCATGAATGCCGGGTTTTGTTCGTTTGCTGAGAATCTACTGCACCTACTGGTAACTTGTTAGCCATGTAGCAATAAAAATACACTAATAACAGTGATTAATCTGATTAGTCACACTGCACTGCTATTATTTTGAACACTAGAGTATAAATGCAAACCATCAATGCAAACAAAAGAGTCAAAGAAACGAAACGTGAAGGTTTGGATGTCCAGTACGGCACTTTCGTCAAAACAAATCTACACCAGCTTGGAATTGCACCAACAAATTCAAGCAAATGCTTTATCATGCTAATTGTGTCCATTAATGGGGAGGATGGGGGCCCGGGGGGGTGTTATAAGGAGCATTCTGGGTGCGCCCCCCCTCCTATACAAACTAACTTCAAAAGTGCCAAAAGATGGAATATTGGAGCTTTTTTTCTAAGATGTTAGTTTGGTGGGTCTTTTTGTACACCTTCCTCTAAGCCCACACCAGCTGTGCCATCTTGACGGGGCTGGGGGGTCGGGTCCGCCAAGCGACTGTGGTCCAACAACCTGTTACATCATCTTATCAGCTGTCAATCAACAACAAAAAGGGCTTCTAATTAACTTTTTGGGGTGTTTCCTTCCCACACAGATGCCACGCTGAAAGAAAGTACGTGTGTGTGTGTGTGTGTGTGCGTGCGTGTGTGTGTGTGTGCTGGTTTGTGATTGGGCGCGATCACACTCATGGGGGGCAGCTGGCTCATTGGCCTCTCTCAAGATGACAGATGGCAAAACACAAACACAAAAGGGGAGGCAGCCATGATTAAGTCATGAGAACGGACGCCCACAATGGGAGGGAAAGTCCTTTTCTCCTCGCTTTCCCGGCCCAACTTTTCCTGTGGAGAAATGCGATTATGTACGTAAAAATCCCACAACTTTATGAAGTCCGACGGCTACCTGATGGAGCGTAGCGGTAGGAATCACGGGGGCCGCTGCGGTGCCCCCGCAGACGGGCAGCGGTGTCGCTGAGCACCAGTCTAGTCTGATCTTGGCGAGGCCCGGGCGGGTGTCGCTTTAAGGGGGATGGGGCGCGTTTGCTCCCATTCAAATGATCCAAGACGTACAGCGCGAGGAGGGCCTGATACTCGTTCAGGACAAATTACCAGGATGTGCGCAGATTGCCCAGGATGTCAGTTTTTCTCTCATGCATGTTAGCACGCCACAGACAGGACCGTACCATTTGTCTCCCCCCAATTTTGGGGCTCCATCGTGACTTAAAAAAAGCCAAAAGAGAAATAAATCACTCTAATAAAAGAAGACAAAAATGGTCATGTGATGTTTTTCTTTTGTTTGTCGTCCGTGTGATCCGGTTCAGGAAGGATGGTGGGATTGTACCGCTTGGTCATCCGGGATGTTGCCGTCATATTGCAACTGTCAAAACTACCAAATAAAGTGGACAAAATGTGGCGGGACCCCTTTGTTTGGTTTTTGTTGCTCCTCCGTTTGGTCGTCTTGGTGTGAGGAAGATGACCTACACACGGTATATACTGTATATATATATATATACATATACATATATATATATATATACTGTGTGTGTATGGGATATATGTGTGTACATCTCATCAGTGGGGTTAAAATGACCTGTCTTCCGGCGATCTCATCCTAGCTTCCCTATGAAGTGGGCCAACAATCCAACGCTTGGCGAGTTCTGCTTGACAACAATAGGAGGCGCCGACACGGAAGGATTTCTCTGTGAACGCTTGGCCGCCACAAGCCTGTCATCCCTGTGGTGACCTTTCTGAAACCTCCTGCTTGAAACCCAAAAAGCCAGAATGCTCGTGAGACCCCGCTTTACGGTCTGTACTCAGGCTGAAGATCGAGATCAAATGAGCTTTTGACATTCCTGCTTATGTAGTTTTCACTTTCTTTGTTGCTAGACGGAGGTGATCATGACAAATAGGTAGGGAAGCTAAGGCTTGAGAGCCAGATGTGGCTCCTTTGAAGACCACGTATGGCTCTCAGATGTTTCTTGACACCATAACGTTTTTTTTTTTTTATTGGGTTTTTTCCTAAATTATATGCGACATATTTTGCATAGAGTTTATTTTTATTTTTTAAATGTTGTCATATCAGGACAATCAAGCTAAACAATAAAAATAACAAAAATGTGTGATTTTTGGAATATTAGTTTGGGGGAAAAATAATAGATAGATACTTTATGAATATATTGTGTGAATAAAGTGCTAACATTACAATGAAATATACCATTTTTGTTTTATAGTGTCTGATGGTTTTTTGCTGGCATTTCAAAGTAAAACATGACAGAAGTCAGTGTTAGAAATAACATTCCAAATATAAAACCTTCTCCGCACCTTCATCCGTCCAATTCAGAGACTTATTACTAATTATTCAAGTCATTACTTGCTTAAAAATGCGCACTTTTAGTCGTAATCACTGTTCAAAAATAGGATGTGGCTCTCATGGAAATACATTTGAACATTTGTGGCTTTCATTGCTTTCTTAGCCCAAAAGATTCCCGACCGCCCTTCAGAATTTCCATCTGCAGCCATATAAATTCCAGTCTGTAAGCATTTATTATACAATTATTTGTAGGATATATTTCACACATAATATTTGATTATTCATTAAATTAATGTATGATATTTTCTTTCATTAATTGAAAAATATAAGAATTATATACAGACATTTAGCGCACACAAAACCATGAACAACTCCATGTCTGCCTCCTTTTATCTGTGCCGTACTCCATGCAGGCATTGTTTACATGATGAGGCGTTTAAGTGCACGGTGTAATTCTTGAGTTCTAGGCTTTCAGACACAACTGTTGTCACACTGTTTTTAATTTTTATTGAAGTACCTTTGCGGGTATGCATACAATATTTGTTACACAAGAGGTGTAAATTTGTTCATCCTCCATTATTGTTAGGCGATGCATTCAGGCGCCTTGTGTTTTCCACTGCTTTTGGCAATTTCTACGTTTTAGTAGTGATTTTAGACATTTTGAGAGGCAGATTTACGCTCTCTGTGTATTCATTCATTCCTTTTCTATGCCGATTATCCTCATTGGGGTCGCGGGTATGCTGGAGCCTATCCCAGCTGACTTTGGGCGGGGGCGGGGTGCATTTTGTGTATTCTGATGAAAATTTGTGTACCTGTTTTAATTGTGACACTGCAATTCACCATTTTCCCACCTTTTTTACACCTGCGTATGGGAATGCATTAGAAAAAGCGTGCATTTGTAATATTTGCTACAGTGGAAATGTGTACTTTAAGTAGCGATTAGCTAACATCCTCCATAGTTATGTGATGCATTCCAGGCGGCGTGTTTTTTCCACGTCCCTGTGGCAAACTGGAGTACTAATGCTGTACTGGCATTTTTTTGCTTTAATAGTAATTTAAGACATTATTTTTAGGGCTAATGTACGCATTTTTGTGTAGTTGACTATTTCCCCCACTAGTTGGTGCTGTTTCCCCCCCGCTTGTGTACGGGAATGCATTAGAAACCGTTAACTAGCAGCATTAGCAATATTAGTTTAACGCGGAAAAGCTCGTGACGTGTTCAAGAGGGCTCGTTTTTTCCCCCTTCTATCACGTCCACGTTTTGACAATTTCATGCTTTTCTAAGACAAAAACATTACTTTCCGTTTTCTGCTCGGTCGCCGGCACCGCAGTTCACCGGCCGTACCGCTAGGCGGCGCTCTCGCGCACCACGCCACGGAAAATGTCCGTCGGGGTGCGTTGTGGTCGTTCACCGGCCGGGGTTTCTAGTTGAATCACCCCGCGACT
Organism: Oostethus manadensis; assembly: GCA_024372805.1. Taxonomy (NCBI): domain Eukaryota; kingdom Metazoa; phylum Chordata; class Actinopteri; order Syngnathiformes; family Syngnathidae; genus Oostethus; species Oostethus manadensis. Next base: position 3,529,836 of record QODF01000233.1, on the reverse strand, counting down.
GTGTTCTCCAGGGTTTTAGTCACCCTTGGGCGACGTCAACGACTGAGAAGGCGACAAAGCGCGACGACCGCGAACGCTGCGTGGCGGTCACGCGGGCAACTTTTGTATCTCGTGCGTGTTGACTGCCTCGTGCAGGTGTTCACGAGAGGATGGCGGGTCGACGCTGAAGGAGTGATGTCTCGCGCGAAGGGGGAGGGAGAGGGGAGAGAGGAGGAGGAGGAGGAGGAGGAGGAGGGTACCATTTTGTCACAGGCTGCTATGTAGATTAACCTTTCAATTAGTTGTTATCAGCTGCTCTCCATGCGAGCTCTGCGCGTCGGACATGGCTTTTCTTTTCCCCTTTTTCCCTCTCCCCCCTCCTCCTTTGAATCATTTCACCGCCATGAGGACAGGAGGACTCTCGGAAAAACTTGAGGAGGTAAACTAAGCAGTTAAAGGTGTTTTTGCGTGTGCGTGCGTGCGTGCGTGCGTCCTTAACCGTTGCGCCGCCTGTCTTGTGCTCGCTTGCACGCAACTTGGCGTCAATTTGTGCACGCGCGTTTGTTTAAAGAGCGATTAAAAGCAATGGCTGCGGGACGTGACGGGAAGGGGGGGGGGCTACTCTACGGCGTTTATTAATGAAATCATTCCGCTCCTTAACTTGTCTCCTTCCTCCCTGCGGGGGCTTAACTATTTTGGTTGTCGGAATTATTTAATGGCGATAAAGAGGTCATGCCTTCATTGCGCAACGCCGTGCGGGACGTTCACTGTCATCACGTCTGATGAGCGGGCGGGGGGGAGACACGCGCACTTAGTAGGCAATGCATGTTTAATTGGCTTAAATGTGAATTATCACGAGAATTAACGGGCTCCTCTCGGGCAAAAGAATAAGAAGGGAGGTGGTGCTTAAAAGGGGCGATCTCCTGTTTGGAGGCTCTAAATGCGCCACCTTGTATTTGTGTCCCACTTTATCGGCGTTTAAGTATTGATGGTCGCCAATAATGAATCATTTAAAGTGCAAAAACGATCCACTTGCGAAGGATTAACGTGTCATTAAGGTAGGACGGCGTTAATCGCGACTGAGGGTAGAAGATTTGTCTTGCTAAATCATAGCACAGCATGAAAAGAACACGCCGCGCGTCAGCGTGTGTTGAACGGCCAAACATACAAAGGGGGGGCAAGTTGTAAAAAACATGTTTTAGCGTCCTGTCCGCCTGTTCGTAATAGTTACGCGACCGTGAAGGCACCTTAAAAAGGCGGGTCAAAAGAAGGGGTAGAACGTGACAGCTAGGCTGGCCAATGGCGTCATCTCATGCGTATAGATTGACACGTCTTCTATCAAACCAGCCATCGGATCTTGACTCGTTTCAGCCAATAATGAAGTTGTTAGGGCGGGCGCATTAGTGTCGGTGAGCTTTAATGAGACTCCATTGGATTGTAATCAGCGTCATGTCGGATTCGCCGTAAACTACAACAGTGTAACAAAATGGCGACTGTTTAGGTGACGCCACTTTGAACGCCTGTCATTCCGGGGGCCACTCGACGCGACTCACAGGTTTGTTACACGCGTTGTTGCCCGCTTTCTTGTGTTTGCTTAACAGCGTGTCGGGGTGGAGAGCTTTCGCCCGTCGGGGCATCGAACGTGCGGCTGTCAGGGAGCGGACATTGATTTTGTGCGTGTGGCGTTCGTCACCTTGTTGTGGGCGGCCGTGGAGCTGTCAAAAAAAAAAACTCGTGGAAGGGCGGAATGTTGCCTTGGCGTCGTCATTTTGTGTGACGGAAATGCTCTCGTGTGTTGAAATGTTGAAAGTGTAGGGAGCGACACGCCGGCTGTTTTGCTGCGTTACTTTCCGCCGCGGAATAACACACACCGTACCGAGTGTTGACACTTCTCCACAACTCCGTAGAACTTTCTAGAACTTCGGCTTTGCTTACACTTCGGGTGCTACTCGCCAAACGGTCAGCCTGGGTTTGCAATCCGTTCGTGTTTCCAGCATTTGTTGCTTTTGCTTGACCACTTCTGTGCAGGATTGCATTCCCTTTACTCAGCATGCCCATTAAAGCTGTTTAGTAGTTGCCGTTGTGACCCAAATATAAGACGGCCCCTCAGTTTTTCCTCAGTTTTATGGGAAAAGTATAACTATTAGATTAATTGTTCAAACAGTCTGTGCTGCAATACCACACACACACACACACACACACACACACACAACATAAGGAGGCAAGGAGATTTTTTTTTTGTCCTCGTCTCTGGAACTCCATAGAAGTTTGTAGAACTTTGCTGACCCTCCCTTGTTGCTTCCCAACAAGTTGGCCCTGATTGTACACCTGTGAAATCTTCCAAGCATTTGTGCTTTTCCCAAACATGTCCATCAAAGCTGTTAAGTTGTTACCGTATGGACACGTATATAGGACGAGCCGGAATATAAGACGATCCCTCGTTTTCAAGACCAGTTTGGGGGGAAATGTCTCAAACTTGGCTACCACTATTTTGCCACCAAATAGCCAAACAACCAAAAAGATGTAGATGTATTGATTCCTTGAAAACAACCTTGACTCCTTTGATGTTTTAGAACATATGTAGAGGGCCTGACAGGCCCATCCAATCTACTTGGCTGCAGTGTCGACCAGAATGTAAGACAACCCTGAATGCATAGTGACCCCACAGACTATTGGCTGTTTTTAATGACCGGAAGCACCCAAAGTTTGGACTGCTCTGACTGTTACTCAAGAGCCCAAATATAAGACCACTCGTCTTTTTTAAACTGTTTTGTAGGGAAAAAATATTGTCTTATATTTGGAGCAGTGTGGTAAAAGATGTGTCTGTGTAACGTGTGTATTTGCTTTTCTCCTAGATTTAATGTTGGACGCAAGTATAAACGGGCCGAGTGGTGGAATTTTATTCGTGCCAACTTTTACCTCAGTTGTCCTACAACTGGGATTGTTGTGGAACGTACCATTTTGACTTTGTTGTCAAGGATGTGGATGTACCCAGTGCTCGCCAGCAGCAAGCAGGGATCTGTATGGATTATCGCGTTCTTGTGAGCGTCCTTTTTCAGCCATGGTCAAACTCGCAAACCCTCTCTACACGGAGTGGATTCTTGAGGCAATACAGAAAATCAAGCGGCAGAAGCAGCGCCCCTCGGAGGAGAGGATTTGTCATGCAGTGGCCACATCGCACGGGCTGGACAGGAAGACTGTCCTGGAGCAGTTGGATTTAAGCGTTCACGACGGCTCAGTTCTCAAGGCTACCAATAAGGGGAGCACCTCGTACAAGGACCCGGGGAACCCTGGGAGAGCCGGATCCATCCTGCCACCTCCTGTTGTGTCTGTGCCATCAAAGGAATCTATATGGAATCCCAGCGATCTGCGTGACGTTGATTGGAATAAGATCCTGCGGAGGGCCATTGTGGGCCTGGATGATTCGCACGGCTCTTCGCTCAAGAACATTGAGAGGTACCTGAGGAACCAGGTTGACCTCACAGAAGTCGCCGACAACCCGGCCTTCCGTCAGAGGTTGCGGCTGGCGGCCAAGCGGTCCGTCAACAGCGGCCGGTTGTTCAAGAACGGGCCGCGGTATCAGCTCGGGCATCCCAGAGCCGAGGGGAGAGTGCCCAGGTGTCCGGGTGCTTCCCCCTTGGTGTTGTCGACAGTGACGCTGCTCCCCCATGAGCGTGAACAGGTACACACACCTTAATTTGCTTGACTTACTTTACTTAACGTTTACATTCAACAGTGTCCAATGAATGTGTAGCTTGCTATAGTCTGATAATTTAAATATGATCATTTTTAATGGGATGTAGCGTTTCCCTCAGGATGTCTTTTGAAGCAGTGGTGGTGGGCTGCAAGGGAGGGTGGACTGCCACTGCCGTGTTATGCCGCTGCTGCATTTGCAATGTTTGTTTTGTTGTTGTTGTTTTTTTATCAGACAACAATTTTTATGACTCATTTAATTATTCACTTTTTTCAACAACAAGCAGAACATGAACTTAGAACATTGCAAAACTTTAAATTGAATGGCAAAGTGGCGGAGAGCGCATAAAGTGAGAGTCTAAAATGTTGAGCCACCGTTTATTACCTGACTTATTTACCCAGTAATGTTATGTGACTAGTACAAAATGTTGTGCTATTTGACACAAACCTGAATATAATTTGATGCCGGTTTTAGAGTAATACGAATACATAGGAAATTATGTTTTTACATTTTTAGTTCAAAGTAACACAATTGACAGTTTAAATGTTTGTTGTACAAATCTGTCCCGTGTAAATTCAGAGTCCAGGGTTACAATGGCACAGGTTTACCCGTTTATGTTGAACAACCTGGACGCACTGGTGTTTTGTTTGGAAGACAAATAATAATAACAAGAAGAAGAAAGCAAGTTGAAGTGACACTTTTAAAAGGTAAGTTAGCATAAATGTGATAGCCACAAAAACAAGCTAGATAGCTGCAATCAGAGAGGCAGTGAGAACCAGGCAAAACAAAAATGGCAGAAAGTCGAATAAGATTGAAAAGTGAGCAATCACACACGCCGCCATAGACAGACTTGGCATGTGATAAGCTGCCATCAAACGAGGACATGTTTTATGCGCTATTTTTTCATTCTCTCTCTAAGAAATAAAGTGATCGTCAACATTTTTATCTTTTCACACATGCGCAAGTGCCAAACAGGTTCATGGTTACTAAAATAAAGCACACTTTTTAATGATATTTTATATTGTTTTTAAAGTAATTGTGGTCAACATGTGATTAAATAACAGAACTATATAGCATACATATCAATTCAAACAATATATTTGCAAAATTGTTTGCAAGTAAAAAAAAAAAACATAATTTAAGGTGTGTTGTTTTGTCATGGTGTTGTGCCACGATCAGTTACATGTAGCGGAAACACTGGCATGGGTGAGGGTTCTGAATTCTGGGTTTGATGCCATTGTTTTAGCATTGATGTATGTAAGCAGTTCTTCTTTAGACTTTCAACAGCGCCTCCTTTGGTTGTTGTCAAATAGTGCTTTCCATTTTGCCTCAGTCACTTGGATTAGATATCACTTGACCGTATTATTCAGCAATGGTTCAATACCTGAAGTATTGGAAGCACCCAAAGATGCATCACAATGTTGTGGACAGCATCAGAGTGTGACACTGGTACATAGAATATTGATACTGTTTCGTAAGTGATAGCAAGACAGTCGTCCCTTGCCTCTTTGCTGTTAGAATTGTTACACTTTTGCTTATGTTTGTATTGGGTAGTACAAGTGCAAAGGTGACTATAGGGGTGTTAGTTTGTGTCTCAAGGGCTTAAATAATGTTAAACCATATGTATAAGTTTGTAAAATTTGTAAATAAGGAATCCTAGGTTGTGAAAATTGACTCATCGTGGTGGTGTCTGGAACCAATAAATCGTGATAAACGAGGGATGACAATACATTGCTGTATCAATATTTTAATGCATATATCATATTTGTGGGAGTAATTTTCTTTGTGTAACTTCCTGGCAACTGTGACTAAAGTTGTCATTGGTTTATGGGACTGAACCATGTCTTCTGTGTTTGCAGGTTTTGTTTATTTATTTTTTTTGCAGCATGAACGATTTGTGTTGTCTGTGCAATTTGTAACCTTGTTTTTGGAGAACAACATGCAATAATAGAGTCAATGCTTTGATTGTTGTCTAAATGGTTTCTGGCCTCCGCATCGGAGCGTGTGGCCCTCCAGTGTTGTTTCTGCGTCTCCATAATAAGAGAGTTGCTGATAACCAGGAAGTCATGCTGTGTGTGCGTGTGTGTGTGGTAGGCTTCCCACAGGTTACGTAAGCCCGAGCCTAAATGACCCTTAAAGGATGTGGTTGGCTGTCTTGTGAGTTGAAGTAGCTAGACTGTATATTTTTGAGGGGAAATTTGAAGATGCATAGACTGTGCCCGATGTAGGATCCTATGATTATTTTTTTTTTAACAGAAACGTGGAATTGGCCAATAAAAATAGAATGCACTGTTAAATGTGGAATTTTGTGGAAATTGACAGTGTGAATGAAATGCTGTAAGAATGTTGGTGTGAGGAAACATTTCCCCAGCGGCGTACCGCTCCCTCATAGGATCATGTCATCACAAACACTAATAAGCCCTCTCCTAAACTAAACCGGAAACATTGGTTAAGTCGTCAAAAAAATCGTACTGATCACGGAGCGACAGTGAGTTCACGTACAGCAATAGCCACTGTAAGATGGCCAGGTTAATTTGTTTTAGCAGAGCATGCTAATGTGGTTTTGTGTGCCATTCAGGCTGTATGAGTCAAAACACATTTTCAACACGTCGCACTTCCAGCCTTCAAAATAAGAGTGGCGCACATCCGGTCTAATAGTGATAATAAGGTGTCATTAAAATTAGCTTACATTAATAAAGCTATTCCAATTGCTTCTTCAACGATGTATTTTTTTATGATTGAGGATTTTGTAGCAACAGAAAATTATCCAAGCTACACCCGCTTCTGAAATACAAGGCACAATTTTGCAATGAAATATGCATGAATGTTTTGCATTTTGCATTCATATAACTGTCATTTTATTCACTGACACAAAAACACAAGGTGATAAAATAAGAGTTTAAAAAGTAAAAAAATTGAAAATTAAAAACTGAAGAACATCAATTTCTTCCCCCATTGAGAGACCATAAAGGATGAATTTTTGCCGGGTGCGTTGTGATCCCTACGCTTAGTGACTTGGTTGACAGCAAGATTGTGTCTGGGGTCACTTCAACACACGAGAGGCGAGCACACTTTCCCTAAACGACTAGCCATTTTAACAGCCTGAAAATGTCAGTCAAACACCGACGAGGCTTGCTTCACAGAGAGCAAACCATTTAAAGTTGCGTCTGAGTAACTATGGAATCTGAATGCTAATGCTAAAAACATTGCTAACAAGCAAGCCAGTTTGGAATGTGCTGCACTTATCACTTGTGCTGAAACCCAAAACAAAGCGTGTGTGTTGTATTAAATACAAAAACAATGATTTGCACTTGGTGTTCATCCATTTGAGTGATCTGTTTCAGAAATGGGCTTGATTAAAATCTGCCTTGATTTGCAGTGTGTACAGCCTAGTGTTGTCTACTTTCTGTTGTTAAAGTGTGTGCGTGTTTTGAGCTGTGGTGTTAACAGTTTCATGCATTGTAGAAGTCAAGTATCTGTCTGTAGAGATGTCACCTTGCTCGTCAGCAGTTTCACAGTGAATAATCAGGAAGTGACACCTTTTTTTTATTCTGCAGCCATAACTGGGACTGTCAATCAGGTCTAAAAATGATATTTAAGTAAAAAATTATTACAGCTGCTTTCCATACGTAACTTTCTTTTTGTTGACACCACCTAGCCCAGTCATGGTTTACCTTGCACTTCAAATGTTGAGTCTCCTCACAACCAAGGCACACAATGACTTATGTGTTGAGAAAAACAGGTACTTTGCGGTAGAAAAGAGCAGCGTTGGCTCACAGTTTATAAGCGTCTGAAGAGAGATTCTGCCAGGAACAAAGGCGAGGAATTGGATTTTTTTTCTTTTTTTCCCCCCTGCTGTGTTATGCAACCACTTGAGCTCGTTTTCCACCAGCAGTGTTCTAATAGGACCCCACCCCCTCGCTCAGGACAGCCTGCTCTTTTCATGCAGCATAATTTCCTGTAATGTACTTAATTTAGAATTAGAACCCCTCCAAGAAAATCATCAGCATCTCTTCAGCTGTTGCTCTCGTTTGGATTTATGTAAAATGCCCGCATAGCTCTTATCTGTTCATGAAGTGCTGCCATGCAAATAGAATGCTTTTGGATGATGTACTGTATTAGTGCAGAGCTCCCAAACCAGTGGGCAAAAAACTTTCAAATTGGAGATGCATTAAGAGTGGCAATAATTGAGGAATGAATTATCCGAATAATTGACAACTGTTTTATGTAATTTTTTTAAAAATTTCAAACGTAAATATCAGATTTCTGCCTCTAATATTTGAACATTTTTACATTTCCTTAGTCATCCAAGAAAGTGGATCTATTATATTTGTTAATGGCAGAACCAGATATTCACAAACATCAGCTTTGACCTAGAAAATCAGTGATGGACATTTTTGCCTCTTTTCTGACTCTTGTGTTCTTATTGATTTGGCCCATGTAGTTGTAGTGGTGTCCAAACTTTTTTCCAGAAAAAAATTACAACTTATTTTGGTTTTCTCTTTTCAGAGTATTAAAAATTTTAAAAATCTAATTTTTCTTTACCCCGCCTGTCGCCCAAAGTCTGCTGGGATAGACTCTAACGCTGTCCTCCAACAATTGTCGTTTGGCGGGTATAGCCTACGTTAGTGGCAAATTCAGATATGATGGCCTTGGACCTTACCAACGATGGTCGTTTGGGTTGTATCGCCTTTGTTAACATTCCACTGCTGAATTATATTTTTACAGCGTGCCACTGCCCAATAAAAAAAAAAACAGACTCAAATGGCCACTGGGCTGCACATTACTAACCTATTACTTGATTAATCAAAAACAATAAGCTTCAGATGAATAGACTAAGAAAATTATCATTGGTAATAATAAACAGTCTATCTTACTTTGATGGCTTCTCTAGACACTTCATTAACAAGCTTTCTTAATGAGTTTAATGGGGATATAAGAATGCAAAATTTGGATTCAAGTTAAAATAAATTATTGAACTTTTCACAGTGGCATTAAACCCGTTGTTGCCAATCACTTTGATTCAAATGAGACATTCTGTGGTTTGTGTACAGTGGTTTGTTGTGATATTAGTACATGACAATAGCATTAGATTACTATGAGGTCTGGCACACACAAGTTTTAACACAAACAAGCCAATCCACTATATTAGTGTGCACCAAAACAAGAATGAAGCGGCATGATACACTGTCAACAAACTTGTTGGATCCCATTAGTCACCTCCAGTACCGACCATTTGCAGTGGACTGCAGAAGTAGTTGCCCTGGTTGTAGGCATTTATTTCTCCACTACAAAAAAGCCTCCCTAAAAATTCCAATAGCAGTTCCTTTGGGCCATACACAGGTGTTGTGCAGACTGCCTAGCGGGGATGGAAAACCTAAAGATTTTTTTGTCATATGCTGTCGACTTTGGACTTGTCTCAGTAAAGCAGAAAAGACACAGCATACACTAATTCAAAGCAGAGGGCTTTATGTTTGGGTTCTGAAAGCAGCAGCAGCATCATCATCATTCCAAACAGTCTTCTGCTTTGTTGTCGACTCTCTGTTGCTAGTTAAAAATCAGACATGTGCTATTATTAGTACTTCTTGTCGATCAGCAGAAAAACGCCAGTCTGACGATGTCAACATGTCTCCCTCACATTGATTCAACAAGATCCTTATCAGGATTGTCAGCGGTTGTTGCAGTAGCTGTTTAATTAACCGCAGACATTCTATGACGAGGCGTCTATTATGCTTGTGTTGCTTTTTTTGTACATGTTTCCCACTGTCGTGTGTCTGCTGTCAGCTGACACAAGGTGGTAAAAGTGTGGGCATTTTCAATTGCCTTCAAAAGTCTCGATTAAACTCAATCTGCTTCAGTTAAATTTTATTTTTAAATGGAGATAAATCAACACGACCTGGCTTGACATTTTGTGTACATGAAGATGCAATAACGTACCTGATTCTTTTTTTTTTTTTTTTAACGCGCGATTAATGTGCACACGTCCCGTGTCCCCCCTCCTACGCTGACACCGTAGTTTGAGTAACGCAGCGGTGGCAGATTTGTTGGGAAGCCACAAGCGGGAGCATCTACTTAATAGGCAAAGAAAAGGGTGTTTTGAATGACAAGATTAGCTTGAAAGCCCTGGCAGATGGCTCTCTCAACAAGACCAAAGTTGTTTGTGTTGCTGTGACTTGAGTTGTCACGAAGTACGTCGTCTGTGGAAGAAAAGTGATAAGTTTGTGGTGCACTGCAGGTATTGTTTTGTAATTAAACAGTGGTACCTTGGCATAAAGTGTCCAGACTAACGAGTGTTTTTAGATGTGAGCCGTCTCTTGTTTTGTTTCGAACTGCTAGCTAAACTTTAGGCTAGGAGCTGCTGCTTACCGGCAGAGTCGATGAGCACCTATTTGGGGTGCTAGCTGATGACATGACATACAGTGGTGTGAAAAACTACTTGCTCCTTCCTGACTTTTTGTCACACTTAAATGTTTCTGCTCGTAAAAAAGAGTTAACTATTAGTCAAAGATAACATAAGTGAACACAAAATAATGACTGCCAAGACTTTTGGGAAAAGTAACAGCATTTCATAGCAACAGTAAAATATGGTGGTGTTAGTGTGATGGTGTGGGGTTGTTTTGCTGCTTCAGGACCTGGACGGCTTGCTGTGATAGATGGAAGCATGAATTCTACTGTCTAGCAAAAAATCCTGAAGGAGAATGTCCGGCCATCTGTTGGTCAACTCAAGCTAAAGCCATCTTGGGTGCTGCAGCAGGACAATGACCCAAAACACACCAGCAAATCCACCTCTGAATGGCTGAAGAA
>QODF01000233.1:3446615-3518968 GCA_024372805.1 Oostethus manadensis | reverse complement strand
CGTCTCTTCCAGATTTGCATTTTGTGACGGTTATTTTGGGTATGGTTTAACATCTCACACTCGACAACAGCTTTCGGATATTGGATTGAGCAGCACCAAAGTTTTTATCACCGATCTTCAACTCCATTCATTCATTCATTCATTTTCTGTGCCGCTTATCCTCATTAGGGTCACGGGGATGCTGGAGCCTATCCCAGCTGACTTTGGGCGAGAGGAGGGGTACACCCTGGACTGGTCGCCAGTCAATCAAAGGGCACATATAGACAACCATTCACACTCACATTCATACCGATGGACAATTTAGAGTCGCCAATTAACCTAACATGCATGTTTTTAGATTGTGGGAGGAACCGAAGTACCTGGAGAAAACCCACACACGCACGGGGAGAACATGCAAACTCCACACAGAGATGCCCAACGGAGATTTGAACCCAGGTCTTCCAGATCTCCTGACTGTGTGGCCAATGTACTAACCACTCAGCCACCGTGCGGCCCTACCTGAAATCACTAAATTCCAAAACCACCATCCAGCTGACGTTTTCAGAGAAAGTGTGTAGCACAAATATTAACTTCAAGCACAGCTTTTACCTAATGCATTCCCACATTGGATCAGCATTTGGGACCAAAGATGAGGTGAAATGAGAGAGTACAGATACAGTATAGTAGTTCTGCACCTTGCGAGTACGTAGAAGGTGCTTTCAAGGACCGTCAAACAGTAGGACAAATTGCATCAAACATGAAAAAATAAAATAAATCGGGGGGTTTCTAACTGTATATAATTTTTCAATAAAAGAATAGCCCAGATTTGAGCTCATTTTACATACAATTTGATGTACATCCCAATTTTGATGCGATCAAATATTTTAAATCGATTGACAGCGCTAATAACACATTTTGTTGTCAGCAGCTGCACTGATTGTTTTTATTTTTATTTTTGTAATCTGATCTCCAGCCAGGCTTGGTGCAGCAGGTCTCAAACCAGCTAACATATTATTGTTTACCTTATTTTCTCAGTGGCATACGATCTGACATGCTAGCAGGTCCATCATACGCTTCAACAAATAAATGCCACATCTCCAATACACTTACTTGAAAACCGAACAGAGCACCTAACTAAACTAATTTACCTAACCTAACTAACTAAACCTGCAGCACTTAATTGCTTAATGTTTAACCAATTAATCAAGCGCCTTAGTGGTGTTCAATTGTGGGTTTTTTATTTAAAAAGGTAAATATGCCCTGATGGCAGTCTCAAGTTTGAATGTTTTCTAAGTCATCCATGAAAGCAGACCAATTCCCTTTGTGTTTTAGGCAAAACAATATATTCACACACACATATCTTTGATTTTTGAAAATCGTGATAGGCATTTTTGCCTCTTCTGATATGTTGTCAACCAAACGACTAACTGCTTGTGTTTGGTTCAGATCAGTGTTGCCAGCTTGTCGCTGCATCTGGCGACATTCCCTCGACAGCGTATTTTCTCAAAAGCAACAAGGAACAAATCTAGCTACTTTTTGTGGCGTTGTTTGGGAGTTTTCTGGTATTGTGAGCACATGTTTTACTGCATTTTGTGTTCTCACTGAGCAGCCGGTACTGTTCCGCCATGCCCAAAAGCAGTCACAGGCCGGCAGCATACTGTTTCCGTGGCACACTGAGAGCATGATGTGGAGCTCTACACATCGAAAGTGCAAATGAATGCTGTGTGAGTGGAGCTCGTATTTTTTTACACAGTGAAATCTAAAACCCTATTTCTTAATCATCAGTAAGCTCGGATTAAAAAGGAGGATGTGTATGTGTTTATATTTTGTCAATGGCTACTCTTGAATTGTAAAATAAAGTGGATTATTTTGTAACTTCAGGTAAATGTCAGTAATCGATAAGCCAACTGTATTGACTTAAAAAAATATATATGTATATTATGTCAGTTGGTATTACATATATTCACCAGGAAAGTGTTTTGTTCACAAACCACACAGAGTTCTGTAACTGTGAGCCATCTGTCTTTTGCTAATTTAAAAATGTTCTCAATAGCCAAAGTGTGATGGGAGAACTTTAGTTATTTTATAATGATGAAATGTTGAGCATTTTGAAATAAACAACCCAAGAATAAAGTGTATTTTCTAAACGTAATTATGGTGTTTTTACTTACTTTTTTCTTTTCTACAAGGCTATGCGTTTTTTCTACAGCATTACATCATATGTAGGACAGCCAATACATACTTTTCTTACTAGAAAGTTGGCAGCACTAGTTCAAATTGATTTGGTCCATTATCAAACCTCAAAGCCAACTTTAGGTTGTGATACAACAGGATATTATTTTTCCAGAAATTGTAATTCTTTTATATTTCTGGAATGTGAGTAGTATTAAAACCCTGCTTAAAATGTCGTCGTACTTTTAAACAACATAATCGGTCAATAATTATAGCATACTCGTATGCATCAGTGAACACACACGAATTGTTTTAAGTCGCAAACATGACTGGATATGCCCTAATGTTGTCAAAAAATTATACAACGTAAACATTTCAATACGTACGATAAGCTTCTGCAATGTCACAAGATTTATTTCCATCCAGTGTTGCATGAATTTTTCATCAAGATCTTGCATTGATGACCACTGCGCAAAGCCTTCTCCAGCACATCCCAAAGATCCTCTATGTGGTTAATGTCTGGACTTCATGTGTAAAAAGATGTCTCATGCTCCCTGAACCCCTCCTTCACATTTTGAGCCCGATGAATCCTAGCATTGACATCTTGGAATATGCCCATGCCAACAGGAAAGAAAAAATCCATTCATGGAATACCATGGTCATTCTGTATATTCAGGTAGTCAGCTGACTTCATTCTTTGACCACATAGTGTTGCTGAACCTAGACCTCACCAACTAGTTGCTTTGTTAAATCCAGGTGATCCACTGTGGCGATTGCTCTAACACTGAAGGGAAGCTGACATTTCTGTCAAAATGTCACAGAAATGTGCTGAAATACTGTATGTACTTCTGTGTGTACGTTTCATTGACTAAATATGCGCTAGAATACTCTAATCTTTTGTTCAGAATCAACTGTGGATCAGTATATAAGATTTTTTTGGAGGTGCATGTCTAAGGAGTTATATTGTGCCTTCATGTTGAGGTAGCAATAGCAGATTTTTAGCCAAATTTTAGCCAAATCCCAGGTTTTGGGAACTGGGCTTTTTACTGGAGCTTGCGTGGTATGTTCAGTGTACAAAATGTGTGACTGTTAATAACTCTCTGGGAACTGATGTAGTAAAATTTTTTCTAATGTTCTCCTAATCGACCTGTAAAGTCCTAAAGATTGACCAGTAGTTGTAATAGGAGGTACATGGAAAATATGTAAAACAATTATTTCCAATTAGCGCCCAACAATTTTACGGGGTCGCCTGTATGCCTGGCGGCGCAAGGAGCAGAAAGCCGAATGGAGACGGCACACGGTGTAGTTCATTGCTCTGAGTGCATCGTATGACGAAATACTGAAGTTTTACTTTTTTGCATTAAGAGTGTTTAATCTGGAAGATTTCATTTATATTGGCGTTCCAATCCCCACGACTTTCTCTTTCAATTTGTTAATAAATTAATATGGATATTTAAACCATAGCCATCGTAAGTGAACAAATGTCATTCTCAAATTCAAGCCATTCAAACAGAGGAATACCCACATCAAACTGGAATAAAAGATATGTAGGATGATTGCTTTATAATTATAAGTGCTTATGTAAAACTTAAACACTGTAACTGTGCAAAATACACATTTTGACCTGGAATTACTATAAAATTAACCTATCAACTGTTCAATATTTCTGAAAGATATGTAGGATGATTATCTATTAATGCACTATTACACACTAATACGCACTACTACACACCACTATTACACACAATTACTACACTATTAAACATCTGAAGGGCTAAAAAGTTTGGCAACTACTGGTCTAGGGCATAACTGATTACTCAATTAGGGGTGTCACAAGATCTCACAAGATAAAAACGTTACTAGATGTCTCGTTCATGGGCTCTATGAATAAATTAAATTAAGGGCCGCACGGTGGCTGAGTGGTTAGCACATTGGCCACACAGTCAGGAGATCTGGAAGACCTGGGTTCAAATCTCCATTGGGCATCTCTGTGTGGGGTTTGCATGTTCTCCCCGTGCATGTGTGGGTTTTCTCCGGGTACTCCGGTTTCCTCCCACATTCCAAAAACATGCATGTTAGGTTAATTGGTGACTCTAAATTGTCCACAGGTATGAATGTGAGTGTGAATGTTTGTTTGTCTTTGTATATCTATATGTGCCCTGCGATTGACTGGCGACCAGTCCAGGGTGTTCCTCGCCTCTCGCCCAAAGTCTGCTGGGATAGGCCCCAGCATCCCCGCGACCCTAATTAGGATAAGTGGTATAGAAAATGAATGAATGAATGAATAATAAATTAAAATCCCTTCTGTTCATTGCCTGCAGCACCTTGGCATGTTTGTTTCATAGACCAACGGCATGAACAGAGTGAGCATGTTTGTTTCATAGACCAACGGCATGAACAGAGTGAGCCCTTTTGTTAGTCATATAGGCCCTGTCCACATATTGATATTGATATATTTATGTTTAGTAAATAGCTGTATCCAGCCGGGGGGGACTTGAGTGAAAACAATGTAATACACAAGGACACCTACACGTGGCGCTGTGAACAGACCGGACACACCAAACCATAGAAGAAACACGCAAGTCTGTTGTGTTGTACTTTTGAAGGCTCATCCAAACTTGCGGAAGTAATTCCATTTTTCGTTAGTCTTTATGGCGTATAAGACAACATAATATCAGGAGAAGGTTGACTGAGATGAGTCATGTCAAATATTCAGATATTTTGTTGACAAAGCTCACTTCTGGTTATGTGGGGGCGACCGGGTGGCAGTGGGTCTGTGTGGTTTTTGTGTTGGCTATGTCCACGAAAGGGACAAGCTGGCGATTTTTCCACTCTAGAAACAGTTTCCAAAAAATATTGTTTCAGGGGACCCAGAATGCCGTTTTCGTGTGGATGAGATGCCGAAACGATAAAATACCGTTTTAACCTGAAAACATTTCCTTGTGTCTTTTTGTGGAGGCGGGGCTGCTAGCATACACAGAGTGCAAAATAGTCTAACAGTAGAAATTAAATTAGTAGATTTGCAATTCATTGTCATTTTTAATATTTTTTCATTGTAGTTTTCTATTTAAAGTAATGTTAACATTTCGTCTCGTTCTTGAAGACCAAATCGTACGTATTGTCTCGTCTCATGAAGTGAGTTTCTCTATCACTATCATTAATATAAGCAACAATCTTCAGATTACTCTACTAAGAAAATAATCGTTATGCAGCCCAACCAGGTAGTTGGCATTACATTGCCTGTATTAGGAGAAGCAATGCAAACCTTTCAGCTTTGAAGGGAGTAATAGTAAATATATTGCCATGTTATTCTAATAGGTATTATGCTCTGAATGAATTCTTCAGGTGTTGTATCCATGGTTTTATTTTACAGTGTAAGCATGGAGTCAGCCTCCTGCTCCAGAAGCCCACTTTCAAAATATTGACTTGGCTGGTGGGAAAATAGACTCATTATTGACGTGGGAGTTGACTGTCCCCCGACTCAGCCATCTAATTGATACGGCAGCCTTTAACAAAGCTGCATACATGGTGGAAAAGGTGGTCCTGTCATTAGTCTCTGATGGATGGAAGAGGGTGGGTGGGGAGAGATATTCAACTGTAGGTCAGGGAGATGGTGTATGAAGTTTCAAATGAGGATTCTATATTTATGCACCCACATATACTGTAACCTTTTAAAGCTCCGTTGACAAACCATGATGACACAAGCTCTTTACAGCCTTATAGGGTCACTGACATTATTTATCCTATAGTTTTTGTAAATATGGTCTTCATTGTTCGTTTTATAAAATAGACTGTTGGGGAAAAATAATTTCCTTTTAATCTTTATGGCGGGAAATATTGCGCTGAAACATCTTTAAGAAGGGGTGTTTCCCATGCGATGTCCGCATGTGGAAGAGACATCGAGATAAAGAGTAGTTGGCTGCATAACACAGAATGGTAGGAATCGATGACTCTGGAGTTGCGTATCCTTCAATTTTTTGTTTTAAATCAGCTTCTTAATTATCGTAGAGAGGTCTTTTAGAGCCTTTTGAGTGTGTAGTTTGCTGCCGCCACCATCAACATACAACCATTTTCTACACCGCTTATTCTCACTATTCCTGGGAAAATGTTTTGACATGTTCAATGCTTTGAATGATTGTCGGCATGGTGTTTAGAGTTCAACATATAAATAATACATAACTTAGTGTTATGTGGCAATTTAGACGTGGTTCATAAAGTCTCTTCCAGCGTAGCATAGCGTTAGGAATAGCATCCTAGCTTCCAAAATGCGTTTTTACCGCACTTTCAAACCAAATGGTTCTTGTAACTAGGGTGTTTAATGGTCGTAAAGAAAAACAGCGTGGTTGGTTTTCATTTGTCTCTTGCTCTTGCTTTGTCCTTTGTTGTCTTATACCTTCATCTTTTAGAAATGATAACAACCTCACTGTAAACAGCCAGAGGCAACACAATGATTTGGCATGACCATTTTGATTTAAAAAATAAACCGAGCAAAGTTGAAGAGCTGCCTCCAAGAAGCTTTTGTTTACTGTCCGCATAGACGTGTACTCCTTTGCCGATGACACTTCCAGAAACGGCGCTTCTGAATTTAACAGTCTTTTAATAAAGCAAACAACGGAGAACAAACCTGCAAACAATACAGAACATATTTAAGCTAAGTG
The DNA here is from genome assembly GCA_024372805.1 of Oostethus manadensis. Classification (NCBI taxonomy): domain Eukaryota; kingdom Metazoa; phylum Chordata; class Actinopteri; order Syngnathiformes; family Syngnathidae; genus Oostethus; species Oostethus manadensis. The sequence continues at coordinate 3,512,159 of QODF01000233.1, read as the reverse complement.
GCGAAATCATGTCAGTGACCCTTTAAGTGACTGCACGTTCTTTGTATACAGCGAGGGAGGCCGTACTTAGTCTAATGCTCCTTGGGGGTTTTTGCCAATATGGTTTTCCTCTTGACTCCTACAGCTCAATCCTGGAGTTATTATTGTCCATGTGTGCAACAGAAAGCCCTGAAAATGTTTGTTTACACAGGATCATGGCAATAACGGGTTTTTATTATGGCATGCTAGTTAATCCTTCCAGTTTTGAGTACTAGCCTTAAGAATTGGATTAAGCCCTTAAACCTCAGTTTACTCAGATGTAATGGATAATATGTGTTGGATGTCTAACGTGGTAGTTGCTTGCTTGATTTAGCCCACTGGGAGTCATGCAGTGCAGATTGCTCGAAGACTTCAAGAGAAAAATGTCTCAAAGTGGTGAAATATGTACTGCTCTGTGTACATTTCATTCACTGTGCTAGAATACCTTCATTTTTTGTTCCCAGTCAGGTACTAATCACCGGTAACTTAGACGACTTCCTTATCATTCATCCCCGCAGAGTCAGGCGTTTTAATAAAGCCACTTTTTTTTTCTTCACACATTCGGATGCTGAGCATCAATTGACTTTGATGGGGAAGTGTTGGGTGGGTTGAAACTGCGCGAAACCTGATAGTCATTGAATAATCGCTGGGCTTGCCCAACTCTAGCATCCATCCATCCATTCTTCCATTTTCTTCCGCTTATCCGGGTCGCAGGGGCACCACTAGTCTTAGTACGCAAACCCAGACTTCCTGGTCTCCAGAACTTGGCCTTCCGGCTCAGCTCTCTCTTCACCATGATGGTCTGGTGCAGCGTCTGCAGCAATGCGGTCACTGATCCGCCTGGCCTGCCTCTACGACTGACTCAGACCGCTTTGCAGCCGCAGCTCTGATCAGCTGCCTCAGCAATGGCGGCACGGAAGACTTGATGAACAGGAGACTCTGCTGGACGTTCTCAGCACACCCACACCACACGTTTGGGTCTACCAGGTCTGTCCGGCATCTTCCCCCGCCATCTAATACAACTCTTCACCAGGTGGTGATCAGTTGACAGCTCAGCCCTTTTCTTCACATGCTAGTCCAGAACATGCGAACGCAGGTCTGATGATACGAGTACAAAGTCGATCATAAGCCTACGGCCTAGGGTGTCCTGGTGCCAGGTGCACTTGCAGACATCCTTATGTTCAAACATGGTGTTTGTTATGGACAGACTGTGCTCTGCACAGAAGTCCAATAGTTTGACTCCAAGAAGGCTGGGTACTGTGAACTGCCCTTTGGTGCATACGACCTAGCAGCACCAACCCTAGCAGTCAAAATGTGCATATTCAAGCAAATGTAATCTTTTTTTGCTTAAATTAATCATTTTCACGCATAAAAATGGCTACATTCCCTAAAATGCACAAGGCATTCAGAAGATGCATTCAAGGGTGCTTTGAATGATATGTAGTATTCTACAATGGTCAATAGGTGTCAGTGATGTTACTGACTCACAGATACCACTGGCAGCAGTGTGTAAAGGTGACTATAAGGGTGTTTACTTCCTGTCTAATCAGGGCTTTTCACACTTTGAAGTACGCTGGTCACGGGGTTGTGCAACTGCATTTATGCTTATAGCCACTTTTATTTTGAATGCATGCAATACTATACAAAATCCACACTAGCTAAAATGTCTGCAAACATACAGTAGCTTTGTTTTTCTGCCCCCAACCCCTTCAACTGTTTGTCTATATTTGTTCTCATCTAGCTTCGGGTCGACCCCATACCAATATGCAGTTTCTGTCTCGGCACTAAAGAGTCCAATCGGGACAAGAGTCCTGAAGAGCTTCTGTCTTGCGCGGACTGTGGGAGCAGTGGTAAGTATACCCCCCCCCCCCCACACACACACACGCGCCGTATCGTTTCTGATAAGCGGCATGAAACTGTTGTATTGTAAAATCAATCCTAGCCGTAAAGGTGATAGACAGCTTTGTGATCTCACACGACACAAGTACATCTTTCATCCTGGGTATGGCAGTAATTGTTAGCATCACTTAGTCAGATCTTTCTCTGGGCTTTGAGGGGATTTATCGGGAGAAGGCTGTTTAAATCGAGTGGCTCGAACCGATTTGAGGGAGCATGTCCTCCACAAGTGGCCGTTTTAGAATCCTCCAGTCAGATTGTGCTTCTGCGCCCAGGAGCAAAGATCAAGTCCTTTTCCCACAGCAGATTTCCTTTTTCTGTTGTGTTCCACACACAGCTGCTCCTGCTTTTGCTTCCGTGAAATGGCCGTTTATGTTTGAACAATTATTTTTAAATGCCGCAAGTCATTGTTCTCGACGTGACATTTATATAGCGCAGATTTCACTAACTAGCATCGAGGTGGTTTTTATTAAGAAGTCAGAGTGTACACAAATTGTCCTCTTACTGTGACACAAATGTTTTACAACCATGCTGGCGCTTGGCGAGGAGAGCAGGGTGTTGGGGGTGGGCGAGACACACTTCTACCTCACTTTCATGGTTTGGCTTCCATTAGAATGAGCACTGTTACTGTTTCAGCCTCATTAGGATTGAATTATCTGTAATTAGCCGCTCAGATGTTTTGATCGCACTATTTTAGATTGTGCTAAGGTAACTGGAATTCAAAAGGTGTACAGACATGTGCTAATATATGTAAACATGTAACACTTCAATTTTCCCCCCAAGGGCATCCGTCATGTCTGAAGTTCTCCCCCGAGTTGGCCTCAAATGTGAAGCGATTAAGATGGCAATGTATTGAATGCAAAACCTGCAGCACCTGTAGAAGACAGGGGAAAAACGCTGTAAGTACACACACTTTCCTTGCACACCCACATGCCGTTTGTTTATTCCATCCCGGAGGCCTTGTTGCTTTATCAAGACTGTTATTCTCCCCCACTCCCACGTAACTTTAAATGATGCATGCTCGACACAAATGCTCTACACCTTTGTTTCCCAAAGTGGGGTACACGTTTATGAATAAAAGTGAAACACAATTAGCTCCTATCACTCAGTTACGAGTGCACCTGAGCGCGTCATCGCGCGGTGCGCACAGTCAGCAGAAAGAAGCAAGGAGACACGGCATGAAGTTCTTCATTGCTCTGTGTGAGTTCTATGACAACATAAGTAAAGTTGATGATTATGTTGTGCATTAAGAGTGCTTAATCTTGAAGATTTTATTTATATTGGTTAATTTAATTTATATTTATATTCCATTCCCCACACTCTGAAAACCTGTCAGTGTATGTGTGTGTCAGGGATTCCCTTGAAAATGAGGCTCTATCACTGCTTGTATGTATTTTTGTATTTTGGCTACTGCTTTATCATGTTTGTTAAACTTTCCCTTTCAATTTCTTATGAAATGAATATGCAGACTCACATCATTAACGCTTGCAAGTGGACAAAAGTGAAGCTTAAGTTCAACCCATTCAAACAGGAGGATCCCATCATTCGTCTGAAATAAAAGCTATGTAGAATACGTGGTTTATTCATCTCCAAGAGAAATTCTCTTTTTATTTATTTATCAGTGCTCATGTAAAGCCTTTATTAAAGTTTGACCATGCACATATTCACTATAAAACTCATTAACCAATTATTCGTGCTTAATGTTTCAATTTAATAAATTTAAGAATGGTTTGGTTTTTTAGCGTGCAGGAGTAGGGGTTTCATGGCTTCCAGTCCAATGTCTAAAGGGGTACGCAACTGTGAAAAGTTTGGGAACCACTGCACTACACCCCTCATTCACACACGTCTGCTGTTCCTTCAGGATGCAATGCTCTTCTGCGATTCATGCGATCGGGGCTGTCACATGGAATGCTGTGACCCGCCGCTTTCAAGAATGCCAAAAGGTGAGACGGTCCCCGCTGTACATACAACCCTGTCTGGGGCGGTTGTCACTCAGGTTGCTGTGGATTATTTGGAGCTTTGCATGCATAGCAAATGATTCAAGCCTCACCAGGGAGATGCTGCTCATATCTCTGCATTACGGTGCTAAGCCTCCAGCAGAGGTCTTGTAAATGATGTAGTAGTACACTTGAGTGTTTTTTCTACTATTGTACTTCTCGTTTAATACTGCTGGAACTTATTTGAGCAAGCATGCCACAGGTTGTTGATGTTGTGGGATATTTTGTATCCTGTCCATTGATTTATTCTATCAACTCTGACATCGATCACACAGTAAACAACTGGCGAGTTGTGATCGCATTAGTCTTTCTTTGATTGCCTCTATCACATTACCTTAATAACGTGCCTTCATTTGAGGGGGTGTGATGTGGTATTTGAATTTATGGATAATTTTGTAGTCTTTCTTTTGATTTCTGTTACAAAAGGTGACAGTAATTTCATAAAACTGGCAAGGAGTGATTGAATGGCAGTCATTCCTTGATTGGTGAAGCAATCGCATTAATTATGTTAAGCCTTCATTAGAGCGAGTGTGCTGTGGTTTTTGACTGGATTATTTGGCACTCAATATTGATTTCTGGTGACGGGTATGATAAATAACATGCGAGAAGGGATCACATTAGAATAATTCTTTGACTTGGAACAATCGCATCGCATATATGAAATAACGTATTTTAAGCGGTTGTGCTGCAGGATTAGACTACATTGTTTTTGTAGTCTTTTTTTTTTTAAATGTATTTTATGAAAGGCAACAGTTATCATTTAAAACTAGCGAGGAGCGATGACATTACGACCATTCTTTGACTAGGCAGGTGTTTGTGTCTACCCGCCACCCCTCCCTGTAAACGTAGGGACCACTCTGCACTTTTCCAAGTGATTCATACATAGTGATGCCCAGCAAGCTGCTGTGAACTCTATTTGACTGGACAGGAGGAGGCGGCATTGGTTGTCTTATGGTTTTCCGCTTTGTGCTGAGTAATTGATTGTCATTGTGAGCCGATGGGACTGTCGACTGCCCCACTGCTCAAGGAAATGTTTAAAAAAAAAAAAAAAAAGAAGAAGAACGTACTTTTTGTCCCATGAATTTATTAACCCGCGCGAATAACACTGTCCTGTGTTTGGATGCCCTCCAGGAACCTGGATCTGCCAGGTCTGCCGTCCCAAGGAGATCGGAAAGAAACTACTCCACAGGAAAGCTGACGAGATCAAACGTCGCTATGCTAAGCCGATCGGAAGGCCCCAGAATAAGCTCAAGCAAAGAATGTACGTGTGCACGATTCACTTGAACCGCGTGGCGATGGCATGAGAACAAGTGAAACCTGACCTTGTAAATGTGTCCGCTTGCAGGTCTCTAACCAGTGGTGATGGCTCCATAATGGCACTAGGCGGAAGGGGGTCACCTGGTAGGGGTCAAAAAATTACAGTCTGTACCACATCTTCATCTGGTCATGCTGTATCTGTGAAGGACGCCAGAGGCAGATTGACAGACCCCCGTTGTGCCGTCGATGCCACCCAATTCACCACCTCCACCCCCACCACCACTCCCCCACTCCTCACGCCCTACTCCACCACAGCTACGCTCCCAGTTAACAAGAAAACCAAAGGGCTCATCGATGGGCTTTCCAAATTCTTCACTCCTTCCCCCGTGGGGCGTCGCTCGCGAGCCGTCGCCGTAGAGTTGCCCGCCAAACGTTTAGGCTCTAGGGACAAGGGTCCGCCCATGCTGACGCCGCCGCTGCCAGATACCGGTCACAAGATAGCCCCCTCGTCTGCACTTCCTCCCGCACCAACGTCACCGGGATTTAGCCCACCCTCACAGGTGTCCAGCAGCTCCACCTCCGCTAACTCGCCCCAGAGCTCTTCCAGCCAGTCTAGTGTTCCTTCCCTGAGTAGCCTCTGCAATAGCAGCCAGCTAAAGGGACTATTTGACGGACTCTCGCACATTTACACCACTCAAGGGCAATCGCGGAAAAAGGCACTACCTTGCTATGCGCCGCCCAAGCGTGCGCATCGAAAGCGGGACTCCAAATTGGGGCCGTTGCCTCTAGGAAAGAGCGAGTTTAATAAAAACCGGCTGAGCTCCACCTCTGCCGGTCCGGGCCGACCCAGAGGACGCCCCTTTAGGTTGGTCGGCCATTTCAAACGCAACCCCTTCCTTAAAAAGCACCGGACACTAGGCAGGCTGAGGTATAAAGTGAGCCCCCAGAAGGGAGCCCCCTCCCCAGGAAAGGGCGACTTGACAGACGGAAGAATTAAGCCAGAGAATAATCACGGTAAGCAAGGCTCCCAAAAGCGCTAGCCGAGGCCTGCGTCTCGACACCTTTTTCTAAGCTGCTTCTTTATTTTCTTTCAAAGCTTTGACACATGCACTTATTTTCCTTCAAAGCAGAGTTAATCTTTTCTTTTGAGAAGACACCCACAGCCTTCTAACAGACTAATCTGCTGCCTAATTTGGATTCTTTTACTTTCTTAACTTGGCTGCGGAGTTGGCGTGGCTTCCATTTTCTTTTTCTCTCTCTCTCTCTCTGTCTATCAGCTTATTGTTCCATTCAGTGCATGGCCCACTAACTCTTCTGGTCTTGACCCCCACACCCTCCACCCCGCCACTCCCTCCCTCACCCTCATTTTGAAGCGGAGGCCGCCGCCACATCGCCGCTCTTCCTCACCCTCCAAATCGGTGTCGCCACTCGCAGCAGTCACTAAGACACGACTTACCCGGTGATTCAGCAGCCCCGGCTGACTCAGAGATGACATGACTCCAAGCCACCACAGCAAGCCTTCACCTCACCACCTTCAGCAACAAAAATTGGGAATAGATTCCAGCAAGCTCTAGTTTTATAGAGGCTAATTCACAAACAAAAGTTTCCCAGAAGTGCAATCATGCATATGCTAATTGCAAATCACTCCCACTTGAAATGTTGTTTTGGTGCTTAAGTCATGATGTCTTTTGGTAAGACGACTGCCTGCTCTGAAACATCCGCTTCGTCTCCATGTCGATCTCCCTCGACTGCATCTGCTTCTTTATTCATGGGGAAATGTCTTAGTGGATGACTAAGCACATGAAAGCAATTACGCAGTTAGAGCGATTTAGTTTTGCTTCATCATGAGACATTTTTGGGGTTTTTTTTCCCCCTCCCCAAATATACATGCAAAGATGATGAAAATTTCCTCAGAGGACATTTGCATAGAATGTACCGAGGACATTATCCGGCTGTTTTTGTTTTCCCCTCCCTTTCTTCAAGGGGGCTGGTGATTATTTTGCAAGTTGATGTTGATATGGCGTTTATTGTGCCGTTAAATAGGCCACAACAGGGAGTTGCGAGTGAAGCGGCAATCCCCCCCCAGCTTGGCAGCCATGTCCAGAGACCACGTGACGGACGAGGACATTGAGACGTTCACGCGGGTCCAGGAAGTTGCTGCACAGGTGGTTTAACACTTTAATTGTATGCCTCCAATGCTAACTTCTGACACCTGGCTTAACTGTTGGTGCTTCAGAGCAACCCGCCAGACTTAAAGACCTTATCAAATTTATTTGTAGATATTTCTTCCCCCTCTCTTCACATCCAGTGCTCCCAGGAGGTACTAATAGTTTACCACAGACCTAATAATCCTGGGAGGGTGTACAAGTGCAATTGTCACCAGACAGTCTCTCCTCTGATAAATACTTTGTCTCATCTCGTAAAATGCTCAATTGTCATTAGTTAGCAGTTTTAGATAAGAAAATACACTTAAATGCCAACTGTGGGCCATTGAGCAAACGTTGATGATATCAGGGAAGTTTCGCAAAGCCTACTAAGCAATTTCTCATATCTTTGTCCATTAGCGCTCAATATTTATAGTTTGTGCGCGTGTGTGTGTGCGTGCGTGTGTGCGTGCGTGTGTACTAGTTGATCAGCTAACGCTGATGATATCAGAAAAGGTGTGCAAGGCTAATTTAATCTGATTTTGGTAATGGTAGTTTTATTTTGAAGATGCATTCAGGTTTCTTTGGAATACATCACATAGTGTAGTTCAAAATTCTACATGTCCAAAAAGGAGTAGGAAGAAGCAAAGCTTTTTGGTTGTCATACTCTACAACGCTCAATACTTAGTTACTTTACCTTTTGTGCAAACTGTAAGTAATACATCTAATTTTTGTCATAATGCTCAATATTTATACTTTCTTAGGTTGTGTGTACTGCTCACATTTTAGAAGAAAAATGCAGACTGCCAGCTGGTGAGATAACATTATCTAGATGATACTAAGGGAGGTTGTATCCGTCATTCTTCGCGGTTTGTGTGAATTTTTAAAAGAAAATGCAAACATTTGAAGTTATCTAATCTAAAATGGTCAATATTCATAGTTTATTGGCGGTTTGTGTGGCTTAAAAAAAAAAAAAAAAAAAAAATGGTCAATATTCATAGTTTATTGGCGGTTTGTGTGGCTTAAAAAAAAAAAAAAAAGCTAGCTGATATGTTACCATGGAAATGTCAAAGCTGACATGCTAGTTTTACTGCTGCAACTGTTAACTGATTACAGCTTTGATTTTCTTCACAGAAAAGCGGATGTCAAATGAGCGCAAACTCCATGCGATGTCCAGCAGTAATTGAGTTTGGGAAGTACGAGGTTCAAACCTGGTACTCCTCACCTTACCCGCCTGAGTACTCACGGTATTCTTTATTTGTACGCAAGCAAATTGCATCAGTTATGTTATTAAAAGATCATCTGGCATGTTTGTTTGGTCAGATTACAACGGCTTTATTTGTGCGAGTTCTGTCTGAAATACATGCGAAGCAAAAACATCCTCCAGAGGCACACAAAGAAGTGCGGCTGGTTCCACCCGCCAGCCAATGAGATCTACAGGAAGGACGACCTCTCAGTCTTTGAGGTCAGCTTTGCCTTTCCAGCAATGAAGCAATAAATGCATGCTAGATGGTGTTTTGTGGGTGGAGGAGGGAAGAAAAGATTTTTTTTTTTTTTTTACCGAGTGTCCTTTTTGCTCTTTTTCCGCCCTGTTTAGGTTGATGGAAATGTCAGCAAGCTGTTCTGCCAAAACCTCTGCCTGTTAGCCAAGCTTTTCCTGGATCACAAGACCTTGTATTACGACGTGGAGCCTTTCCTCTTCTACATACTCACAAAGAACGACGAGAAAGGCTGTCATCTTGTGGGCTATTTCTCGAAGGTGGGTGGGGGAATGATGCAACACTTGAAGCCAATGCAATTTAATGTGTCGTCTTCGCACCGCTTTTGCATTTATTTGCCCATTTAGCCCTTAATGTCTCAGTTCCCTGAAAGCTTGCTGCCTTTTGATTCATTTTTTTATTGAACTCTCTCCGCCAATGCCCGAATGAGGACAATGGCAGGTGCAGTAAATTGCCAGCTTCAGCAGCGCACCTCTGACATACTTGATCTGTTTCTCCTTCCCGCAGGAAAAGCTTTGCCAGCAGAAGTACAATGTCTCCTGCATAATGATCTTGCCTCAGTACCAAAGGCAAGGATTTGGACGCTTTCTTATTGACTTCAGTAAGTTCCTTAATGTTTTTTTTTAAAGGGCACTCACGTTTTCTTGGCTGTTTAAGCTTAAGTGTTGAATTTCTAGCTGTTGGCAAGTTGCTGTCATTTGTTTAAAGGGAAAATGCACTGGAATTTCGACAATCATCCACAATCCTAATGTGAAACATGAACGCATTTATTTTCCCTTTTCCTTGCGTTCCAAAGCCAGAACACAAAGTAGTTTGAGCTATCCAGCATTGCATGTCATTGGGAAGCAACTATTTCCACTATGAAGCCTTCTAATAAAAACTCTAATAATATTTATATCAGGGGTGTCAAAGTTAACATGCTAACAGAAGTGTCCTTTATTTTTTTGACACGCAGTAAACATAAGCGGTATAGAATATGAATGAAATGAGTACAGAACCACCATCCACTTGGAGTTCGGTTTTCAGAGAGGCTGTGTACCACAAATATGCACATTAGCACTCAAAAAGGTCATCAGCTCTTTCTTTTATGCATTCCTACATGTTTTCAGCATTTGGGACCAAATGTGGGGTGAAAAAAGAATGGAAAAAATACAGTACAGTATATTGGTCTATACTAGTGAATGAAGAAGGGATTGTGGGATAAATTGCCGCTCGCATTAACCATTCACAAACTGGGGATTTCTGTTATTTTTCCCCAAAAAATAAAAGCCCATGTTTCTAATATTCATATCCTTTGAAATAAAATTTGGTGTAGTAATTGTGGTTGCTTATTGAATTGTTATAACAGAGTTTTACAACCCTACGTATTATATATAAACATGTATTTTTTACCTGTGATTGTTAGTTAACTATGGACAAAAGGCGATCAATCGCTATCACATATTTTATTCAATTGACTGCCCAGTTTTGTGTACATGCTGTGATGAAGCATTAACAGGTCCTTTGATGTTAGCATGTAATACTTACACTATCCTGCCATATTTTGATGGTTTAAGACTTTACTGTAACTTGTGTCCTAGTGAAATGGTTTCGCACACCCCATCGGAGCTCACAGTACTTCCGTCAACAACAGCAGCAGAGAAACAGTGACGACACTTACAATGTCCGCTTTCATTGGAATGGCTGTGTCTTTCAACACAAGACTTGCGCTCCAGGCCTCGGCTAAAAAATGCTGGCAGTGAACCAGCGTCTTTTTGAGGCTTTTTAGTGCAGTTTTGAGCCAGTAGTAGGCACTCTTCCATCTGTCCCGTTGCAGCGGCTAGAGAGCTGTGTGTTACTCCGCCAGATAAATATAGTTTTTTTCTGTTAGCTGTAACGATAACATAATGGCCGTAGCTTGGGTAATATACAGATCAGTTATGTAATTGGGACACTTTTTCTGAGTTTTTTTTTTTAGGGCTTTATCATGGAAATAGCTGCCTGCCATTCCGTGCAATGTTACCTAGGCTCTTATAAACTCTTTACGTCTTCGGAATGCACAGGAAAGGGAAATATGTGTTCTTGTTTCGCATGAAGATTGTGGATGATGGGCAAAATTGCAAAAAAAAAGTGCAGTTTTCCATTAAGGCTCGGAAGTGGCCTAATCAGGAGCATTCATGAGCAGCTCTTAGACAATCAAACTGGATTAAGAGTAAGAAACAGTACAGTTCTGTTCGCATACATTATTTAACACATTTTCTTTACAAATGTGTCACACCCTTACTTTCAAAGCAGCGTATCATTTTCCATCATACTGGAGAGCCGCTGCTAGACTACTGGGCGGTAATGGAGCATCTGATTTCATGCTCACTTTGGGGAGCCATTGAGACTCACGCACACACAGCAAGGATCTTGCGATGTTGAGAGTGAGCCGATAACAAAAGACGGGGAGGATTAAGGGAGATTGAACGCAGCCGAGTTGTCAGCTCTTTGAGGACTTGATATTGGGAGACGTAGCGCCGGAGATGGGAAGTTGTTTAGATTAACAGATTTTCCTTTTCTGTCGGATTGTAGGAACAGTCAGGTAGCTGAAAGACAGGCACATTCATAGCTCAAGGGCTCAGACGTAAGACGATAAATATTCCAATTAACGCCTCTTTTCAGTGAAGTCTAGTCTCTTATAGTCACTGGGCGCATGGTTCGGGTTCCTTTTTAATAGCGCTGGGTAAAGAACATTGGCATTAACAGCTGTGGTTGAAGGCAACCGCATGCATTTTTGTTTCATTTGTACAAACTTATGTCAGTAGCTGCATCTCAAATATGAGCGGTCAGCTTCCAGCAGCTTTATGTACGAAACACGCACTTTAAATAACGTTGCTACTCTCTCTCTACTGCTTAGGGGCGTCCCTAAACAGCTTTTCACTTTGGATACAATATCGATATCAGTTTCACAAGGATGCTCGTGCTGTTTTTTGTGCTGTTGCTTCAGATGCGTGATGGTGTTAGTCATGTTGAACTTGCCTGGTTCTGTGCCACCACCACAAACTCATGCATGATGGATTTTTTGGACTTGGCAATGTTGGACCCACTTCTTTCTTGTTAGCTGAATAGAAGTACTGGAGTAGAGTTTGGAATGGACTGCTCTTATTGCTGTGCTATTATTACAGATTTTAAATACAGGCGTTGTTTTTCTGATATTGCACCGATTGTGTCCCAACATGCCTAGTATTGTTGTTTACAATGAACATATCACCACTATTAATGTTGGCTGAGCAGTTTGCTTCACCTCTTTTACAACATTGGTTCTCATGCTCTTGCTGTGTTGTGCCATAGACGTTACTAAATAACCATATAATCAAAGAGAGCTGTAGGCAACTTTCTGATTTTTGATTTTTTTAAAATCAACTCCACAAGATGACACTAGCAGCATCCAGCAGCTTTATCTACTTCTACGTGCACTTTAAAAGGTTGTTATGGTGTTCCACTTGCGGTATTGTTGTTTATGAGCTCATAAACAGTTTCAATATGGAGCAGTTTGTTCCCTACTGCTAATGCAACATTGGTTCTGTTGCTGTGTGTCGTGCAATAAGTTCTGAGTTAAAACTAAATTTAAATAAGTTAAATAAAGGGCAATAATTACACAATAATAATTACACAATTTACTCTACATGACACAGTGTAAAGAACACAAGAGGGGGAATTGCAGTGTTTGGAGTGGCGTTTCCTTTTTAAATCATCATTCAAAAGCCTCCTGTTTTGTTGTATTAAGAATATCATACTTGACAGACACTGAGTGGGGGGAGATGAAAAAAAGGCTGCGAGGAAGGAATATTTACAGGGAAGTGTTCACGATCATTCAGCACTGCATCTTTTTTACCACGTGTTTGCCGAATAGTATGTGCTTGTTTGACGGCGGGTCATGGGTGCACATTAAAAGGCATTAATTAATTCCATGCAGTTCGTAATGGATGACCCTTGACGGTGGCTGCTATGGAACTAATTACACACACATCCAGCATATTAGTTTTCTTGTTATCGCTTGCTTTTGAAAGCAATACCACTGCCTTTTTGTTGCTGCGTTGTTAATTCTCTCCTCCAGCATCTGTCATAGCTTTGGAGGAGAAGAGAACTGATTGCTTCTCTTGTACTGTTTCAAGGTGAAATCCCAATCAAGGGTCACATCCTTGCATTAAAAAGACAAGAGATAATGGACAGTGGGGAGGATTTCAAATGCAATCTGAAGTCACCCAACAGTTTTTTCCTACGTCTTGACCGAAGCATTTTAATTTCTTTTTTAGGTTACCTTCTCACCAGGCAAGAAGGACAAGCCGGCTCCCCAGAGAAGCCGTTGTCAGATCTGGGTCGCTTATCCTACCTGGCATATTGGAAAAGTGTCATCCTGGAGTACCTCTATAAGCACCCTGATAAATACGTCAGTGTTAAAGAAATAAGCAGGGCCACTGGGATGTGTCCGCACGACATCGCCGCCACGCTGCAACACCTCAGCATGATTGACAGACAGGAAGGACGGTCAGTTTGTTGCACGCCGCCGCCACCACTGCCACCTTACCTCCGGTCTCTGTCATGTGTGTGCGTGTGTGTGTGTGTGTGTGTGAGTGACGTTTGACTTATCCAGGCCAGCGGGTATTTTTAACAGCGTCTCCATTAGTCTTGCTGATTATTGACAGAAGTAAGTCAGGTTGAGCACCGCCAAGGACAACGGGCACGTGCTGGCCCACACCACTCCATGCAGCCACGCTGATGAGGGGCCGTGCTGATTATCCCTCACGATATCAATACCGTCAAAGCGGGGGGCTAAGTGTGCCGTTGTACTATTTGAGTTATGCTGAATTGAATGTAAGGAAAAAAACAAACATGTTTTTCTTAGCAGAAACATGTGTTACGACTGGCCATACCGTAAAAGCTGTAATTAAACTGCAAAGAGGACAGGGTTTTAATTAAAATCAGATGATAATTTAGAAATAAATAAAAATGTAAATGAAAATGCTGGCCCAATAAATAAAAATGCCACCTTATATTTTTAATAGTATTTTAGAAGTGTGGAAATAAAACTTAAAGATACCAGATAAGTAAGTAAAAATGAATATACAGTGGTGTCAGTGTTGTTGTTTTTTTGCATTTTTGACACAAAAAATGTAAATATTAGTCAATTAGTCAAAAAAACCCTGCAGTTTCTAAAGAACATTTTAATTAAGGTAGACAAAAATTCAAACCTACTTGGCCGTTAGGTGAAAAAATGATTGGCTTCTGTTAAAACATAACAAGATTTAATTGAGATCTGTTGGTCTGGAAAAGGTTATAAAGCTATTTTTAAATCTGGGGGACTTCAGCGAACCACAGTGAGAGCCATTATCCACAAATGGCGAAAAAATGGAACATTCTCACATCCCAAAATTAGCCCAAGAGCGCAGTGCCAACTCACCCAAGAGGTCACAAAAGACCCCACAACATGCACCCCAAATGCATTTTGTGGCCCTATGATATCAGTTATACATTTTTCTCAAATTCCGTTTTTATCTGTTTTTAATATTTTTTAATTACGTTTTTTTACTTTTGTGCTTATTTTATCACGTTAGATTGTCAGTGAAGAAAATGACAGTTTCATAAATGCAAAAATCCTTACATTTATTGATGCAATACTTCATTGCACAATTGTGCCAAGTATTTCTGAACAATGTAGCATCGCTCATTACTACAAAATCCTTAACAATCATACCTGTGCTGGTGGTTAAAAAAAAAAGACACTTAAAGATGCATCTGTTATAGCTTTATTAATGTAAGCTATTTTTGACACTCTTATCTTACCACTATTGGACTTATTTTGAAGGCCGGAAGTGTGACATGTTGAAAATGTGTTGTGACTATGGCTAAGTGAGAGAGTGTCTCTTGAAGCTGTGGCTCTCCCTATTTCACACACAACTTGCACAAAGTCAGCAAGCAACCTAAAAGACGTCGTTACGTTACATTAACTAGCACTAAGCACATAGCATGCTCTGCTAAAACAAGCTAACCCAGCTAGCTTACACCGGCTATTGCTGTATGTGACCTCACGCTGACACGGGGTGACCAGTAAGAGGTTTTTTTGCTTCCGGTTGTCTCCTCGACATTTTTAGTTCGGGAGGAGGCTGATTAGTGTTTAAGCACTGTTGCCAATTTTTCAGTAAGAAAAGCAGCTATTGGCTGTCCTAAAAGTTGCTAGATGATGCCATCGTCTAATTTGCATATCATTTGTATGCATGCTGCAGGAAAAAAGCAGAACCTTGTAGGAGAGACAAATAAATGATTAAAAACACCTTATGTTTAGAACTACAAATAAACTTGATTCTTGGTTTGTTGAGTTCAAATCGTTGTCATTTTATCAAAAAATAATCCAACAGTAAAACACAAACATAATGAACACATCCTCCTCTTTGATGAAGGCTCAGTGATGATAAAGAAACATTTTTTAGATCCGAGCGGCTTGAGCACGTGTGATTAATTTGCGCTTCCGACGTGCAGAGCCCCACGTCATGCTCAGTGTGCCACGGAAGCGGTACACTAGCAGCTTGTGGCTGCCTTTGGGCGGGGCGGACCTGTCAACAGCACCCGCTGCTGCTCAGTGACAATGCAGAACAAAACATTCTTTCACAGTACCAGAAAGCTCTTCAACGATGCCACAAAAATTAGCTAGAATAGTCGCTAATCGCTTTTGAAAAAATATTTTGCCAAGTTGGCAACACTGCTGTGAGGACACGCCGATGTGGTCCGCCGCTGGGGAAATGTTTCCACACACGAACCTTCCTTCTCCTCAGTTACAGCATTTCATTCACACTGTCAGTTTTTGTCAGATTCCACACTAAACAGCGAATATCGTTTTTATTGGCTAATTCCACCATTCCGTTGTGTTGTCACTGACTAATATTTCACTGTGTTGGCTCTGAAATGTTTCATGTCACAAACCATGCAGAAAAATAGGAAATCAATTATTTGTGTATTTTTAATAATTTAATTTTTTTTTTACAAATATGCAAATTTTGAATTCAAAATTAAAGTGATATATAACACCTTTTTTATGTTTACATTAATTATTTGGAGTGCACACGAAAGTGGAAAGCAAAACCTAGCTCTTTTTGACCACATGGCCATTTATTAACAAGTGTACTGCACAACACGGCAGCGACAGAACCAATGTTGTAATAGCACAATAGCAATATTTTAAACCGCATGCACAGGTAGGTAAAGGTAGTGGTACTTCAAATGTAGCTACTGCCATCTTTATTGACCACGCTGAATAACAAATACACCAGGAGGTTGCCAACAGCCACAGCTGTTAATGCCATTGTTCTGTTTAGTTTTTTTGCTGGGGTGCTAATTAGAGCCCCTGGCGGGTGCTTTGCTTTCTGTAGAACACACACCTGCTGCCAACTATTTGTGGTTAAGTAAAAACAGGCGTTGATTGGATCGTTATTGGTAACAGCATTTCGATGACTTTTATGAAATATTATGGAAGAAAAGTGTGAATTATGTGTGGGTTTCTTACTTCAACTACATAGATATCATGATGTAACATCCATTGTCACGTAATTACTGTATTGTGGTATTATCATTAAAAAAATGTCATTGTTATGGGCTCGTATCTCAGGGTGGTGCTGATAAGGAGAGAGCGACTAATCCAGCGGCACATGGAGAGGCTGAGGGCCAACCCTCGCCAGCCCGAGGTGGACCCCGACGCGCTGCACTGGACGCGTTCCACGTCGCTCAATGACGTCCTGTCCGAGGAGGAGCGTGAGGCAGAGATAGATGTAGGTTTCCACCATATGTCTGGCTTGCCCGCCATGCTTGATGTTTTCAAATAGAGGCCAATAACCAGCATTTAAAGGCATTTAAATATCACGCCAAATTGCACTCATCAATGACGGCAAACATCTGAGTGGAATGTTTCGCATTGTACGAGCATAAAACCTGCAGGGATTCATTTGTCACCATGCTAATTCCCATTAGCCCCATTGCTCACATGCAGGAGTCGCGTCCCTCCCTGAGACAATGCATCTCGTCTGTTTAATTACCAGGCTGAGCGACTGAGGGTGCAGGCCAGTTGCTGGAAGAGAGAAGCGCGAGAGAGCCACGTGATGACTCACAGCCGCAGCCATTCGCTCACCAAGGTGCACTGTAAGGTGCCCTACAGGACATATGAGCGGCGCTACGCACCCTCATGGAGCCGACGCATCCAGCAGCCGCAGAGCGTAAGCGATGATGATGATGATGATGACAACGAAGCAGTGGATGACTCCAACTATGATGGCTCACCGCCTGTCCTGACAAGGGCTTGTGAGATGCTGGCAGCCAAGCGAAAGGTGACTTTTATTGTTTGTTGTTATGAATCACGGTCACCTCCTCCTTGCGTAATTACAAATCATACACTCTCCCAAGCGGGATTCACATCGAACGCATTCTTATTCTAGGACAGTAGAATTAAATGCACATCAGAAAATATTTTTCCGCCTCCTCTCACTTGATTAGTGTTGTGTATTCAGGCGAGATGAAAGTTGGGATAAATATTCATGAATCCGGCTGAGGGTTCAGTGGAGCTCCACTGTCATCCGGAGCCTACTTGTGCGCCTGCAGCTGGGGATAATGGATTGTTTTCACTGCTGGTGACCAGACTGTGCAGGCATTAAACCTTGTACTATTGTCACGTCACTGGTCATGCTATATTTACCTCCCTGCCTCTTCTTTGTATGTTATGTTTTTCACTGCCCCCTGCTGCTGGAGATGATATTACAACTAAGACAATGAAGACAAACCACCCGATATGGAAAAGCTTGGATGTCATAAAATGCGGTAGTCACATTAATGGTTCCACGTTCCTGTGAGGCAAGCAAAGGGCAGCCGCTGTGTCGTGGCAACCGCTGAGAAATGTAAAATGTCGACTGTGGTTTGCCTGTCTCATTTGTGGCTCTCTCATTGATCCAACACTGGAAGTCTTCCAGTGTTTTTACTTTCTGAATTTTTGCTCCATCCCCGG
This sequence comes from Oostethus manadensis, assembly GCA_024372805.1. NCBI lineage: Eukaryota > Metazoa > Chordata > Actinopteri > Syngnathiformes > Syngnathidae > Oostethus > Oostethus manadensis. Next base: position 3,494,344 of record QODF01000233.1, on the reverse strand, counting down.
TATAGGTCATCCACCGAGTGGCTCAGTTTTCATTCACTGCAGAGCAACTCGCATTGAACGTCTTGTTTTTTGTTGTTTTATCATTTCAGAGGAGCGTCACACTGAAGAAGAGGGGACGTAAACGAAAGAGAATAAACAGCAGCGTGACAACCGAGACCATCTCTGAGACAACCGAGGTGCTGAATGAGCCTTTTGACAACTCTGAGGACGAGTGTGCTATGCCGTTGTTGGAGCGCACCATCAGAGCGAGCGAGGTGGATGGCGAAGAAGAGAAGGGAAAAGCGACAAATATAATCACGCCTGTGAAACGCAGAAGAGGTCGACCGAGGCTCAAGGAGAAGACGCAGAGAGACAATTTTCAAAACTGGAGTGAAGGTAATAGCATTGCCTTTTCTAAGAGTGCAACTTGGTAGTAATTTTGTTTCTCAACAAAGTACATGACATGTACAAACTGAACAGAAACCTTAAATAAAATATGCATTATTTTGTTCGTAGACGCTGATGTCTGCAAGACACCCAGCAGACCTCGTCCGTTGAAGCGAAAGAAAGGTTGGCCCAAAGGAGTCAAGCGAGGCCCTCCTAAGTGGCGTCTTAAGAACGAACGCAAAATGGGCTTCAAGCTGAACCTTTACACGCCGCCCGAAACTCCGATGGAGGCAGAGCAGCACCACATTCAGGCCGAGGAAATGCACGCCGACCACGATGGCAGCCGGGCGGCCAAATGCTCAGCCCGTCCACATTTAATGTCACAGAGTCTCCAACCGGAGCCCCCTGGCCCAGCTGATCATCACTGGCAGAAGTCTAGCTCCCACAGCGGGTCGCAGGTAGCCTCTGCGGCATGCTCGCCTGACGCCTCTCCTGTGGCCACGTCACCAAGACACAAAGATGGAGGCCAGTCTCCAGAACCTCGAGAAAATGACCGTCAATGCGAGGACGAGCTGTACTCCCCAACCAAACATCACAGCACAGAAGTTGTTGCGTCGCCGGATAATCATAATGAGAAGAAGCAGACGACCCGAGATCTGGATGAAAATGATGAGAAGATGGGAGATCTTGAGCGTTTCCAAATGGAGGCTGAGCAAAGGTCACAAGAACGCACTCAACCTTTTTTAGAGCCAGAAGAAGGCGGTGAGAGTGCATCGGGTCACCAGCTTTCTAAAGTTCCGACCAATGAAGAAGAATCAGCCACTGCTGCAGATAGCATTCAAGATGAAGGCGCTGAAATGAAAGCAGCATCACAGCTTCCTGCAGCGGAAGCGCTCTCTTCAGTAGCAGCTGTGGACTCAGATAACCCTGTTGAGTCTGAGTCAGAAGGAGAAATTGCACCCAGTCCTGGTCATGTGCCACCTCCTCCTCCTAAGAGGCCACCGCTCAGTCCCGTGCTTGGGGATGACCCCCCAATCAGCGCAGAGATCGACTCTGAGACCGCCCAGGCTGTTCAGTCCCTGACGCAGGAGAGTGAGCGGGACAGCGTCTTCCAGGACTGTGTGGAGACCCAGGAATCCTGCAGGAACTTGCACACTTACGCCCCCATCACCCCAATGGAGGACTGCCCCCAGTCGGACCACAGCAGCCCACTTTCATCGGCGCACTCACATCCCAGCCAGTCGGTGCGCTCTGTCAACAGCCCGGCTGTGTCCATCCTGGAGACGGGCTACACGCAAATCAGCCCCGACCACAGCGCCATTTCCGTGCCATCCATCCACAACATGGAGACCAGCCCCATGATGGATGTGCCGTCTGTGTCGGATCACTCCCAGCAGGTGGTGGACAGCGGCTTCAGCGACCTGGGCAGCATCGAAAGCACCACAGAGAACTATGAGAATCCCAGCAGCTACGACTCCACCATGGGAGGCAGCATCTGCGGGGCCGGCCCCTCCCAGGGTGGCTGTCCCTATGGGGGAATACCACCCAGCAGCCTGTCCCAGAGCAGCTGCGCCGTGAGCCAGCAAATGGCTGCCGTCAACCCTGGCAGCTGTGGTATGATTCAGCAGAACAGCCTAAGCTCTCCGCCGCACTGCAACGTGAAGTCCCCGCAGGGCTGTGTGGTGGTGGAGCGGCCCCCCAGCACCAGTCAGCACAGCCAGCGAGGCACGCACAGCCAACACAACTCCCACAGCAGGCATGGCCCTCACAATCAGCACAGCCAACACAATCAGCACGGCCCTCACAATCAGCTAAGCCAACATAGTCAACACAATCCCCACAGCCAACATGGCCACCACCACCACAATCACCTGCCGCACAATCAGCTCAGCCTGCACAATCAGCATGCAACACATAACCTTCACAATCAGCACGCCGTGCAGGACACCACACCCCAGTGTGCCATTCCCACCAACTTTGCCACCACCATGCAGCTGGCGGATATCCCCGAATCTGGCAACCCCAACTTCACTCTCTATGAGAGAATCAACCACCAAGGGGAATATGGCGGCGGGCACTACCCCCAGTCGTCGGGCCTCAGTCTTGCTAAGCTGCAGCAGTTCACAAACACGTTCATCGAGCATCCCCACTCACTCCCCTTCAACCATTCAGGATCGCACCCCATCACGTCGTACGCCAACACCTCCTCGCTGTCATCGCAGCACACCAGCCTGGTGTCTTTATCTCAGACGCCGCATCGAGTCCCCAACCCCCAGGTGCAGGCCACCATGACTCCACCCCCCAACCTCAGCTCCCCGCCGACGGCCATGATGCTGCAGCGCAATATGGGAATCCCACCCTCCCAGCGCATTCAGTCCCAAATGGCGCCCAAGAGTCAGGTCATGTCGGTGCGCTCCAAGTCAGCCCCGTTGTCACACCACCACCACCCTCATCACCACCACCACCACCACCAGCAGCAGATGTACGCCCGGCCGCCGCAGACCGTCGCCATGCAGGCGCAGCCCAGGACCCTGGCCGGCATGCCCCGCATGAACATGAGCGTCAACATCATGCCCGCGCCGGCCTACAACTCCATGAACATGTCGTCCCTCAACGCCATGAACACCTACGGCATGAGCCAGCCCATGATGAACAGCAGCTACCATGGCAACCATGCCTACATGAACCAGTCGCCCCAGTACTCTATGCAGATGGGCATGATGGGAACGCAGCCATACCCCCAGCAGCCCATGCAGGCTGCACCACATGGCAACATGGTGTACACTCCAGCTAGTCACCATGGTTACGTGAACACGGGCATGTCCAAGCAGTCGCTGAAAGGGCCTTTCATCAGGCGGTAACCCTGATGCACTGATCTGGCCTTCTTTTTGTTTTCCTTTAGTGTGCGTTTGATTTGATTTGTTCTTAAAGAGACGAAACCAGCAGCAGCACTTGGAAAGAATGCAAACATTTCATCCACTTTGAAGCTAATGTTTTCAAATGAATTTAAAGAAGTATTTTTGTTCTTCTTAAAATGGGAAGCCTTAGATCACAGCGATAATGGTGATGAAATCTTATTTAACAAGGCAGGTCTCAGAGGCTCCGAGGTGGGCGTCATCAGTGCTCTTGCAGTCGTGTAGCAGCCTCCACTCAAGCCATTTAATGTGCCTGCTGCAAGTGGAATATGTTCAGTGTACCTGTCTAACAGTGCTGACAATTAGTTTGTACTATATTCATGCCTTTGTATATTTAAATTATTGTACGTATTTTGTAAAGTGGCAACTTTAGCATGCTTGGCTCTCCGTTAGTGACAGTGCATTGAGTAGTACTGTACAAGTGTCGTGCTTAATAGCAAAGCCATTTTAAAGATATCGGGCCTTTTATTAAGTTTCCCTCTGCAAAGGGAGAAAGATGAAGCTATATTTTGTTAATTCTAAAAATGTACAAAACCCCCCACAACATATGTAAACTTTAGTCCTGTTTTCTGTTGCGCTTTGAGAGGATTTATTGCTATATCTATGTGTATAATTCTGAAGTCTTTTTGTAACAGATATCCTTCAGGCAGCTTTCTGTTTAATAAAGCAGACTGATTTCTGTTCACATATTTGCGTGTTTGTTTGTACCCTCAATTTCAAAACTAAACACTGATAGAATAATAAAAATGTAGTCCAAAGTTGCTATTTTGCATAATCTCATCTGTAGACGTGTTTTATAACGTGAGCTTCACATGCATGTCACCTCTCTGAAGATGCGAGATGAGACAACCCTCAACCCTCATCTTGACCGTGTGACTCGTCGCTTTTCGTTTGCTGACTCTCTTCTTTCCGGCCTTGCAGGAGGTGCTCGTCCAGCGCCCTCAGCTGCTTTAGGAAGCCCCAGTTGGGCATGATCCTCCTGTGCGACTTGACGTGCTCTACGGCGTCCACCAGCGTCATCTCCTGGCATATCCTCAGGTAGGCGAGGAACAGCGAGGCAGATCGACTCCTCCCCATGACGCAGTGAACCAGCAGTTTGTCTGCAGGTACACACACAGCATTGGTGAACTTCTTCTACATTCGTCAACTTTATTGCAAAAATTAAGCAGTATTTGAAGCATCAACAACCCTCTTAACCATGCATAAGAAAAACCTGCAAGGTACGTGGTGGGATACGTAGCTGTCTACGAGGTGGCAGGCGATAGCGATCTCTGCTCGCAGAGTGAGTGTACTGTGTACACTCAGTGTACTGTTGTCCTAACAATCTTGGGTAGCGTCCTACGCCCAGTTTCCCCACACACACTGCACAACAAAAACAAACATGTCTGCCGTGTGGAATTTACCTGCCAACACATGCCACAAAAACAGCACAAAATCTTTCCGGGGTGGGCGGTTAAAAAGCTGTATTTTAATACGCCATATGTAGAACAAACTCCGGCCCATTCGGCAGCTAACGTAGCCAGAACGCTGGCCGGCACTTGGATGTGTGTGCGTGACAGACGTGCTAAAGTCCTTCTAGAGATCCAGCAATGCACTCGAGATCACAGCCAAAGTTTCTTTAATTACTAGCTCGATAAAAAAATGGCGTAATCTTTGAGGACCTTGGCATTTATGCTCGTCATAAATAAATAAAATAAATGTATAAGCAAGCCATGTGATCGGGATCAGTATCCGGCGATTCCACTGATGGACGATTGGTATTGGTATCTGTAGCTTAAAAACCTGTCTGGAGCATCCCTAATATATTTTCATCCTGTTGGGGGCAGGTAATGATGGCCTCTTTACTTGGCTGATTGGTTCTTTCCATAATATGAATTGTAACGGTTATCCAATAGGGCAGTCGCTGAGGATCAACCTGACTTCTGCACAAAACAACTGAAGGTCCAAACCCCATTAATAAGGCAAGAAATTCCACTAAGTAAACATGCACATCTGTGAAGTGGAAGACTAGCTCCATGAAGTAGTCAAAAAAGCAAAGGGGGGCTACTTTGAGGGAATCTAAAACATAAGACACTTTTTTGTGAAGCACACAAGTTAGTTTGTAGTTTTGATACCTTCAGCGTGAATCTACATTTGAAACAGTCATGAAAATAAATGGCATCGAGTGAGACTTTTGGCCTGTTTTATGTAAATGGAAATAATTGATACATATTAGTTTAAAAATGACTAAGATGCAAATACAAAAATTATAAGCGGTGCTCACACGGTCCAAATAAAAAATTTTTTTTTAAGTAAAAACTTTTAAAATTAAGTTTTATGGAAGTTTCAGTTAAAAAAAAAAAATCTAATTGGCTAATAATTATGAAACTTTTTACAGTAAAAATTGTAAAAGTGGTCCCTAAGTTAAAAAATAATTAATGTAAATAAAAACCCAAATAAGCCAAAATGTTTGATTGCTTGAGAAAATGATTAAAATAATTACAAAAAATGTTTTTAAGAAGTAAACAGAAAATTTGAATGGGCTAACGTTTTTGATATTTTGGGAAATTTGCAGAAAAAAACGATTCAAGCAACGCTTGTACAGAAAAAATGAAAAAGCACAAAAGTTTCTGATTCTTAATTTTCCAATTGTAATGTAAATTTACGGTAAATAGCAAATAGTAAGTGGTGCTTGTAAAAAGATCATATGAAAATGACAGAAGCACATAAATTTACAGTAGTCCTTCCAAAGATATTACAATTAAAAAATTACATAGTAAAAATCAAAGTCCTCATTAGGATCGTGGGGGGTATGCTGGAGCCTATCCCAGCTGACTTCGGGCGACAGGCGGGTTACACCTGGACTGGTGGCCTGTCAATCACAGGTGATACGTAAATAGTAATAGTTTTAAGTAGCGCTTCCATATCAGGTGATGCAATAAAAATACAACAAAAATCAATTAACATAGTGTCTCTAATAAAGACCATTTAAATTGACAGTACAAATAGATTTAAATGGCGCTTCTAAAAATAGAAAAAAATAAAAAAAATGATCAAATAAATAAAAAGCTGAAACTTTTAATAAGAAAAACACGTTGATTCTTACTCTTTAAAAAAGTGGATTAAGTGGTGCTTTAAAATAAGTTCATATAACAAACACCTTTAGGTTCTGTATTAATGACGTTTTTATGACTCGTATCTTTTCATTTGGGCTCAATACACTTCCAGTTTCTTACTGCGGGGGTCGCTCAGTGCCGCCTTAATGAACTGGGCCGCAGAGAAAAAATACTGGCTTAGGTTGAAGTTTGGGGTGTCTGCCGCCAGCACGCCATGGTAGACCACGCCCATGTCGCCATAGTAACTAGCTCCGGTGTCCACGTTGTTCCACGTGCCCTCTGCTGCGTTCAAGACGTGCGTAATGCCCAGCCTCTTCAGCTTCAGCTTGTCCTTTGCTGTGTCCCTGTCGCAGTGGACGTCACGTCAATCCACTTGTCATCTTTTTTGGGGGGGCAGGTGTTGTTTACTTACTCGTCGCCGATGTAGACGTGAGGCCACACCTCGCTGTAGGGAGTGTAGGCCGGGCAGCCACGGTTGAGGATTTTGTCCAGCTCGTAGCCGCTGGGTGTCACGTAGTCGTCGCTGGTCTCTGCAGCAGCCTGCTTCCTTTCACACATCATTTATTTGCTTGCTGCTTTATGTAACGCCAAAAAAGAAGCCTCTGGCGGCCTGTTGTCCTTTAAAGCAGGATGTGCGAACGCTTCCTGAAGGAACGATTGTGTAACCGCTGCTGCTGCTGCTGCTGACGGCGGCCGTCAAATGCAGAGTTTATTTTTAGGACTGTGATGTGGCTAGTGCCCCTGACTTTATCTGCCACGCTGGAAAACTTCCACTCAGCCACCCGCCTCAAAGCAAGCTGCGCTAATCTTTACAGCTGGCAGGATGCACAGACTCCCGACACTCTAATACACCGCGTTCCAAATTATTATGCAAATGATTTTGGATCTGATTTTGCTAAATAGCCAATATAAATTACAGTCATCATTTTCAAGTCATCAACCTTCAGAGTACAATTTGAATGTTATTGAACAAACCACTCAATGATGCGAGAAGCAGGGAGTACTTTCAGTGTTAGTGTAAACCTGCCAAAATGTGCAAATGTATTATACTCAACATGCCATTTGACTCTTGAATACACTTCACAGCGCTGCGTTTTGTTGCATGTTCCTGGTTTCACTTTCAGGTTCAGTTTGTACAGATAAATACATATTATCAGTTGTCATAATATTTCAAATGGGGGGGGGGGCCCAGCAAATAAGTGAGAACCACTGGGTTAAGGCAATTGAGAACACACCCCCCCCCCCCCCATTTGAAATAAAATTTGCTAACTGATACATGTTTATTGATCTGTACTGCACAAACTTGAAACTAAAACCAGGAAAATAAAACAGAACGGAGTGCTGTGAAGCATACAAGTATTCACAAGTCAGTTTGCATGTTGAGTATGATCAATTTGGATGTTTGAAACATTGAAAGTACTTTCAAAAAAACAAAAAACCACACACCGCCCCACTATTTGAGAAGCTCTTGAGTAAGGTTAGGGGAAGAAAAACGGTACAAACCATGAGTTTCTCTCCTTTTAAGCCCATAGCAGCCAATGAAAAAAGGCATTATTTTTTATGAGAAGGTGCTTTCTCATGCATCAAGGTCACCTTTACTGACCATGAAGGGCCTACCATCTTTCTCCCGATGATTCCGATCCAAAACATGACTCGGCCACCTCCTTGCTGACATCACAGCCTTGTTGAGTTATGCTGCCTGTACTCTACTTCACCCATCCGGACCACACAAGGTTGCACGGTGCTCATCGGTAAACAAAAATTTATATTTCTGTATGAATTAATCTTCATGCATCCGTTTCTGCTTGTGAGTATTGCTTGGGGGTGGCCAAATAGTAGCTATAACTGCATGCCTCTGGAGGATCCTACACCTTGAGGCACCAGCAGCTGCTTTGTAACGTTTTTTTGGCAGGTGCTCTTGATTTGATTCATTTGTCTGGCAGAAACTTAATAATGCAACTCCCAATTACGGATAAACACTCTCTCCGGTAGGATGCCTGTATCTGTAACAAATGTTATGTGTTCACTTGTAGGTGGAAGAAAGTCAAGTGTTTCACGGCTGCGTCATGAACTCCACTATAGAAATGTGTTTTCTTCAAGTTCATTTGTTAAACTACAGTACCATTTCATAATGAATTGGAAGATGTGTCTATTGCTGAAAGCTTTTTAATTCGGATGTTCGATATCGGCCCACCGATATCGGTCAATATCGGTATCGTTTTTTTCCTATAATGAAAACCAATACAGCCCTTTAAAGTCCGGGCTGGGCAAAGGTTTTGACTCGCGGGCCACATTGGGTGGCATATGGCAGAGGGGCTGACTATGTATAGGTGGTCCTCAAACAGAAAGACATACTTGCTCACGGTGCAAAGCAAACAAAAACAAAATACAACGACAATAGATTAATGCATCACATACAGCAACTATTTGTATGAGGTGGGTGATAAAGACCAACGTTACACGTAACTGTTATTTTCACATGCCCGCAAGGCATGCTGGGTAGTCCAGCGGCAACATGAACTATGAAAAAGAAAATTGGATATCAAAAGCATGTTAACTCCTACTTGCTTACTTCTGTGACCATCTCCTCAACTTATTTTGCAAAATGTGGGGTGGGGGGGGGAGAGTACCACATGCTACCCAGCACGCCTTGCGGCGGGAAAATATAGGTGTGGGTTTTTTTGGCATTGGTAGCGTGCGCAGGTATTTATTTGTATACTTTCGACGAATCGTGTTGTTTGTACAAGCTAAAGATTGAATCCGGCTATTTTGGCGATTCCAGCGTGCCACAAAAAGCAAGTTGTGTTTTTGACATTAAAGCTTTAAAGAAAGGAATTTAAATTTAAAATCCGGTGGGCTGGCTTCACAGTTTGCCCACTCCTGTTTTAAGCACTAAAGTCTCAATAGCACTGAATTAGCTGTAATGTATGCCTCATGTAGTTAATAATTTACACCAGCAGATGGCGGACATCTGTTACTTCAATGTGAGCAACATTTGAGGGCGTGTTCCTACGCAAAGTTTAGGAGTTTAAAGATTTTGAACCCCGTGTGAGTGTAGCAGCAGTTACCTTTTGGGCCATTAAAGAGAGAGCCATGAAAGCCACATATTTTCAACTGTATTTCTGTGACAGCCTTACCATATTTTTACAACTAAATTACTACAACTAAAAGTGTGCATTTTTAAGCAAGTAATAATTAATTGTAATGTGATCACTTTATTCCCATATTAATATACCAAAAATTACAACTTTATATTGTTTTGTTTCTCATAAAATGAAATTAAAATATATTAATATTTTGTTTTTCCACTCAAAAAATGACAGCAATTTAATTTTTTTTTTTTAGTTTTTAAACTTTTCTTGTAATTATTACTTTATTCCTGTAATATTATGACTTTATTTTCCTAACATTACAACCTTTTCCACACCCTATTTTCCAATTTGTTTTGTTTTTTTTTTGGTTAGTTTACATTTTTTTTCTCCTAACATTTGGATTTTATTTTCATAAAATGACTGCTGATTTTTTTCAATTTTTGCTGTTTCCTGAAAGTTTTTTGTTCAATTGTATTTTTTGAACGTGCTGCAGGCCGATAAATCAATCGGACCGCACTTTGAACACCCCCGTTGTAAAGCAAGATATGTTACACATATTTTATGAAAAAAACCCATTAAAATAAATACACGTTATGCTGTTTAGAAACGTCTGAGGGCCCCATGTGCCCACCAAGAGAGCCACATCTGGCTCCCGAACCGTAGCTTCCCCACCCAGTGGCGAGAGAACACAGTGCTGGCGGTCCGGGAGCTGGATGTGATGCCCAGCAGCCTCACCTGCGGGCGCCTGTCAGTAAAGAAGCTGGTGATCCACTGACAGGTGGAGTCTGGCGCAGTGAGACGGGAGAGCTTCTGGTGGAGGATGGCGTGGTTGGCGCTGAGCTCAAGTCCAAATACAGGATCCTTGCTTCGGTCCCTGGTTAGTCGAGGTGATGGAGGTTAAGGCGTTTATGTAATGCTTAAGGCATCATATCAATTCAAACTGTTGTTGCTGTTATTTAGGTAGCCGACCAAAAAACCTACAAACATAAATGTACAGATAAAAATCCATACATCGTGACCTACAGACAGCTAGCTGTCTAAGAGCTAGCTGCTGAAGAGCTAGGTAGCACAATGACGAAGCAACAACGTCGTGAGCTAGCTAAGAATAAGCTAACAACCGTCAGTAGCTAACTGACTAGCTAGCTAGCGAGCCGGCCGTCTTTCTAAACACAAAGAAACGAGGAAATTGCAGTTTTCGTCATGAGCAACAATGGCTAAACCCAAATGGAAAACTAAATGTTTGAAAGTGAATTACTCGGTCAAGCGGCCTTCGCTTCAGTTGCTGGCTAGCTAGCTAGCTAGCTCACGCAGTCTCTTAGCTGCTCCTCTTGTTACTGTTAAATTGGGGTGTCGTGAGTCAAGAAGAAACACGAGATGATATTTTAACTTTTAAGAAAAGTACAGTGGAAAAAATATAAAAGGTATAATATATTACAATCCACTAATTTAATTACTGCTACTTTACACTCTTCTGCAAGCTGTTGCATGTCCCATTCTCTGTTGCCAACTCTTCAGTAAGAAAAGTGGCTATTGGCTGACAACACAATTGATGTTGGGGGGGGCATGACTGTTTTTGTAACTGCTTCACATCTGTGTGGCATGGACTCAACCAACTTGTGGCACCTTTCAGCTCTTACTCCACATTCCAAGATTCTTTAGCAACGTCCCTTCTTGGTTTTTCTCCAGAAACGGGATTTTTCCTGTCACCCCCACAAGTTCTCCATTGGATTAAGGTCCGGGGATTGGCCTGCCCACGCCATAACATTTATTTTGTTGCTTTGGAACCAGGATTTTGTTTGTTTACTAGTGTGTTTGGGGTCATTGTCTTGTCACGCAGCCATTTCGAGGGCACGTCCTCTTCAGCATAAGGCAACATGACCTCGTCAAGTATTTTGACATATGCAAACTGATCCGCGATCAAGATGACCTGGAGCTGATGATTGGTTGAGCTTTTGCCATTCTGGTTATTCTTCCATCGGTTTTCTGCAACGTGTCTCTGGTTTTGCTCCCCATTTTAAGGCTTTGGAGATCATTTTAGCCAGACATTTTTTGCACCTCTTCACAAGTTTTCCCCTCTCCAATCAACAAGTATGCTGTTCTTCTGAACCAATGTCCCGAATGACCCATTTTCCTCAGACTTACAATGAGAAATGCGTGTTCAACAAGTGCTGGTTTCATTGGTAAATAGGGGTCACCTGATTCCACTGGAGTCACTTTTCTCCTGAAGTCGATCACCGGCTCTTCAATCTTGTCCACATTAAGCAGCAGGTGGGACGTCGGGGACCGCTCTACAAAGTCAGCGATCACTGTCCTCTACTCCACCTCTTGTCCAACTCTGATACGTCCAACCACTGCAGAGGCATCAGAGAACTTCTGCAGGTGGCTGGACCCAGAGCCCTAGTGGAAATCAGAGGTGAACTGGACAGTCCCATGAGGTGTCCCTACAGCACTTACCACCGTATCAGACAGGGAGAGTCCCCAGCTGCACAAACTGTGGCCTGTCAGACAAGTAATCAATAATCCATGTAATAGTGGATGACTTGACACCCGTCCTTGGCATTTTTTAATCTCGCGCGATCTTGTGACGCCCCATCTGTTAGGTATTCGGTTCACGAAGCAATAAACAATAAGTTAACACTGCCAAAAAGCTGAAATATGACTGTTATTCATGGAAAAATAAATGTTTGTAAAAACTGTAGTCATGTCTTTGGCTTTGAGTTAATGCTTCCTCGCCGCCAAGGCAGGATGTGGTGGGGCCAAGATGAAGTGAAAAGCGTCAGACTTGACAGATGAGTCTTTTCATAACTGGGCGAATGAACCTGAGCAGCGGCGTGGTGCTGCAAGGAACATGTCAGACGGACTTTTCGCACCGCCACATCTTTCCCGGCTACTATCATTCATTCTGACAGTGACAACGTTAAAGCTGTGATGTCCCCATTTTTTTTATTTTAAAAGCATGTGGAGAGCATCTCTTATTAAGTCGCCGCTTCATCTCCCGCCTTCAATGTCCGACCTGAATGCGATCCGGATACCCGGTGCTTTGAGAAATGTGAATAAATACGCGCAGCCTGGTTTATTTATAGGAACTCCGTGCTTGTTGATGGGGTGTCATTGGACAGTCTGTTTTTTTGCTAATCCGTTTCAAGTCTGAGGAAAGCTCTCTCCTCAGGCAGTATCCAGCCTGCGTAGCTGCTCCACAAAAACCCGCATTAGGAAGAATGTTTCTGTGTCTCCGCACGGGTTAGTCCGTGCTTGATCATGAGGAAGGCCAGCACCAGGGTCGCCGAGCGACTTATTCCCCGAGCACAGTGCACCAGCACTCTACCTGCACCAAAGACACACAGTGACAGCATTTTCTTTGCTCTGTTTTTGCAGTTGTTGGCGTATCTTATACCTCCTTGCATCAGGGCATGCTGCATGAAGTCTGCGGTCTCGAAAAAGAACACGCTCAAGTCAAAGTCCCGCCAATCCGGCGCCTCGACCCCATGGTAAAATATGTTGCAGTCTTTGTAGAGGTGTGGCCCCGTGTCAACGCGTTGGCGGCCGTCCGCAGCATTCACCACGTGCGTTATTCCAAGATCAGCCAGCAGGCTTTTGTCCTGAGCTGTCGCCCTGACGACCACAACGTATGATCACACATGGCTTGTTTTGAGGTTAAATAGGGAGCTCAATTTGGGTGTGCAGGAAGAAGCAGCCCTGAAAAAGTTATAATAATACAAAGACAATAAACAACAAGATTAAGGTCATTGTTCCAAGAAGAAAGTTGAACTATCCATTCATCAATTTTTTATGCTGCTTATCCTCATTAGGGTCGAAGGTATGCTGGAGCCTATCCCAGCTGACTTCGGGCGAGAGGCAGGGTACACCCTGGACTGGTCGCCAGTCAATCGCAGGGCAGACATACAACCATTCAGATTCATACCCACGGACGATTTAGAGTGGCCAATTAACATGCGGGATTTTGGAATGTGGGAGGAAACCGGAGTACCCGGAGAAAACCCACACATGCACGGGGAGAACATGCAAACTCCACGCAGGGATGCCCAATTGAGATTCGAACCCAGGTCTTCCAAATCTCCTCACTGTTAACATGCTAACCACTCGACCACTGTGCGGCCTGGAGTAAGTCATGCTTTATGACAAAAAATCTGTGAGTAAGTAGTCGTAATTTTACAAGAAACGCCGTAGCGTTATAATAAAGTTAGAATAATCTAATAATAAAAGATGTACTTACGGGGGAAAAAAATGGAGATGGACAACAATTAAGTTGTAAAATTATAAAAAAAATAAAATAACTTTTTACAATAAAAAATTACCTGAAAAAAGAGCTATACGAGTATGCAAGTATTTTTTTTGATGAGAATCAAAGTTTTAAAGCGTCTGACAGTTTTTTGGGGAAAAATACAGACCTGATCAAAATCTTAAGACCAGTTGAAAAATTGCTAGAATTGACGTTTTGCACATTTGGATCTTAACGAGGTTTTAAGTAGCGCTACAATATGCAAAAGCAAGAAGGGAGAGTGTGACAAAAAGCACTTTGAAAAAGTCATTCATTGAAAACAACAATTAAACTGAAATAGGCTGTTTTTCAGCTGATCAAAAGTTTAAGACCATCCCTCAAAAAAATGACAAAAAACTCTCCAAACCAGAACAAAAAATGTTCCGACTCAGTAATGAGTAGCTCCACCGTTCTTGCGAATCACTTTTGGTTTGGTAATTTAAAAAAAGCAAAGTAGAAAGTTTTAAACAAAATCATACATTTCGTGGAAAAAGTTGACCTGTAGCATTGAGAGAATAATGTTTTCAAAGTTGTAACATGAGGGAAAAGTCGTAATGTCATGAAAATGAGTACACTTGCTGTATATATTTTTAGATGAAACATTTTGACGTGGAAGTTTCCAATGACAGATGAACAGTTAAAATCCAGCCTTAGTGACATCTTCTTGACTTTGACCGGGGATCTGTTTACATGTGCCGACTCCTCGCCGGTGTTGCACCTGCATGCTTGAATCCAGCATATTGTCGTCACTCTGACGGCTCCGGTGGGACGTGTGTTGTTCAGCAGAAGGCCCAGAAGCTCACTAATGGGCGGTGTCTGGTACTCTGACTCCTCCTTTGGACTTGTGCTATGTTTAGTAGCCTTTACATGATGCTACGGCACATGTACACACCAGCTTGAGTGCTCCTCCAAATGTGTTTTCCTTTGGTTCTGATGCAGGGTTTTCTATTTGTGGAGAACAGCTGAGGGTTAAGCAGGCGTGACACATGAGCTGAGACGAGGCCGCGTCGTGCTTCTTATCATAGCCTCCCAGACTGTGAATATTTGATCCGTTCTCATGCACATTTTGACATCATCCAGGCAAAATTAATGGTAATATGAATGTCAAAAGTACCGCAATTACGTTTCTTTTTGATAGCATACTGCTGCCTTGTTCAAGTACACAACCGGTCAAAAGTTTTAGAACACGCCAATTTAACCCCAGTTAAAAAAAGGTAAGGTTGCCCAAAACTGAAAAAAAATGTATATTTTAGAACAGGGGTTTCAAACCCGTGCCATGGAGGGCTGAGACCGTGCAGGTTTTCTTTCCAGCCGGTCACTAAAGCAGGTGCTCAAATTGATGAGGTCCTTCCCTAAAACTGAAGGAGGTGTTGATCATTGATATCAACTGGGGGATCTGTTTAATCTAACGTACTTTAGGGAACTACTGAACTGGTTAGACTCATGGTTTGTTAGCATTAGAAACAATGCTAATTTATGCTAAATGCTAACATGTGCTCTTATGATGATGATGGGCCTTATGATCTCTTTTTTCTATGATGCATGTTGCTAACATTAGATGCTAATTTGCTAATTTTGGTTAGGAACAACGTTTTATGCATATTTACAGCTTATTTTGAGGTTTATGATTATTTTCAGTAATGCTAATGTTAGCTTAGCATCAGCTTTTTTTTGGTAAGTTTTTTTTGGTAAAATTCCCACCGTCTTAATCAGATGGTGGGACACCGAATCTAAGGACGTCCCCTATCTCAGTCAACTGGCTGTGCATGGTCTGGTTGGAGGCTCTGCGCCTGTCCTTCTCCCCCCTTCTCCCATTTGGGTCAACTTACTCATCATCCACTGGACAACTGATGGACATTGCTCTCAACCCAATAACTCTTCACCAAATAATATGGCAATTTTCCCAAATTGGTTAACAAACTAGGACTGGCGAACCGGACTCTTTTGTTTCAAGTGTTCTTGTGAATTAACAAATTGACTTGAATCATTTGGACTGTCAAAAAGTGAACTCTTTACTCGGTACCAAGAACAACCTGAGGGCCGCAGTGGCTCGAACAATGAAAAGCTTAAGTGGCAGATTTTCCTCGTAGTTGGTTTTGAGTAATGGCGCAAAAACACCAACGGAGAAACTTCAGAATCCAAATGTAAGGAAAACAAATTGCGGACTAATCGGATTACATTTGAAGTATAAGACTCCAGACGCATTTATTTTGGAAATAAGTAGTTATTTTACAAGGACGACATAAAAAGTCTTAAAGGTGAAATTGCTAAGTTAATAAAGTCGTACTTTTGCAAGGAAAAGTAGGGATTATGTTTAGGGCATGTTTAATATTACATTGAATTATGGATGGTGGCAAAACATAATTTCATTGGACAATATTTGATTCTTTGGTGGATCATACTAAGTATTTGACAGACACACTTTTTTGACCACAGCAATTTTTTGGTTTTCAAATGAAATTTAAAATTAAAGTTTGTGGATTGTTCCCAACATGTAATGGAAAAATACCTTGTACATCATAATGAAAATAATAAGGGAGGTAGTACAGTAGCAGGCGCCCTGTCTGAGGTAATGATATTCACCAGCCAGGGGCCGTGAGAAGACGAGATGCTCTCGGGTAGTGCGTCATCAAATCGTCAAAACATGTCACATTCTTTTATTTCGCCCTACTTCCAGCCCGGAACGCCACTTTTAAGTCCACCCTTCAGTTGTTCATCCAGCTCTCGCAGCTGCTGCAGGAAGCCTGCATTGGGAGAGATGTTTCGGTTGGCGCTGACGGCCTTGATGGCCTCCGGGAGCGTCATCCTCTCATGGATCATGAGGTAGGCCAGGACCAGCGTGGCTGAGCGGCTGAGACCCATGGCGCAGTGGACCAGCACCCGACCTAGCAAACATTGGGAAAACAACAAAACATGACTAATTGTTTGCTCGCTTTTAGACATTAGATAATCCCCGATGGCATGTTTGAGTGTCGGGGAGAACAACGTATGACCTCAAAAAATGTACATGCGATATTTTGTTAGCTAGCAGGGTACTTGTTGGAAACACAGAGACATTGCACAGTAATTCTACAAAATAATAGCAGTGCAATGTGACTAACCAGATGAATCACTGTTATTAGTATATTTTCATTGCTACATGGCAAACACGGTACCAGTAGGTGCAGTAGATTCTCAGAAAACAAGACCCAGCATTCACGATATGCACTCTCTTAAGGCTGTGCAATTGGCCAATTAGTTGAAAGGGGTGTTTAAAAAAATAGCAGTGTCTGCCGTTGACTTTACAAACTCAAAACTGTTTTCTACAAACTTTTGTTTTGTTTGGCAATCCTGCGACTCGCTAAACTAATATTCAGTCGTATGAGCACACTTTTTTATAAAATCTGTGTGGCATGGACTCAACCAACTTGTGGCACCTTTCAGCTGTTATTCCACTCCAAGATTTTTTAACAACATTCCACAATTCATTAACACAGTGGTTCCCAAGCTTTTTTTTTTTTTGCAGTGCTCCTCTTTTGGAGAAAAAATTATTTTTGCCCCCGTCAACATTTTAAGATAAAGTATGTCTTGAACGACCCATTTTCCTCAGGCTTTCAAAGAGAAATGCATGTTGAATAATTGCTGGTTCCATCCTTAAATAGGGGCCACCTGGTCACTGAATGCTAGACTATTTTTTTTTTTAACACACCCCTTTCAACTAATTGGCCAATTGCACAGCCTTAAGAGCGTGCATATCATGTATGCTTGTTTGTTTTCTGAGAATCTACTGCACGTACTTGTAACTTGTTTGTCATGTAGCAATAAGAGTATAGGAATAACAATGATTATTCTGGTTAGTCACAATGGACTGCTATTATTTTCAACACTACTGTACGTTAGTGTGTTAGGGAGGAGAACGTACAACCTTATGAAGTGTCAAACTAGACTGATTTTTAATTCTTCAGCAGGAAAATAAATAGTTCCATCATTGCATTTCCAAGAAACGTAAAAACATTGTTTTAAATGTCAAGGACAACCATGCAAACTGACTAAGCAAATTGTAATTCCGCTGCAAGGAAAAATGGTTCCACCATGACATCTCCAAGACTCGAAAAGCACTTGGAGCCCATATTGTGATTCACACCAAAATAATAAAAAACTAAATTTGTTTGGCTCGGTCTTTGATGTTTGGTAGAACATGTATGACAGTTGTCCTGTTTTTTGTCTTCCCCCCCCCCCCCCCCCAATGTACTATGACCATTTTTGTGGAGCAAAAATGCCACCTTCCAATTATCCAAGACGTTGGATAATCTAATATGGCGTATTTGAGTGTAAGGGAGGACAGCATAGTGTAGTGTTATGCAGAAAATCCCAAATGTTGGTGATCTTTAGTCAGCTTTATTAGATTGCGAAAGCATAACACACGAGACTGACCCACTGGACACAGCTCAGAAGAACGCTTAACTCTTTGCAAACACTGATGATGTCACTCCACCTTGTGGGTCCACACACAATATAGTACCATACACACACTAATATGCATTTTCTGTAAAAATACTGTTGTAGTGAAACTGGAAATAACTTTTTATAGTAGTTTTTTTCAAACCTCAATTAGCCATACTACTGTGCATAACATGTTATTACTTAGTCTTACTATAAGTTTCTAAGTACAACACAATTTCCTTTTCTCTCTTTATTTTTGCTACTTTTGATATGCATTGCATAATCTCTGTTCTTATCAGGTGGCTTCACTCATCTGCCACTAGATGTGATGTAAACAGAAGACAGTGGCGTAACAGGAAGTGGATCACCACCGGGAATAGTTGCTGATGTCTCTGCATCAAGCTCTGAGTGTCCTCCTTCTCCAAGCTCCTCTGAAGGGTACACGGGTACTCGATTATGGGTCACAGGTGACGACAATTTCTGCTAAGTAACCAAGTATGACCTTGGCGAGTCACACTTTTCAAGGACGGAAGCTGTCTTTGTCCAACTTTACTGCAATGGATGTCCCAGTAGGGGACTGGCATTATGTCTGCCTTAAGCGCTGTAGATCCGGCCATGTGGGTTACAGATTTGAGGTTAGTGTGGTAATTGTAACGATTCTTCTGCCATACATGAGATGGGCGGGACTAGCATGTGTGGTTTGCAGTGGTGTCGCTTTGTGTATCGTGAGTGCTAGGAAAGGATCCGACTGGCTTGGTGGATCTGCACAGCTCTCTCTGCCTCTCCATTTGCCTGAGCATAGTGGGGGCTGGCATGATATGTCTGAAATCATTCTTCTGAGAAAACTGCACAAAACCCTTTCCTGTGAATCGGGGACTGTTCTATGCGACTAGTTCATTTGGGCATTTGAGAGTCAGATGACCACATACGGCTCTCAGACAGTTCTTAACATCATAACATTTATTTTAACTTTCGTTTTTTCTTAAAATATATGCAGCATGACTTGCGGCACATAAATACAAATATAACAAAAAACTTAAGGGAACAGCGAAAAGTGGAAAAATCAGCAGTCATTTTACAAAAATAAAGTCAAAATATTAGGAGAAATAAAAGTTGTCTTTTTTGGAAATCTTGGTTGCGTAAAAGGTTATAACATTAGGAGAATAAAGTCATAATTACGAGAAAAGTAGAAAAATTGTAACACAAAAAAAAATTAATTTTTTTAATTTTAAAAAACTGCTGTTATTTTACTAGTAGAAAGTCAAAATATTAAGAGAAAACAATTTTATATGAGATTAAACTCGTAATGTTATGAGAAAAATTGATGTGACTTTAGTAGCATCGAGTTAATTTTTATTTTTTAAATGTTATTTTAATGTTAAATTTTTTAAAGGAGTATCAAACAGAACAAAAGTATCAAAGTTGCAATTTTTGGATTATTAGTTTAGGGGAAAATGAATATGGGAATAAAGTAAAAATATTGTGTGAAAGTCCTACAATTAAATAATTTTTGTTTTATAGTGTATAATGATTTTTGCTGGCATTTTAAAGTAAAACATGACAGGAGTCAGTGTTAGAAATAACATTCCAAATATAAAACCTTTCATCCATCCTAGTCAGACACTAATTACGCATTACCGTAATTACTTGCTAAACAATGCACACTTTTGTAATCACTGTTCAAAAATGGAAATACAATCCTCATGGAAATACATTTGAAAATTTGTGGCTTTCATGGCTCTTTGCCCAAAAGGTTCCCAACCCTTGCACTAGAAGATAAAGAATCTCGCCCGTACGGGTATCTAGAAAACTTTGCACAAGCCCACACTGCAGCGAGACACGCCTTCTCCATTTGCGCATCGCGCTGCTCAGCTTCAAATAATGTTCTTAAAAAGAAACTCCCTGGTTTCAACTGACCTGTCTTTGTAATAGAACGGTTCCCAAGCCTTAACTGCTGGCGTCTGCGCTAACAATGGTAGGCTTAGTTACATAGAACGCTAGCACCGGTTATGAGTTCTTTCACCTTCTTGAATGCTTGCTGCTGTTCTGCAGGTAGAGAATCGATCCCAAGATGCTCTTCGGGTCTGTGACCCTGTTTGGTTGTTCTAGCTCAGCGACAGCTTTGACTTTGGCTCATCAGCACGGATGCTGTGTTCATCAGTGTGAGGTCCAAGGTCGGAGTTGTTGCTGCAGAAGGCTTTTGTTGGGGTTCAACTTAAGACCTTCAGCTTCAAGTGTGTCCAAGGTTTTCTGGAGTCTGGATTTGTGGTCCTCTGTAGTGTTGGCATACAAAATGATGTCATCCAGAAGATGGCTACTCCGTCAAGGTCCTTCAGGAGACCTGTCTTTCCACGTTGAAATATTTATGGTGCACTTGTTATGCCAAATGGTATAACAAATTAAAATAGTATCTTTTTAAAATGTGGTTAATGTAGCAGAACCTGTTAGCAGCATCTAAAAGAGAAAACACTTTAGGTCCTTGTAGTTTTAACATATCAATAAAGGGAAGTACATATTTCTCCCTCATCTCTGCTTTATTGAGGTTCTTTAAGTCCACACATATTCCCAGCTGCTCGTTGTGGGTACAGCAACCATCCATACACCCCATCGCCTTCACCTGTGGCTTATAATTTAGTTGGCTAAATGTCGGTCCCAATGTGGCGCTTGTCTCTTCCTGTATCAATTGAGCATAGAGTGAAACCGTGACTTACGAAAAACGTAATAT
The DNA here is from genome assembly GCA_024372805.1 of Oostethus manadensis. Lineage (NCBI taxonomy): Eukaryota > Metazoa > Chordata > Actinopteri > Syngnathiformes > Syngnathidae > Oostethus > Oostethus manadensis. The sequence goes on along the minus strand of QODF01000233.1, from coordinate 3,473,450 downwards.
ACGAATAATTCATAATACGATTTGGGCCCTGAAGATATTTCCGTCGCATTTAATGAAAAAATATTCAAAAAATGGAAATGGAAAGTGCCGTCCTGAATTTTGATTGTGCTGCACGGCCATACAAGCTGCTCTTCCCTGGGGCGGTAATGCACCAAAGTAATGGAGACCAACCGCCGTAAAACCAAAGAAGAAGAAGCTGCCCTCCCAAGCTTACGTATGATTTCTACCATTTATCAAAACCCTGTTCGCTGCCTCCCCCGCCATGAAGCTCACCTTGCTCAAGTGTCATTATTCATACCAACATTTGTTATTATTTGTTCTTGCTTTTATTCTTCCCTCATAGTTAGTTTTAACATTCATGCTCATGCAAACGCCTATGTTGTCATTAATGAACACATTTCTTTCAGGTGGGCTCACCCGGCAGCTCCACATCTGTGTGTAGAACTTCTCTACAACCGAATTATTACAGCCGACCTTAGTCTAACTGACTAATTTGTGAATTCAAAGTCACACACACGTCACGGCGGCAGCGAGTAGGCGGGACTCCTAACTCCCGACAAAAAGTTTTCCCTCCGACGTGTTGCATGAAATGTTTCTACACACGGTAATCCTCACCGCCTTATCGGCCGGCGCGAGGATTAGGGCGCACGGGAGCGCGTAATTGAACTGTCTTGGCGGCTGTGCACTTTTGTCGGGGATTACAGCGCTGGAGCCTGCCTGCATCGTAACCCTCTCTCTGCCAGAGTGTGAAGGAAGAGGCCTCATCCTATTACTGTCATGTCGCACAACCACCACTCACACAGACCCACAACACAACCCTGTGCAGGCAAAGACTAACACGTGACGGCATTTTGTAATAAACCAAGAATAAAGCCGCTTTTATGCCAAACAGTTGTCGGTGGGAGAATAAAGCCGTGTACAAGTGCAATGATCAACATTTTAGCATATAGAATGTGGACTTGAGTTAAAGTTGTAATTTCATAAGGGAACCTGGTAAAAAGTTAAAGTTGTACTTTTTATGTGAAAAGTTGTAGATAAAAAATATAAGCAAAAGATCGAACTGCAGTTACCGGAGTACTCGGCAATTTTTTTGACAAAGCTGCCATGATGAGAATGAATTCTATTGCATTACAAGAAAGAGGACAAAAAGAAGAAAATTAGTTTTATTTTGATAAAATATAGGAAAAAAAGTCATAACATCACTAGGAAAAAGTAGTGGTTATCAGAATAAAGTGTGTCTTTGTTGTATATTAAAAGATGCATTGCAACGACAAATTGAATTATTATAAGAAAAATGTATATAGTAAAAACGTTGGGAGCAGTTTGCATTATGAGTTGTAGTTATTAGAATAAAGTCGGATTTTTGTTCGTTTTGCTGTCACGAGAATAAAGTTGGGCCACTTTAGAGGTGGGCCACACGGTGGTCGCGTGGTTAGCATGTCGCCCACAAGGTCGGGAGATTTGAAAGACCTGGCCTGCGTTGGGCTGGGTGGAGTTTGCATGTTCGGACCACCAATTATTGGGCGGCTTTGAGGGAATTATGACATCATACCAATAAATCACATAAGATTAAAAATAGCTCAGTAACGTAATGATATCTGATTTAGGACAAATCAACAGTAATTCTGAATGACGAATTGTAGTTATGAGAAGAATTGTAATCTTAGGTTGCAATATAAGTCAAAGGACAAAAAGTCAAAGAGCTCTGTAGACATAAAAGAACACACCTCTGGTCACCTTTACATTCCTATTGTTCAAAGTTTACACCACATTGCTCAACTCTTACGCTGCCGGGAATCAAGACGGACAGTGAGCAAGGTAACCAAATCAACTCAAATTTATTTCTTCAGAACTTAAGCAGCCAAACATCTACCACTTCCACATGGAATGTGAGGATAACTTTTTTCACTCTTTCATGTTAGACATGCTGTAATTACTGCCGCCTGGTGACCAGAATACTACATATCACTTGTATTCCAATATGTTTTGACTAATAATAAACCATAGTCTACCACCAAACACTGATCATTTATTAATTACTTTCAGAAAAAAATACGCAATGTAGTGAAGGACGAGCGTAATGATAAAAATGTGAGAGAAACATTGGTCTGAATTGACTAATGATCTGTAGTTACTAGAATAAAGTCAAAATTTTACGAGAAAAAAGTTGCTGTTACAACAATCAAGTTGGTTATGTTTCCAGGCAAATTACTAAAAAATTCAACATAACAAAAATGTCGTGATTTTACAAAAATTGTCATCTTTAAGTTAATTACAAGAATAAATTAGTACTTCCATGAGGACAAAGTTATAAAAGAATAAAGGAAAGAAATGAAGTTATTAAAAATTATAGTTATGACTGGAATAAGGTCACACTTTCACATTGTAGTTATGAGAATCAAGTTGGTTATGCTTTGACATGAATTATTATGCCAAACATGTCTGTTCCGAGAAGAATCGTAATCCTAAATTGCATTACAATAAAAAAGTTGCATTTTTGTGAATAAAATTCATTTTTATATTATCACAATGATACTGATGGACTAATTTGTTGTCTTTCAATAACGAATTGACGTAATTTTATGAGGAAAAAGTTGTAATTTTATGTGGGGAAAAAAAGTCATAGTTTTGTGAGACGCTTAGAACGGAGACTTTGCTCCACACAACACAAAAAAGTAACCAGATGGAGCAACTTTTTCAGCTACTGTGTTGCGCTACGAGTGGCGACATTTTTGACAAACTTTTGCGCGTGACGGATCAGTTCAGGGCCATTTGGAAAAAAGATCGTTCTGTTGACTAACATCATGAAGAACTTCTCACCTGTGGGTGAGCTCAGAGCTCTCTTGATGAAGTCGGCCGCTGGGTAGAAGAAAGGGCTGAGGTTAAAGGTCACCATGTCGAAGGCCTCCACGCCGTGATAGGTGATGTTGGCATCGCGGTAGAAGGTGGCGCCCGTGTTGACGTTGAACTTGCCGTCGGCGGCGTTGAGCACGTGGCTGATGCGGTGAGCCTGCAGGTTGTTCTTGTCTTTGGCTGCGTACCTAAAGATCGAAGACCACACGTACAGTATTTTGTGTTTATTTGCATTTATCTTCATTATTATTGCAGTTGTACGAGAGCCACTTGTCTTACATGTCCCCCAAGTAGATCCTAGGTTGGACCTCGTCCATGTGGTGGCTCTCGCTGCCTTTCTTGGTCCACATCAGCCTCTGCAGTTCTGACGCTGGGGGGGTCTCGTACCTGCCACGTGCCCCCTCAGGGCTCGCTAAGCCTCTCAGGCTTCCAGGCATGACCTGATGCTCCACTTGGGCTTTTCTGTGCAACAAATTACGTAAAAAAAACGTTTGATTAAAGAATCGCAAAAACTGACAGCGGGGCCTCGAATGCGTCATGTCAAACCAACACAGACGGTCTGTTTTTGCTTGTCTTTAGCTTATTGGGCCCTTTTTTATATCAATGCACTCACTAGCATTGTCAGCATCCAACATATTTTGGATGCTCATCAAATTAAATATCAAATAGGCATTTACTATTTCACCCCCTGCATGGCTTCCTTCTCCTGGCGTCTTCTCCATGCTTTTATGATTTCTAGCTCGTGGGCTTTGTTTACATTCATGAAAAACACCATTAATAATATAGTGGAAGTGCAGAGCACATAAGTGTTACACACTTGCCTTAGCTCGAAACGTCTCAGCTCTCAAAAGTACGAGCGACGCACATGTGGGTCGTCGTCGTTGTCCTTCGCCGCCACCGCCGTAATCTACCCGGCAACCCTTTTGGCTATTTTACCGTCAGTCCCCTTACAGCCTCCCCCAAAATAGTTCAAGCGTCATCTTCCTTAAAGGTTAGCAGAGCTAAGAGCGAACACTGAAGGAAACAATGTAGTTTACTTACAAATAATGATGGCTTCCAGACTTCCTATTTTCATTTCATATTCAAACAGCTTGGTGAATATACTGTGTATGCATTTTTTTGTCAGAAATGCCTTTTGATTTTCTCTTAAAAGCATTATAATTCATGCAATAAAGTGAATATTAATATTTCTAGTCCTTATTGGGTGCTTTATTGATCATTTGTATTTCTTTTTATTACATACAATATTATCAAAGCAGTAAATAAACCATTTGTTTTGTGTTCTTTTTTAACGTGTTGTTTTTATTATTTCCTTTTTATTTCATGTATATACAATGGTGTGAAAAAGCGTTTGCCCCCTTCCTGAATTTTTTTTTTTTTTTTTTGCATGTTTGTCACACATACTGTACATGTTCCAGATCATCAAACCGGTGGGTCAGGATGTTTGAAAAGGTTTAAAATCTTACTTAGTGTGAAGTGCTTTGGGTGCCTTTAAAAAAGATATATAACATATATCCATTCATCTGTCCCAATTAGGGTTGCAGGGGAATGCTGGAACCTATCCCAGCTGACCTCAGACGAGAGGCGGGTACACCCTGGACTGGTTGCTGAACCTAAATCTTCCAGATCTCCTGACTGTGTGGCCAACATGCTACCCGGCCGTAAAATCTCATTTATTATTATTATTATTGTTGTTATTATTATTATTGCGTCCCACCCCAGCAGCAATGTCACGCTGCGATATGCCTTGCTTACATAGCTCAACAGTCCTCGTGCATATGTGTGTGTGACAGTCCCGAAAAAGAATTGAATTCATCAGACGAGATGAGCAGCCTTTTGGCCGAGTCGGCGAGTGATTTTTCACGTACCTGGAAGTTCCACCAATGTGCTCTCACATCCAAAGAGTCCCAAAGCACGGCATGACATATATATGCAACCTGAGCAGTCGTACTGCAGTCGCGTCGCATACATATCCCATTTACATCCACCTACGAATGAGACCCCAATTGCATTTGAAAGAATGGTAATCGTGCTGCTCACACTGACATGAAAACATCAGATACGGGTCGCATATGAGCAAAGAAATACGAACGGGCCTGCAGTGTGAACATCCACAATGACGAACACTGTCCAGCCAATGATAAGCGCCTGTTGGTACGTAATTGCCTATGCATCCGATCAGTTAACACCGTGTTAATGTAGTACATGCCGCTGTTTTGCAGGTCTGCTCATAGCAGAGGTAACTTAGCTAAATGCTGCTTCCTAACCCCAAGTTATGACGAAACGAACAGGAAGTGCCAGTCCACTCACCAATCTAAAGTAATAAAATGTCTTTTATGGTGGACTGGCTGTCGAGCGGAGTATGTGGCAACAGAAGTTGAATATGGTTGAGATTTTTTTGTTTTTCGAAGGAGAAAGGGCTGCTCTGTGTAGGTTTTCTCAGTGGAAAGTGTGGACTACATGAGACCGTGCATCGAGGGAACCAACCATGTAACCACCACTAAATGTTCACTTCCCACTGTAAGCAAAAGATGCTCAAAAGTGTTCATGACATTTTGGGAACCAAACATGGCTAGCTGGGATGTGTATGCAAAGTACAAAATTCTTACCCAAAATGACTATGGAATTAATGTTCATTATTTCAATTTAATTAATATATAAGATTTATGTTTATAAGTGTGCAGGAGTAGGGGTTGCATTAATTCAGGTCAAATGTCCGACTTGGTACGCCGCTCTGAATAGTTTAATAGAAAGTTTAATAGAAATAGTTTAATAGAAACACTTTTCTAAATCAAACCATCAACTTTCTTGCACGCAGCATGCACAACATGGTTACGTTACACTTTGTCTATTCTGTATCATAAGACACTCCAACGCAACAACTCGATATGTGTAATGAAGTTTCATGACGTTTTCAAAAATAAAAATCACTGTGTGTTCTAGTTCAATGGTTTATTTAGTATATGCTGGTTGAAAACAGCCCCGTGAAAAACTCTGTTTCTGGTCTTTCATTACCTTGCTACGTTCCTCACGGTGGAAACTGACAGCTGGCATTTCTGAGCTAGCTTTTTTTATCCTTCCCCCAAACCATGAGGTTGACCAGCAGTAGCGGCTCTACATTGGATTACTCCCCGGGTGAGACCACTTATCAGTGCCCACCCACAAATCTTTTTTTTTTCTGTGCTCGTGTCGCCCCCCCATGTGACACGGTTTGCCCATGCCTAAAACCACCTCTGTACAACAGTCTTTGTTTTCGGGTCATTACCTTGCTATGTTCCTCACGGTGGAAACTGACAGCTGGAATTTCTGAGCTAGCTTTTTTTATCCTTTCCCCAACCCATGATGTTGACCAGCAGTAGCGGCTCTACATTGGATTACTCCCCGGGTGAGACTACTTATCAGTGCCCACCCACAAATCTTTTTTATTTTTTTTCCGTGCCCGTGTCACACACACCCCCCTCCCCCCCCATGTGACACTGTTTGCCCATGCCTAAAACCACCTCTGTACAACAGTCTTTGATTTCGGGTCATTTGACAGTTGTTTTGAGGCTCCCATGATGCCACACATCAGAAAAAATGCAAAAAGAAGAACAACTTGCAATTGGCCACCTTGAATACCCTTTTTCATGACTGGCATGGCCTGTGTATGCAGGTCAAGGGTCAATGAGCTTACCAAACAAATGTTGTGTTCCAATAATTAGTGCTAAAGGTATTCAAATCAATAACAACAAGGCTGCCCAAATGTATGCACCTATCTAATTTTGTGTAAAAAATGATAATATATGTGTGTGCATAAACGTATGATCTAGATTTAGCTGTACATTTATTTACATAATGATGTTGTGATGAAGAAACATATACAGTACATTTATTTGGTCCATTTGGAGAAAGTCATACAAGGTTTACAATAGAACAAGATGAAATAGGTTTCCCTGAAGAAATGCTCTTTAACTTTTTTTGTGTTGTTTACATCCAGCACCCATGTTCCATCCCACACTTTTATCTTTTATCTAATAGTTTGGTTCAGCATTATATCATCATAAGATTTGACACTTGTTCTCCTTCTTCTTCTTCCTGGCCAGCTGCAGGTCCAGGTCCAGCAGCAGGGCCAGGAAGTTCCTGTTAGGGTAGATAGCCCTTTTCTTCACCAATCTGTGCAGAGCCTGCTCCAGCGGCAGGTGCTGGTAGATCATCAGGTAAGCCAGCACCAAGGTGGACGAACGGCTCATTCCCATGATGCAGTGCACCAGCACTTTCCCTGTGGAGGAGCAGAGGAGATGTGACTATCAGGATTATAATTAGAAGGGGGGATTACTTCGGCTTGTATTAATATCACCAGCCGTGTGAGTGCGGAGGCCGCAATTGGAGTTTATTTTTGCAGACTCAACCTGACGGTGTCTTCGTCTGCTGATAAACTCAAATTCTGCAAGGTAAGGTCTTTTTTCTCTCTCTAGTCGTGGCCTGTCATGCTTAACAGCATATTAGTACATTCATTTATAAAATAATAGCTCATTTTTTACTAAATACTTCTTTTGGATTTTTTTTGTGTCTTGTCCATCATCATTTCTATCCATCATAACAGCTGAATGGGAGTCAAGCTGCCTTTAAATGCTGAGCAAAATTTCTTTGCCAAGGGAGACTTCATTATCCAAAAGAGTCTCCCTTGACATTTGACTGCGTTTATTATGAATTTTGTTGCGCCACATTTCGATGCCAGACCCGACCTGAAAAGGGATGGGTGGGGGGTGGGGTTGGGTGTATAAGAAAGGGTGCAGAAGAACCTCACAAACATATTTCAACCATATTATAAACAACCATGATAATCACAATTTCAGCAACAACCAGAACAGTCACAGAGTAAAATGAGCAAAAATACAAGGGAAAACATTTTAAATAATAATAATAATAATGATAATACTAATATATATATATACATACATATATATATATATACATACACATATATGTATATATACATACATACATATACACATATTCATACAACAGCGTACGTACACATACACATACACATACCGTGCACATACACATATCCATGCAGTACATACATACATACACACACATACAGTGTGCACATATATGTATACACACATACATACATATGTACTAATAACGATAAACATACAAGAAAAACAAGGAGAAAAGAAACAGAACCTCTTGAACAAGGACCATCCAGATGACACGTGCAACAAATCCACATAAAATCTACATTACACTGCAGTGACAGGACAACTGCATCAGAGTGAAATAGAGAATGAGGGGATGTTCGTGGTGAACACAGCCATGCATCCCAAACCACACTCCCTCCAAAAGCGAGGGTCCGACTAGGAAGACGCCGGAGCCCGGCCCCCCCAGCAGGCTCCCTACAGAGGGGAAGGCCCGCCCCCGCCCAAGAGGCAACCGCGAGTCGACTCCAGAGAGGTTCAAGGGAGACCCGGCAGGACGCCACAAGCAAGGGCCGAACAAGGGCCACAAGGGGGGCCCGGGTGCCAACCGCCGGAACACCCGCCGGGGGCCGGCCAGCTTTGGCCCCCGGGCCCAGAAGCCACCCAACCCCCCAAAGCAGGGGCCATACTCAACACCCCGGGAGCTCCAGGCTCCCCAGACACAACTGCCGCGGGGCATTGCCTTCCCCGACACCAGAGGCAGGCGCCTGTAGAGGGCCTATGGGTTTACACCCCTTCCCAGTGCTCACACACCCTAGCCCCAGTACCCACACCAAACCCCGTCCCCCCACTCACGCATGCCAACACGCATACACCCACACACCTACATTTTCACATATGCACCTGGATGTGCCACCCCCTCAATGCAGCAAGCAGCACCACCGCGAGCTCCCTTGAGACACGGGGCCATACCACCATACCCGGCCGCCGGGAATCCCACAGACACAGCACACACAGGCACGCACGCACGCAGCCACGCAGGCACTCCTCCCAGCACTGCTGCCGACTAAGACCCGGAGCCGAAACAACCACCGCCCCCCGCCCCAGGGAGCGTTCAAGAAAGCAGGGATGTGATAGGACCCTCTAATCCCCGCCCCCCCACCCAACTAAAAGTGTTATGAGGTGTGAGATGTGTGTTTGTAGGCAGTTAAAATTGAGGAGCAGAAACTGCGTAACACCATGGGCAGAACCACTCTGCCGGCTGAGCACGGCTGAGTAGCTCTGCCCACCCTGTGACACGAGTCCCGCCACCCCAAAAATGAATGTGAGGTGTCTGTGAGTATGTATAGTGAATAAGTGTAATTAAAACTGGGGAGTTTTTAAAACAGAAGGAGGTCATGTTTGTGACCCCCCCTGCCATACCCCAATGGAGCACGCACACTCCCCAAGATTCTACGTGCTTGTTTGCAGGGAGTGGGGGGGCGAGGGCGCGAGGGATAGTAAGACTGGGAGGGAAAAAACTATATATATAATTTCCCTCCCAGAGGACGAGCCATTGGGCAGTAGGCACCCCTGTTTCCCGGGACCCACCGCGTGGCAGGGGCCAGCACGAGGCAAGGCCACCCATAGGCCCCAGACGCCCAGCGACCGCAGTCCGGGAGCAGGCTCACCCAGATGTCACACACTAGCCAACAGGCGCGCCACTGTAGGAGATTCTGGCGGCCCACACCCCCGAACACCACCACCGCCATCCCCACCCCGCATCCGAGAGGAACCCGGGAAACACACCCCACCACTCGGAGAGGCAGCAACCCTCCAGGCACAATCACACACCTCACCCCCCACCACTGCCCCCAGTGCCCACAACCCTGTTGAATCCCCTGCACCCAACATACGACATACAACATACACACAAACACACTGACACACACCTGCACTCGTGCACACAAACCCACAACCGCCCAACCCCAAGCACACTCCCCCAACCTAGGTCCTCCCAGGCACCAATATGGCACCGGGACGCGCACCCATCCACCCCCGCAGCAGCGAGTCCGGGCCAACCCAGATGCCCCCGGGGGTCAGATACGCCCCCACTCCCACATTCGGGTAGAGGCAGCCCCCGGAACCCTGAGCCCAGGAGCGCCGCCCCACCCACACCGAGCCAGCCCAGCCACCCGACCAGGGGCCCGACGGCCACGACCCAGTCCCCACCCCACGGTCCCCCACCCCACCACCAACCGGGCGCCTCGGCACCAGACCTACCCCAGCCTCAATACAGATAAACACCGCTTATTTTGGATTTTTAAAAATGTATTTCCCTTTTTTTCTTACAATTTTGCTGCTTTATTGTCATATTTTTTTCCAAATAAAAAAAATATACGTATTGTATTGAGATTTATCATGCCTTTAGTTAGAAGTATTAGTTTCTTCTCATATTTTGATTCTAAAATGATACAAATAAAATAAAAATAATAAATAATAATAATAAAATACAATAAAAATAAATAACAACCTAATTGTTTAAATTAATAATTTGTTCCGCCAAGTCTACCTTTTGTCACCGATTCTGTTCATAATCTTCATGGACAGAATTTCTAGGCACAGTCAAGGCGTTGAGAGAGTTATGGGTCATGATCAAAAGAACGAGATCGCGGATACAAGTGGAGGAAATGAGTTTCCTCCGTAAGGTGGCTGGACTCACCCTAAGAGAAAGGGTGAGGAGCTCGGCCATCCGGGAGGAGCTCACAGTAAAGCCGCTGCTCCTTCACATTGAGAGGAGCCAGTTGAGGTGGCTCGGGCATCTAGTCCGGATGCCTCCCGGGCGCCTCTCTGGTGAGGTGTTTTGGGCATGCGCAGCCGGGAGAATGCCCCGGGGAAGACCTAGGACACGCTGGAGGGACTATGTCTCACAGCTGGCCTGGGACCACCTTCGTGTCCTCCCGGTGGAGGTGGAAGAGGTCGCCGGAGACCGGGAAGTCTAGCCTCCCTCACTGAGACTACTGCCCCCGCGACCCGGACCTGGATAAGCGGATTTTCTCAAACTATTTTTTTTGTAAAGACATTAGATATTTATTTTCCTAACAATATGATAGTTTTTTCATTCATATTGCCGGCTGGGATAGGCTCCAGCATACTCGCGACCCTAATGAGGATAAGCGGCATAGAAAATGAATGAATGAATGAATATTGCAACTTTATTCTCATGAATGTAATTTTTTTCTCATAAAATTAATTCTAAAATAATCCTCCCTCATATTATTACATTTATTCTAATACTATAACACAGTTATGAGTTTTCTCTTATAATATAAAGACTTAAAAAAATTAATTAAAATCAAATATTTCGATAATATTTGAATTTTTTAATTAATTTATTTTTTATTACATATTTATACAATACCAGGGGCAAGGAACATATGTCATTCATTCATTCATTCATTCATTTTCTGTACCGCTTATCCTCATTAGGGTCGCGGGTATGCTGGAGCCTATGTTTGTTTGTCTATATAGTATGAAAGTGGTGTGTGTGTGAGTGTCGGTGGTGGTCGGAGGGGCCGATGGCGCACACTGGCAGCCTCGCTTCCGTCAGTCTGCCCCAGGGCAGCTGTTGCTACCATAGTGGCTTACCATCACCAAGTGTGGCATGAAGGAATAATGACCTCAGTGTAAGCGCTTTGAGAGTCTTTGTAAACAGCATAACAAGTGTAAGGCATTATTATTATTATTATTTTTATTATTATATGTGCCCTGCGATTGACTAGCCACCAGTCCAGGGTTTACCCCGCCTTTTGCCCGAAATCAGCTGGGATAGTCTCCAGCATACCCGCGACCCAAATGAGGACAGGTGGCATAGAAAATGGATGGATGTTTAGCTTCAGTATAAGAACGTTATTAAAAATAATAAATTCAGAGACTAATTATAAATCTAAAATTTTTGGCCTAAAAATGCTCCCATTTAGTTGTATTCAGTGTTCATTTGACATGGCTCTCACGGAAATACATATTAAAATATGTGGCTTCCATGGCTTTCTTAGCCCGAAAAAGCTATTTACATGTCCGTTTTCTAAAAAACTGTACACAAATAATACAACAAATACTATTAAAATGACATGCACTATACTATTTTATAATTTATTATTGAAATTATATTCCCATTAATAATAATAATGATCCATAGTTTTACCATTTACAGTGCATCTAAACAGGAGTGTCCAATTTTTTTTCAGCAAAGGCCATATAGTGAAAAATGAACAGAAGCAAAGGCCACTTAGATATTTTCTAAACCTGCTAATAAGTTACGTAAACTGCATTTCAAGACCTGAAAAAATTGTATTTGCTCTTTCTTTCTATCTTTGCTGTTTTTTTATTTTTAAAAATTACAACTTTTTTCTGAACTGATATTCATAACTCTTCATAATATTATGACCGTATTCTCATCATATTATAGTAACCATAATAACTTTTACACATAATTACAATGTAATTTTCCAAAAATTACAAATTTATTTTGTTTTGTCTGTTTTTCAAAATAATACATCTTTTGAAAAATAAAGTGTGTATTGTCATAATTGTGCCTTTTTTCTTATTACAATACAGCTTTTTTTCCCCTCAATATTTTCGCTTTATTTTTGTAAAATTATAGCTGTGTTTTTCCATTTCTGCTGTTGTTTTACTTTAAAATTTCCAACATTAACTTTCATCTTGCAAATTTTCTTATTTATTTCTTATATTCTTATATAAATATTTCTGACTTTATTTCCATAGTATTTTCACTTTAATCTCTTAACATCATAACTTTTTCCAAACCTAATTTCCAAAATGGACAACTTTTGTTGGTTGATTTTTCTTCTTATCATGACTTTTACAAAATATTTCCCTTTAATATTTATATAACTCTATGATACAAAAATTACATTATTTCCTCATAATGTTATTATGTTATTCTCATAAAATTATGATTTTTTCTTTGTTAGATTACAACTTTTTACGCTTTATATTGTCCTATTATACATTTTTGATGTTTTTAGAGCGCTTATTAAAAATTATGTTTGAATGGGATGTTTGCAACTTTGGCCATCCCTGATCTAAACTAATAAAAAAGGAAGTAAATACATTGAAGGGTAGGAGAGGGATTCTACCGTGGGGTGCCTTAAGACCCTTATGGATGAAATCTGCGGCGGGTCGGAAGTAAACATCCAGGTCAAAATGCGTGGAGTCGTCCGCCGGAATGCCGCAATACTCAAAGTCCTTGCCGTAGAAGCCCTGATTCCCGATGCTCCCTTTCTTGGAGTGAGCGGCGTTTAACACGTGAGTTATTCCCAACTGGACCAGGGCCGTCTTGGTCTGAGCAACTGTCCTGGCAGAGAGACAGAGATGGTCAAAGGTCACAGCCTGCTTTTTTAAAGGGGCCAACAAACCCGTCCGAGTGGTATACTTACACGTTGCCTATGTAAATGTTAGGCCACACCTCGTCTATCTGACCCAGGTGCAGTTTGCACGAGTCCAGAATGTTCTGCAGGTCCTTCACCGTCAGGTATTCTTTCTTTTTACCTTTGCGGGCCCACATATTCCCTGAAAACCTCCGGCGTGGATGGATTAGATCCCCTTCCGCTCTCAGCTGGGAATGATTTGTCCCAGCAGGTGCTTTGCTCGGCTGCTGTCACTGGACACGTCCCGCCTCCCCCCCTTCTGTTCTGTTTAACCCAGTAAGCTGTACTCATGGAATGCTACATTAGGGACACCTGCCTGCAAACAGATCCAATTTGCTTTGACAAAAAAACTATGTTTTCTTTGAGGACTTGCAAAAATGTCTAATGTCCGGTTGCAGTTGTGTATGTCATGAAATTTAGTGCACAGAAACACAAAATGATTTTATTATAATAAATGAAACTTTAAATAAAATACAGTGCATGTCAGACAGCAAATAGTGCATTTGGCATAGATAACAGTAGCCCACCAGAAAAGTCATTCATGGCCATTCGCTTGGGAACTACAACCACTAAAGTCTTTCTCTTCTATGTCGGAATTGAACAGCGTCATTATTCCTTCATCACACACTTTGTCGGTCTCTCTCTTTTTCTGTGTGAAAACTTTTGGCTTTGCATCAGCTTTCCATACTGTATTGCCGTCTCCCAACATCTCACCATACATTCCTGCCATTCCATTCATGCCCCATTCACGTGCTGCATGCAAGTTTGCGACTCGTTTATGGAATAAACTTTCACAGGTAAGACTTACCAAGTACCTTTGAAATTTTTGGCCCAAAGACTGCATGATTTGGCCAGTATAACATCGTTTTGAGAGCATAGTATGCTGACGTTTTGGAAAACACTGCATTCCCATGCACAGTAACAACTCAGTTTACACATCCATAGTCGGAAAGAAACAGGAGGAAGAACGATCCACAGTGCTTCTCAAATGGTGGGGTGGGCCCTTTCGATATGGGAGGACTTTGAATATTAGTGCAGACCTGCCAACGTGTATGAATTTGTTGTACTCGGCGTGCAATTTGACTCAAATACGCATGTATGTTTCACTGGTCTCCATTCAGTTTCCAGTCTGTATTGTACAGATATTATTAGTTTCTCAATGGTATTTCAACTTGGGGGGGCGAGATAACATATTTTTTCCCCCAGCGGAGACATGACAGAAATAATTGAGAACCACTGCCTTACAAGATAACACAAAATGACTACAGAGTGACCATCTACCAGTATGAGCCAGGACTTTGGTTTACAGCAGTGGTTCTCAAATAATAGGGCGGGTCCCCCTGGGGGTGCGCAAGAAGCAGGGAGTACTTTCAATATTAGTGTAAACCTGCCATTCCATCCCATTCCATTTTCCTCCGCTTATCCGGGTCCGGGTCGTTGGGGCAGCAGTTTCAGTAGGGAAGTCCAGACTTCCCGGTCTCCGGCGACCTCTTCCAGCTCCACCAGGAGGACACCAAATCGTTCCCAAGCCAGCTGTGAGACATAGTCCCTCCAGTGTGTCCTAGGTCTTCCCCGGGGCCTTCTCCCGGCTGGGCATGCCCGAAACACCTCACCAGGGAGGCGCCCGGGAGGCATCCGGACTAGATGCCCGAGCCACCTCAACTGGCTCCTCTCGATGTGAAGGAGCAGCGGCTCTACTCTGAGCTCCTCCCGGATGGCCGAGCTCCTCACCCTTTCTCTTAGGGTGAGTCCAGCCACCCTACGAAGAAACTCATTTCCGCCGCTTGTATCCACGATCTCGTTCTTTCGGTCATGACCCATAACTCATGACCATAGGTGAGGGTGGGAACGTAGATCGCTCGATAAACAGAGAGCTTTGCC
Source organism: Oostethus manadensis (assembly GCA_024372805.1). Lineage (NCBI taxonomy): Eukaryota > Metazoa > Chordata > Actinopteri > Syngnathiformes > Syngnathidae > Oostethus > Oostethus manadensis. The sequence goes on along the minus strand of QODF01000233.1, from coordinate 3,458,383 downwards.
TTCCGGCTCAGCTCTCTCTTCACCACGACGGTCCGGTACAGCGACCGCATTACTGCTGACGATGCACCGATTCGTCTGTCGACCTCACGCTCCAACCGTCCCTCACTCGTGAACAAGACCCCGAGATACTTGAACTCCTCCACCTGAGGCAAGACCTCACTCCCACCCCGGAGGGTACAGTCCACCCGTTTACGACTGAGAACCATGGCCTCGGATTTGGAGGCGCTGAGTCTCATTCCAGAAGCTTCACACTCAGCTGCAAACCGCTCCAGTAAACGCTGAAGAGAATTTTATTCTGCGTACTTTGTTTTTGCCTTGCAGCATGCTNCGAGCTCCTCACCCTTTCTCTTAGGGTGAGTCCAGCCACCCTACGAAGGAAACTCGTTTCCGCCGCTTGTATCCGTGATCTCGTACTTTCGGTCATGATCCACCTGCCTGAGTCTAGTGGTCCTAGGAGCTATGTTGTCGGGGGTTTTATGCCCCTGGTAGGGTCTCCCAAGGCAAACAGGTTTTAAGTGACGGGCCAGACTAAGAGTGATTCAGAAGAACTACAACAGAAGTGACCGCACCTCGCCCGGATGGGATACCGAGGCCTCACCCTGGAGCCAGGCCTGGGAGAGGGCCTCGCAGGCGAGCGCCTGGTGGCCAGGCCTTCACCCGTGGGGCCTGGCCGGGCCTAGCCCTAAGAAGCCACACGGGAACTCCTCCCCGCAGACCCACTAACTGCAGGGGCAAGCATAAGGGTCTGGTGCAATGCAATTTGGGAAGTGGTCGAGGGCGGGTGTCCGGGCGACCTGGTCTTTGGCGGCCAAACCTGCCAGTATGTCCAAATGTAATATACTCAACATGCCATTTGACTCTTGAATACACTTCACAGCTCAGCGTTTTGTTGCATTTTGCTGGTTTCAGTTTCAATTTCAGTTTTTACTGATAAATACATATTATCAGTTTTCATAGTATTTCAAATGAGGGGGTGCGACAACATTTCTGGCCCCTGGTGGGGCGTGACAGAAAATAACTAAGAACCATTGGATTACAGAGAGGTTGTGTACTGAATATGCACATTAGCACTCAATAAGGTCATCAGATCTTACCTTTTTGTGCATTCCCACATAGTAGCAGCATTTTGGAGCAAATATGAGGTGAAAAAAGGTTTAAAGTACAGTAGTCTGTGTGAATTTCTCCAGGAGATGAGTAATGAGTCTATTTGTCTGTATAGTGTGTGAGAAGGGGCGTTTAAAAAACGTCCAAAAAGTGGGACCAATTGCTGCTTGCATTAAACATTCAAAAACTGGGGGATTTCTAACTATTTTTCTGAATAAAATAATGTCCAATATTTAATACATGGATATCTCTACATCAAATTCGTTGTAGCTGCGAGATTTACATACCTGCTGATTATGTTTTTACCTGCGATTAATTATGAGTTAACACGAGACAAAATACGATTAGTCACAATTAAAATTTTTAATTGATTGAAAGCCCTAGTATGTAAGCCCTGTAAAAACTAAGACTGTTGTAGTTTTACTTGTAAAAGGCAAAGCTGCTTAAGGAATCCTTTATTGGGGAAAATCCACCGGCGCTCTTTGACCTTGCGTATGGCCTCCGGCAGCGTGAAGCCGTGCCAGATCATTAGGTACGCCAGCACCAGCGTCGCCGACCGGCTCACCCCCACAGCACAGTGGACCAAAACACCAGCTAAGATAAAGACATCACATTACTGATGAACACAAGCGATAGAAGCCAAACTGGCAAAAAGACAGAAAAGATGAGGAGTAAAAGATACAAAATTCAGTCTGTAATATTACATTTATTTTTATTTTTTTTGCATAACAACAATCGGGTCGTACTGTAAACAATGAAGTACAATGAAGTATTTTTTCTGGCCTACATCATAAATGTCTTTATTTATTTACATGTCAGTTCTACACTTTGTTCCTTGTCGTTTTTACCAAAACCAAAGTCGCTGGGGATCGGTAAAGTCTCAGCATCAGTTCAGAACAACGGAATGAAAAACGTAAAAAACGATGATTTGCTCAATTTGCTGTCAATCAAAAAGGGATTCTGCCTCAAACAGGTCATGCAATCATCATGCAAAAGCCAAGCATCCGGGCCGGCCCACTGTCTCATAGACCCCCAGAGATGCTCAGCGTCCGATGGGCGGGACAATCGCAATCGCCATGACAATTGTGTATATTAATTGTTATTTATTGCATTACGTATTTGATTCAAAATAGCAAAATTAACTTTCCTTTATTCTTTTATTTTTATAATTTTTTTCTCATAATGTGGGAATGTGTTTTTTTCCTCATAAAAGTGAACTATTTTTTATAGATTTTTTTTTCTTGTACAAAAAAGTATTTTCTGTATATTATTAAATTATTTTTCATGGTTGTTTTTTGACTCCCCTTTTTCTTATGCAATAACTTTTGTTTTATAATCATTTTTCTCCCCGTAATAGTTTAGCTTTTCTTACAATTACATTAATTTTCACCTTATAATAGAAGCGCTTTATCTATCATATTTGTCTTGGAATTCTAGTGACATGTTTTTGGTTATTTTTTATTTTGCCTAGCGACAGATCTGGTTTGATCTGGTCTGATTTCTTGCTAGCTGGCTCCTAGTGGCTAACATGTTATTCCCCAGAGTGTCATATTTACCACAGGCCGTGCCAAGAGCATTGTGAATGTACTCTGCACATGGGTAGAAATAGGGCGAGAGGTCAAAGGTGGGCGAGTCTTCTGCGGGCACGCCGTAATAATCCACGGCGTCTCCGTAGAAGTGTCTGCTGCCCTGACTGCACGTGCTGCCGTGCGCTGCGTTCACCACGTGCGTGATTCCCAGCTTCCACACTCTGTAGCGATCGTGGGCCGCTGACCTGCGTGCCATGAAAGCGAGTGTTAAAAACACACAGAGCGGTGTTTGTTTAGGCCTGAAAGCAGCACGCGCGTACATGTCACCGAGGAACAGGCCGGGCCAAACTTCATCCAAGCGATTGCCAAAGCGTTTGCCTCCAAACAAAACTTTCTGCAAGTCTCTCACACTTGAGCTCTCCTCCATCTCGAAAGAAGATTCTCGTGCACTTCAGTGATGGCTCATGTTGATTGACAACGACAGCTGCCCTCTCTGTGTGTGTCTAAAATTAATCACCGATGTCCCGCATTCTAAGCACTGTACAGCTTTAACAGGCTTTTGGAGGCTCCATCCCCAAATAAAGTTGTAATATTATATGAAAAAATGTGAAAATGTCTTGGTATTATGATGAGAACCAGAGTTTGAGGATATGACGATTCAGATTCACCCGGAGATTACTCTTGTATCAATTATAATCAGCTATAAATTTGAGTAAAGCGATTGTTATGTATTGGGATTGTTTACTTTTTCAAACTAAAACTGTATTATCATTGCACTCCTGTGACAAATACTTTTATTTACTTTTCTGTGCCGGGTAAACGTGTCATTATTTAAGGGGATTTGCACTATTTATTAGGGTTTTTTGATTGCACAGAGCAGTGGTTTTCAAACTGGGTGGCATGGCGTTATGACTGGGGGCGCTGGGCTACCACGAACACGATTCATTATTACCATATTTTTCGGTGTGGGGGGGCTGAAAATCATTCCATTCCATTTTCTTCCGCTTATCCAGGTCCGGGTCGCGGGGGCAGCAGTTTCAGTAGGGAAGTCCAGACTTCCCGGTCTCCGGCGACCTCTTCCAGCTCCACCGGGAGGACACCAAGGCGTTCCCATGCAGACCAGCTGTGAGACATAGTCCCTCCAGTGTGTCCTAGGTCTTCCCGGGGGCCTTCTCCCGGCTGGGCATGCCCGAAACACCTCACCAGGGAGGCGCCCGGGAGGCATCCGGACTAGATGCCCGAGCCACCTCAACTGGCTACTCTCGATGTGAAGGAGCAGCGGCTCTACTCTGAGCTCCTCCCGGATGGCCGAGCTCCTCACCCTATCTCTTAGGGTGAGTCCAGCCACCCTACGAAGGAAACTCATTTCCGCCGCTTGTATCCACGATCTCATTCTTTCGGTCATGACCCATAACTTATGACCATAGGTGAGGGTGGGAACGTAGATCGCTCGATAAACAGAGAGCTTTGCCTTCCGGCTAAGCTCTCTCTTCACCACGACGATCCGGTACAGCGACCGCATTACTGCAGACGCTGCAGCGATCCGTCTGTCCATCTCACGCTCCAACCGTCCCTCACTCGTGAACAAGACCCCGAGATACTTGAACTCCTCCACCTGAGGCAAGACCTCACTCCCACCCCGGAGGGTACAGTCCACCCGTTTCCGACTGAGAACCATGGCCTCGTATTTGGAGGTGCTGAGTCTCATTCCAGAAGCTTCACACTCAGCTGCAAACCGCTCCAGTAAACGCTGAAGAGAATTTTTTTCTGCGTACTTTGTTTTTGCCTTGCAGCATGCTTGGGGGGTATGATGTGCTCTTTTACACATTAGGAAATATTGTAAGAATACCACTTGCAATAGAGATCATCACCACAACCTTGATTGCCCCGAGATATGTATGAAGTCTGGAGAAGGTGGCAAGAATCACTACGGGAACTTAAAACACTGCACCTCCCATGTACTTACAGGATGGCTCATTCTCTCTCTCGGCGCGTGCCTCTTTCATTGGACTGTGTTTTCAGATGCTTCAGTAAGCGCGTCAGCCGCAGTAGCCTACCTGCAGGTCACATGTGCAGATGGACACATGGAAGTCGGGTTGATCATGGGTAAGGCTAAACTGGCTCCTGTATCAGGACTCACCATACCCAGACTAGAGCTTTGCCCTGTGGTGCTTGCTGTAGGATGAAATAAACTGAGCTTCTTCCTACTCCTGTTTGGACAGGCGGGACTGTGAATTGGTATGCATGTTCACATAACTCATTACCGTTACCATGAGCATGATGTTATGAGGAGTACCTCGTGCAAATATGGGCATAAAGTCATATTTGTGAGGAGAGGTAATGCAGCAGAACTAAGAGCACGCCAGACTGCAGTTCACTTTTCCTCCACTGGATGTCGCTGAATGCAGCAGAACTAAGAGCACGCCAGACTGCAGTTCACTTTTCCTCCACTGGATGTCGCTGAATGCAGCAGAACTAAGAGCACGCCAGACTGCAGTTCACTTTTCCTCCACTGGATGTCGCTGAATGCAGCAGAACTAAGAGCACGCCAGACTGCAGTTCACTTTTCCTCCACTGGATGTCGCTGAATGCAGCAGAACTAAGAGCACGCCAGACTGCAGTTCACTTTTCCTCCACTGGATGTCGCTGTCAACTTTTGTAGCCATTAGCTCTCTTTGTGCCATCGTAACGGGATGCTAACCAGGGCGACATGATTGCCAGCAGCATTGCCATTACTGTTATTTCTACCGTCATGGAATGCTCACATCCTTGCGAGATACCTTACAGCTAGCTTCCTTCCAAGCCTCTACGTTTCGGCGGCGTCGCCTTCTTTTACCAACCTCTCAGCTCGGGTGAGTTAGCCTCGAAGGGGAGCTAGCGCTGTTAGCTAACAGCTAAGCTATTAGCCTCCCGTGGCTAGCTGGGGTTTGGCGGAAGCGGCGACACTTGTCTTGATAGCCTGCGTCTAGTTTGACGGTGGCTGCCGTGGCGTCCCGTCGTAGAATAATCATACCATCTCGCGGTTACGCCTCTTTGTTCCCCTTTAAAGGGAGTAATTGAACGTGAAACCATAGAAGCCAAATATGACACGTTAGCCGCACAAGTAACACTAAGCTGTGCTGAAACTACCTTTTTTCGTTTGAGACGTGCATTAATGTAATATTTGCTTCCGAAAAGAATAAAAGGCTTCATCGAGGACAATTACAAAGAAGTTCAGCCGAGGTGCCCAATATGAGTGCACCTTAGCTTCCATCTTCCATCACAGCATATCATAGCAACCCCCGCAATATGCCTCTTAGTTGGTGACGTTTGGTTTCTTCCACCTTGGTGATGCATGCATATTTATTTTTGAAGTTATCATATTTTTAATATTAGGCTGACACATGTTTAAAAATAAATTATAAGAATTTCCATCATGATAACAGTTATGGCCCAAAATAGTAAAAACAAAAATACATACATTAAAATATACATATTTTTGACGTCACAAGCAAGACTGAGCGGGCTGTGTGGGGGCCCACAGAAGCACCCACTGCTTGTTAAGAAGAGCGATCCGTGTTGCCATGTTAGTCTCCAAAAGTGTCCAATAAGACCAGAAAAACTTGCCAGATGTGTCACTAGGAGAGCGGGCGGGGGGGGGTCTGAATACTCACTTAAGATGGTAATGCTGATCTCTCCTGCTACGTCTTCTTATTCCCTGGCAGTCCGAGTGTGTGTGACGTGGGTTAAGAAGCAGAGTTGTGATGCCGTCTACCGTAGGGAGTTGGAACAACAGCTACATTTCACAGACAGTCCAATCATAATGGCTTTATGAGTGAGGGCAAGCAGGTGGTGCTAAATGTATTTGTGCTGGGCCAGGTTTGAGGAAACACTAGTAAACTTTGTACAAGGTAAATAATACCTTAGGAATGATTAGTCGTCCATGTTGTTGTTGTCCCTCAGCCTTGAGAGCAAGGAAGGAAATGAGCCAGCCGAGCGTTCGCCGTTGGACACCCAAACACGTGGCCAAGTGGCTGAAGGAGGAGGGCTTCTGCGACTACGTAGACTTGCTGTGCTACAAACACCGCCTGGATGGTATCAGCTTGCTGGCCCTCAGCGAGTACGACCTCCGCTCCCCGCCTCTGGAGCTCAAGGTGCTGGGCGACATCAAGCGCCTCATGGTGTCCATTCGCAAGCTCCAGAAGAAGAACCTGGATGTCCTTGAGGAGCTCGGCCTTCCCTTTGACGGACACTCTCCGACGGGCGTGGGGGGCAACTCGGACTGGTTGTGCAACGGTGAGCCCGGGAGGGACTGCGATAACACGGACACGGCGCCGGTGGGCGAGGAGTACCAGCAGTACACCAATGGAAAGTATAAGCAGCTAGCCAGAAGGCTGGATCCGGAGTACTGGAAGACGGGGCTCAGCTCCGTCTACGTGGTCTTTGTGTTTGGATTCACCTCTTTCGTCATGGTCATCGTGCACGAGAGGGTCCCTGACATGCGCACCTACCCGCCCTTACCAGATATCTTTCTAGACAGGTGACTTCACCGCTTGCCAGTATGAGCCTGCCTTGTAAATGTTGACTTGGCATTTTTTGCACAGTGTGCCTAGAATCCCGTGGGCCTTTGCCATGGCTGAAGCATGCGGTGTGATCCTGTGCAACATCTGGCTGCTGGTACTTCTCCTACACAAACATAGGTAACTCTTGTAGTGCACACAGGAGACAATTTGAAGAATACTAACAAAATGTTGTATTTGTTTTTTGTGTTTAGGTCAATTCTTCTGCGCCGCATGTGCAGCCTCATGGGCACTGTGTTCATGCTGCGCTGCATCACCATGTTTGTCACCTCCCTCTCCGTTCCGGGACAACACCTGCAGTGTTCCGGAAAGGTAACTCGTACAGCAATGTGCTGCTATCTGCCCCCCTTAACATGTCATCATGTCTTCTTGTTCTTCTTCTGGTGCAGATTTACGGGGACATGTGGGCCAAGCTGCAGCGGGCCGTGGCCATCTGGAGCGGTTTCGGGATGACGCTGACGGGCGTTCACACGTGCGGCGATTACATGTTCAGCGGACACACTATCGTCCTCACCATGCTCAACTTTTTTGTCACTGAGTGTGAGTAGCAAGTTGATCCATATTTCTAGAAAATTTAACAAAATTCAACTGCTTGATCAAATGTGAGTCGGGAGGGCAGGAGACATTGTACTGCCAATTTTGGTATTGAGTACCAAGTAAATATAGCAATATAGTAATTTGTCACCACTTCGACTTTTACAGATTCACTCTAAAATGTTCAAAAATGTTTTAATTATGAAATCATTGTTGTTTCACGGGTGAATACGGCCTATGACTAGTCCAAAAATATGCATTATTTAAGCAAATTTTACATATTTCTTTGCCTAAATTAAGCATTTTCAAGCTGAAAATGTCTAAATCAGTGGTTCCCAAACTTTTTACAGTCACATACCCTTTCAGACATCTGACTGGAAGTCACGTACCCCTTATTCCAGCACACTTAAAAAACATCAACCACACAATCAAACGTATCTATCCAGCCATCCATCCAACTTTTTCTGTTTATCCAAGGTCGGGTCGCGGGGTCAGCAGCCTAAGCAGGGAACCCCAAACGTCCCTCTCCATGGTTACTTTGTCCATTTGAGAGAGATAATCTCTCCAATGTGTACTGGGTCTTCCCAGAGACCTCTTACTGGTTGGACTCCCCATGGAGGTGTCCGGGAGGCATCTTGATCAGATGCCCGAGCCACCTCATCTGGCTCTTCTCAATGCGAAGGAGCAGCGGTTTTACTCCTAGTTTACGCATAGTTTTTCCTGGATGAGAGTATCTCTTTGGAGAAAACTCATTTCGGCCGCTTGTATCCGGGGTCATGTCCTTTCTTTTTTTTTTTTTTTTTTTTGTCTTGTCCAGCATCATAACAGCTGAATGGGAGTCAAGCTGCCTTTAAATGCTGAGCAAAATGTCTTTGCCAAGGGACACTTCATTATCCAAATGAGTCTCCCTTGACATTTGACTGCGTTTATTATGAATTTTGTTGGGCCACATTTCGATGCCGGACCCGACCTGAAAAGGGGTCGGTGGGGAGTGTGGGGTGGGGCTTATAAGAAGGGGTGCAGAAGAACCTCACAAACATATTTCTACCATATTATAAACAGCCATGATAATCATACACAATTTCAGCAACAACCAGAACAGTCACAGAGCAAAATGAGCAAAAATACAGGGAATAAATATACACACACACACGCACACAAACACACACACACATATATATACACACACACATATATATAAATAATACATATATACACACAAACACACACAGACATATATATGTATGTATGTATGTATCTATGTATGTATGTATGTATACATTCGTACACGTATACATACACATACTGTGCACATACACCTATCCATGCAATACATACATACATACATACACACACATACAGTGTGCATATATATGTATAAACACATACATACATATGTACTAATAACGATAAACATACTAGAAAAACACTGCAGGAGACTCCGGCGGCCCACACCCCCGAACACCACCACCGCCATTTCCACCCCGCATCCGAGAGGAACCCGGGCAACACACCCCACCACTCGGAGAGGCAGCAACCCTCCAGGCACAACCCCACCCCCCAGCCCCCCACCACTGCCCCCAGTGCCCACACCCCTGCCGAATCCCCTGCACCCAACACACGACACACAACATACACACAAACACACCAGCACTCGCGCACACAAAGGGGTCATGTCCTTTCGGTTACTACCCAAAACTCATGACCATACAGTAGGTGAGGGTAGGAACGTAGATCGACCGGTAAATTGAGAACTTTAGTTTTCGGCTCAGCTACCTCTTCACCACAAAAGACCGATGCAGAGTTCGCATCACTGCAGACGCCACACCAGTCCGTCTGTCCATTTCACGTTCCATCCTTCCCTCACTCGTGAACAAGACCCCGGGATACCTAAACTCCCCCACTAGGGGCAGGATCTCACCCCCGACCTAGATATAGCAATGACGGTTGCGGTTTAGTGAAGCCAGCAGGACCACGTGTGACACACTGCTCCTCTTGAATCTGAGATTCAACTAGCCAGCAGATCCTAATCTCCAGAACCCCTGAATAGACTTTACCAGCATGGCTGAGAAGTGTGACATTGCGGTTCCCCTTCTTAACTCAGTGAGTCTAATATTTATTTTGGTATGTTCCATGTTTTTATAGCCATAGTACGCAATATTCTATGTGCAGTGAAAGATTTCAAAATTGTCTAAAATGGCTGGTACTGAAGGAGTTGTCTTTTGAAAAATCCAGAGGCACCGCCCCCGATGTCCACGCCATGCTGCACAGTCGTGTCAACAAAGACATGTGCTCAGCATCCACAAGACCTCAAGGAACTTAACTTTTCTCATCCATGCCCAAGGCCCTGCCACGGAGGAGTTTTTTGACCACCCTGGCAACCTCAGCCCCAGAGATAGGAGAGCCCACCGGGGAGTCCCCAAGCAAGCTTTCTCATTGGAATCCGTGTCGGTGGCATTGAGGAGGTCTTCGAAGTATTGCTTCTACCGTTCCACCATATCTCGAGTCGAGGTCAGCGACACACAATCCCCACCATACACGGTGTTGACTGTGCACTGCTTCCCAATTCTGAGATGGCGGATGGTCGTCCAGAATTTCTTCGAAGCCGTCCGGAAGTCAATCTCTATGGCTTCTCCAAACTCCTCCCATGTCTGAGTTTTGGCCTCAGCGTCTTTAGCTTGACGGCCTCCCTCACCACGCAGGTTCTAGGAGAACACAAGTTCTAGGACAGGCATCGACCACCTCACGGCCACAGCTCCGATCAGCACCCTTGACAATGGAGGCACGAACATGGCCCACTTGGACTCTAGGTCTACTGCCTCCCTCAGAATATGGTCCAAGCCTTCCCATATACTTGTACCGCTGAACAAAGAGGACGCAACGCCCGAAGAAGACACATTTTTTGTGAAACATAAATTGACTTTCTTTCTAACAGTCAGTGAAGCCAGTCAACGAACAAATAACAAGCTCACACTAAAAACACACAAATTAGCCACATCACCACGTAAAACCAGCTCTCATTTAGCACACAGTGTAAATGATCTTGAAAAACCTTCAAGATTAAACACTTAAACACAATGCACAACAATATCCGTCATCATCAAGCTTATTTGTTCATCTAATGCACACAAAACAATGGACAACTTCATGCTGTCTCCTTTCTTCTGCACTTTACTACCTCCGCTGTGGTTGCTCACATGAGGCGTTTGAGCACATTGTGTAAATCTCACAGTTTAGTGCTGTTGTAGTCAAGCCATTTTTTATTTTTATTCATATGCCCCACTTTGGGAATCTATGGTCTAAATGAACTAATATACAGTACAAATTAGGCATTTAGAAGACTCTTTCAAAGATGTGATGATACTGTATGTACTAATCTACACTGGTCACTAGGTGTCAGTAATGTTACATTCATGAGACAATAGCCTCCGCAGGAAGTACTGTAAAGAACAGGAAGTAACAAGGAACTCCTAATTCTAACATATGTGTTTATATTATGGCTTATTTCTGTCTTATACACTACCATTCACAAGTTTTAGAACAGCCCAATTTATCTGTAGGAAAACTCTACATTTTTAAGCATTAATATGGTCTGTCTCTCTTCCATTTTAATTGCCTTTTTCTTAACTGTGAATGCTTGAGCAGCCTCCATTTCTGCAGAACAGCTTTAAATTGTAGACCCATTTTGTGGCGAGAGGCGGCGTATACCCTGGACTGGTAGCCGGTCAGCAGTTCTTTATTTAACAGGAGCCAATCATGAACAATGAAAAACTCACAAGTCTGTCAACCCATTGGAAATTGTAGGTGGTCATTAATTAGTATTATAGTCTGACTCACTGTGTCATCCTACAAACAACACTAAATTCATCACGTAGCAACTTCACACTCAAATCTAATAAATATCCAAACATGTGTCATTTATTCATTTTCTATACCACTTATCCTCATTAGGGTCACGGGTGTGCTGGAGCCTATCCCAGCTGACTTTGGGCGCCCTGGACTGGTCTCCAGTCAACAACAGGGCACATATAGACATACAACC